>CM041781.1:238180729-238678552 GCA_023374045.1 Limonium bicolor
AGCCTTCTCTTCCTTCTGGTGGAGTGAGAAAGCTGATCAAAGAGGTCTCCACTAGACTAAATGGTCTAAAGTTTGTGACACTTCGGACCAAGGAGGCCTTGGTTTCAGAGAGGTGGAAAAGTTCAATAAGGCTCTTTTGGTTAAACAGCTCTGGAGATTACTCTCAAGTCTGGGGTCTCTAGTAGCTCAAGTTATGAAGCAGCTCTACTACCCTGACAATAATATTAGTGAGTGCCCCCCTTCGAACAAAGGTAGCCCCATCTGGAAGTCCATCTCTTCGGTAGTGGAGTTGCTCAGAGAAGGAGCTCGGTCTCTTCCTCTTGTGGGTGATGAGCCTCGGTCTCCTACTCCACATGTTGTGGATAGCTCTAATCAGTGGTCCTGGGTCTTCTCCAAAGACAACAAGTTCTCGGTTAAATCAGCTTATATTGCTCTGGTAAAAGAAAAAGGAGGGGGAAGCTCCTCCTCTCCCCCCTCTCCATCGGTAGGATTGGGAAGAAGCTTACCAGCTCCATTTGCTGCCCTAGAGTTAAACTCAATCTCTGGAAGTTCTTAGGAAATATTATCCCTTGCCAGGATAATTTGGCTAGACGGATTGGAGGTGACTCCAAGTGTTTCTTTTGTGGGGCTAAGGACAACTTGGCTCATTGCTTCTTCTTTTGTTGCGCTGTTATAGATATATGGAGGGGCTTGGTGGATGTGAATGAAATTCCTAATAATGTGGATGGTATGTTGGATTGGTTTTTTCGGATGTGTGAGGTGTGGAGTGTGAAGAAGTTATCTCTTATAGCTAACAAGCTTTGGGTCATATATGCTTCGAGGAATAAAGTCAAGCATAATCCAGAGCTTTCCTGGTGGAAAGAAGTCGAGGTAAACAATTCCTTTACTGAAGCTTATCTTTTGGTGATGAAGGTCTCCTCTCATCTCTATTCTCCTAGGAGTTGGGTTCCTCCTCCGTTGGGCTATCATAGTATTTGTACGGGTATGCATGCTAGTCGTTTTGGGGACCGGATCATTGTTGGTCTCATCCGAGATGATCGTGGTCGGCCTATTGTAGTTTTCAATCAAAGAATTTCCAGCACCAATAATGTGCAGTATGCTGATATCAAAGCAAAAAGAATTGCTATGGAGCTTGCTATCTCGGTGGGTAGCCATAGCATTTGCATTGAATTAGCTGATAGTTATTTCGAGGGCATCATCAATTTGAGAGATATCAGAAGACCCAATGTCAGTTGAGATGATATCTTGAGGGTGAGAGGATTACTAGCGAATTTCGCTAGTATTATTAGTAGTGAAGCTCTCTTGTATGATAATTATCTGACTAAGATTATCTGTAATTTGGGGAATCCCCTCTTTGAGACTAATCGGGTGTGGTTGGGAGAGCATGTTCCCCCTAATATTATTTTGACTTGTAAGCTAGATGTGGAACTAGCATGACATGAGGGTTTTTTTCCCCTTATGCTTGCTTTGTGTTATATTATAAGGTTGTTTTTTCAAAAAAAAATATTCGCTTTTAAACTAGTCCACGTAATTCTCCGTTCATTAATCACATCCATTCTCATTATTTCCTTATTTTTTCCCGCCACCATTATCGCTTCAGGCAGGCATAATTTATTTCTGATTCGCTTTTAAACTAATCCACCCAATTCTCCGTTCATTAATCAATCCTTTCTCACTCTCTCTTCTTGTAAGTACTCTGACTTACCCGATTAGGAACACCTTCTTTCCTCATTTTTTTCCGCTTCGTTCTTTCTTCTCTTCCCATCATTTTCCCTCTCCTATCCTCGACTCTTCATATTTCTCAACAGTTCTCTCCCAAAAATTTTCTTCATGCTCACTTTCTCTCTCATTGTCTGATTTCTCTCTTCAATACGAAATTTCACCAACTTTAGTCCGCTTACTCACTCCACCGAAGGTAATGAGTTCTGAAGCAATGAACATCCTCGTGACTGGTGGAGCTGGGTTCATCGGAACTCATACCGTGCTCGTTCTGCTCAAACAGGGTTTTAGAATTTCCATCATTGACAATCTTCACGATTCCCATGAGGAAGCGATCAATCGGGTCAGGGAATTGGCCGGTCCGGACCTCTCCAAGAAGCTCGACTTCAACGTGGTATGTTGATTTCCGACTTCAACACGTTACTATACTTTATTTGATCTTCAGCTTTATTTCACTTTCTTGCTATCTTGGGGTATGTCCTTCTGCTAACATCACTCAATTCTCGCCACTTTAACAGGGAGATTTGAGAAACAAAGATGATATTGAAAAACTTTTCTCCAAGAACAAGTGAGATCCAGTTTCATTACACCGTACATGTCCGATGTTCAAGAAAACCTTATCTTCCAACCCGTTTTCTCTTTCAATCTCTCTTGATTTCTTTGTTAGTAGTACAATACTTTGATGTTGTAGTATATTGAGGACGATTCTGTTCTGGTTTGATTCAGATATGCCGCTGTCATTCATTTTGCTGATGAAAAAAAAGGCAGCCAGAGTGTTATTGACTACTTACCGTTACTTCGACAACAATTTGACCAGCTCCACTAATCTGTACTCTGTCATGGCCGAACATCACTGTAAAAAGGTATCCCGGCTTGAATAGCACTTATATGATTCGGCAAATTCCATGATTCTGTCATTGTAGTGATTCTTTCCCTGTTTGGTTGAATCTTGGTGCGTCAACAGTCTATAAATATATGATTTGCTACATACGTAGACGTTTTTACGTTACATTCAGAAAAGTTCTGTTTCCAATCATCAATTTGAATCCATAGTTAGTATTCAATCCCGTCAGCAAATGATAGATAGTTACTTTTTGATGAACAGTTGATTTTCTCATCATCTGCGGCTGTGTATGGCCAACCAGATAGTATCCCTTGTGTTGAAGACTCTGAGTTAAAGGCTTCCAACCGTTATGACCGACCTAAGGTATATAGTACAATATATTTGTTAGCACTTGGCTGTGAACCCTTATTACAAATAATCTGTTTTGTTTCTTTAGTAGAAGATTTTCCATCTGGAAAAACTGTAATGCTCTAACATCCTAACTAACTCTGGTTCAAAATCTCTTCCCGTAGCTTTTCCTGGAAGAAATTGATCGAGATATAGCAAATGCAGACCCAGACTGGAGTATGATACGGCTAAGATACTTTAATCCTGTAGCTGCTCATGAGAGTGGGAAACTTGGTAAGGATCCAAGAGACATTCCCAACAATCTGATGCCTAACATACAACAGGTGGCTATGGGAAGGCTTAAAGAGCTCAACGTCTATGGCCATGACTACCCCACTAAGGATGGCACATCGGTATGTTTACCAAAAAATAACCGATGAATGATATTTTCAAACGGTAACTTATGGAAGCTGTTTTTCTGATTAAATATGGCTTGATATATTTATATCAGGTTAGGGACTATATTCATGTAATGGATTTGGCTGAAGGCCATGTGGCTGCTTTGAAAAAGCTTTTAGCTGCTGATTACAAAGGTAACGGCATGGATTAAAAATCATCTTTGTTGCCTCTGTGTGTTCTGCATATTCTGTTGTATGTTGTCACTCAACTTCTTTCTGTTAACTTTTTATAGGCTACACTTCTTACAATTTGGGAACCGGTCATGGATATTCTGTGCTTGAAATGGTTGCTGCATTTGAAAAGGCATCAGGAAAGGTGACGATTCTGTTATTTTCTTTTGTACATCTGTTTTCTGTTTGCCAGTGACTAGAAATGGATTTTTTTTTTCTACATAAATGACCAATGAGAAATGCAAAATTAATAGAACAAGTTTCAATTCATGAACACAGAAAATCCCAGTAAAGATGTGCCCCAGGAGGCCAGGCGATGCAACTGCTGTTTATGCTTCAACAGAGAAAGCTGAAAACGAGCTTGGCTGGAAGTAAACTCTTTTGATCCCTCTTGTCTTTCTGCTTCTAACATTTCTTGCTTGGTGAGATTGAAACATCTGATCAGAGCTTCCGTACATTGTGCAATGCTCTGGTTCTATTTTTTCAGATTTCAGTGTGGAAATCCGGACTAAAATGTCCAGTTGATGCTGTGAATAATTATACTTTGTTTACTGATTTATGATGCTGTTCTTGCAGGGCAAAGTATGGAATTGATGAGATGTGCAGGGACCAATGGAATTGGGCAAGCAACAATCCATGGGGTTATCAGGGAAGGCCACTGTAAGATTGCAGATATGGCTTGGTGTTTGTCGCAAAGATTATGAAGAGTTGGATAATAGGGTTTTCTTTGTTTTGAATCAGTTTTTTGGTTATATTCAAAGTGGATGTATTATATGATGTGGCGCCATAGCGTTTAATTGTTTCAAGTGTAATTAGCTTTCTCAAAACGCTCAGTGTGTTGAATACAAATCGTTTTTCTCAGTTTAATTGATATGAATGGAAGTGTCTGTATCTTTGATACCGCACATGATCTGATGGGCTCAAGACCACATGAAACAGCAGAAACCAAACTAGTAGAATTAAGAACGAAGATAGATGATATTCACTATTCAGAGCAAACTTTGCAATGGAATGATGCGAATTCTTCATATACTCATATGACCCAATATGCGAAGATAAATAGGTTGCATCAAGGAGAAACTTAATTCAGCCGATGTACTCTGGAAATGGAACAAGATTTGAATAAGAATTTGTTGCGGAGAATCATATATTTTGAGGTTTTTTTTTATCCTAAGCTTTTAGGAGCGACATATGGTAGTGAAATGAAAACTGCTTCTGAGATCTTGGAGTTGGGGGAAAGACTACAAAGATGATGGAACTTGGCCTATCACTAAATAATGAGGTTTAATAATCTGACAACTTGACTCGAAATGCTACAGTTACAGTATACTACTGTTATACTACCTCCGTCAATTCTTGACAGTCTTGTTTACTATTTGGACATGTCGTTTGACTTTAATATTTAACATATAAGATAAAATAATTTTAAAATTTTTAGTTTTGTATATGATTCCTTACATGATAAACTATATATTACAAAATTTAGTTTTACAAAATCATTTTATCTTATATGCTTAATATTGAAGTGGAAAAACGTGCCATAAAGCAAACATGACCATCAATTCAGGACGGAGGGAGTATTACACTGTTATGTACTCGAACAAATGTTTCTGACCCAACAATACACATGCGAATCAAAGTACTCATATGCAATGATTCATTATCGAAGTTTATAATAATAATAATAAAAAGCAAAGTACTCGTGTACAATGCAATTTGTAAATCATTATATAGCTGATCGTGACAAAGAATTATAAACATATGCAATGATTTATTATTCATTATAAATACAATTATCACGCACAGGTTAAGAAATGATAGTCCTTTATGAAATGATAGTACTAAATAAAGGAAGTCATTTAACCTCGGAATCAAAGTAATCTACCACAGCAGAAAAAATGTCTATTTCATTTTGAACACCGTTTGTTTGGTTTTGACAGAATTCATATTAAACACTGTCATGAACATAGCCAAACATCACAAATTCCTGAACGAAACACATCACACCCGTTCAATAAACACATAGCACCCGTTCAATATGTACCTGTGATAAAACCAGACACGGTTGTTAGTAACAATTCTGTTCGTAAAGACATTGATATTCTTTTGTAGCAAACTAATACACTGACATCAACAAACCCACACCACGAATTCATAAACGAAACACCTAGCATTAGTTCAATATATACCTGTATATCAACGAGACAGGGTAGGCATCATTTTTAATCTTGAACACATTTATATTCTGTTTTGACAGACAATATATTAAAACAGTCGTGAAACATAGGCAAACACCATAAATTTTAGAACGAAACACCTAGCACATGTTAAGTATGTATCTATGTACAAACCAGATGCACGGTTTATTACATTTTTCTTCTCAAAAATATTTGTATTCTGTTCTAACAAACAATATTTAAAACACATGAACATAGCCAAACACCACAACTTCATAATGAAACTTCCAGCACCTGTTTACTATGTACTTGTGAATAAACCAGACACAAAGTTGGTAACATTTTACTGTTTATACACAAATAACTCGACAAATTTTGAGGGTTTATGGTTTAGGGTTATTAGACCCTAAGCCCTCGACCTCAACATTTTAACTCTGGGTGATGTTTAGGATGTGTGGATTATGGGGTAGCAAGTTGCTTAACTTATGTAATTTGTAAGGTGAATTCTTGGGTACCCACACTAAATTGAGAGGACATGCTACCCTTCTTATATGGACCAATTATATATTGACATCTACATAATATTAATATTTATATTTAAATATTTGCGCATGAAATTCACTTTATTAGTGAATGTATAGTAACATATTACTTCATTTAAAATAAATTTTACATTCATTAACACTTACATGAAAGTATTAATAAACAAATTTAGACATCAATTCCCAAAATTTGGTTTCAATAAAATATCCCATTGAGTGGGGCAATAAAGAAAAACTATAAAAATAAATATACTTATTACGTTAATCTTAGAGTCTATACTCACCAAAAACTTATAGAGTTGTTAAAGAAAAAATCTATAAATATGTAATATTTAAGTTATAGTTTACATTGTAATACTATTTAAGTTATATTGGAGGTTTATTTCTTTAAGAACTTACTCGTATTAAATAGTGAAATAGGAAAACTATTCAAAAATTGTATAATGGGGTAGCTTAATGCATTTCTAAGTCTGATTTTACTCTCAACAACTTAGAGTTTGTTGGAGAAAAATATGCTTAGTATTTTTCGCCATTTACATGAAAATACTAACACATCCACCCACACTTTACTAGAAAAGTAATAACTTTGTGGATACAAATTTAAATGGCTTAAAACTCTTCTATTTAGAAAGCATTTAGGGGTTGGTTATGAGAAAATAAGACAATTTGGAATTAAAATTTGCTTGACCAAATTAGTTATTTAGATTTTATTAAAATTTAATTACTAATTTAGAGCGAGAATTACCTTCCGACATGCTTGAACTTCGGGTCTAGCGCTGATCATTCGAGTGGGCGGGTCGGGTAGGACCTGTCAGGTCTATTTCTAGTGTCCATGCCTGGTTTTTCTATTCTCGAGTCGGGTTGGGCCATGCCCGGTTTATCTGGCTCTATTGATAGCCAACCCGGATTTTTATTATTATGTGATTCCTAAAATTTTAACCATCAAAATCCAAACCTTGACCTAATGCTCAACCCTTAATTATATACCTTAAACTTTAAATATTGAAGACAAACTTGAACCTTAAACCTTTGTAGCAATATCTGTAGGTAATTATAAGGGTAGTTTAGTAATTATACGCCCAAAGGCTATTTTGGTAATTAGCCATATGAGCAAGTTACATTTTGGTTGTATAGAAATACTAAACAATGCCTAATAAAAGGTGCCTTTATGTGAAGGTATTAGTAGAGTTGTGACTCCATGGGAAAGACATCACTAAAGGGATATGTCTTTCCATACTAATACAACACATCATATAAAGGAATGTCTTATAATAAAAGGAGGCATCTTTTGGAAGGTAACTTTATGGAGGCATGACCTCTATATTTTTTATATGCGTTTTCCGCCGAGTGATCTCTATATTTCCACAACTAGTTCTCTTAAAACTACGCTTGTATTAACGCTAGTTGTTGGAGGCATTTACTTCGTGAATACATTGAATCGAATCTTCGTTTCAATACCGGGATACCGTCGATCAAAGAAGAAGATCCATATCTATTTAGAAGATCAAGTTGTCATCAATTACTCTTGTACAAGTAAGATATTTTCCTTTATTGGTATCAGAGCTTTGGTTGATTTCTTTGAATATATGGTTCCCTTGGTGAATGCCGCAATGCATGGCAATGAGTTGCTGCATTGAATTTGAAAGTTTCAAACGCATGCTGCTTATCATCTTGTATGGAGTGCGTTTACATGCAACGACAAGATAAAAGCATATTGGATGTATTTCCTCCATGAAGGGATGGAAGAAATCGGTTATAGCATGTAGGAATCGGTTATTTTTTTTCTACCGATGCCACTCAATGTATAGTTTAGTATACATTTGACTGAATCATACGGACACAACTTTTTGGATGAGTGTTCATTGTGGTGGTTATATTAATAGTAACCAATCTACTTTATTGCAAAGGCATCAACCAAAATTTTGTTTTACGTAATGAAAATGTGTAATCATGTTTTATTTTGGCTTATTCTATTTTGACCAATTGATTATTAAAGTTTTTTCTGGCATAAATGAAAACGAGTAGTAGGTAATTAAATTGGTCATATTTTTCTTCTAGCTATTTGAATCGACATGATAAGCCATTATTAAGTTGCTTATACGTAAAAAAAAAAAAACCAAAATGATTGTGTATTAGTATAATTATGGTGATCAGCCCATCGAAGCTGCGGGACGCCCGCGTATATAATGATGTAGTCCAGTTATTTTTATAATATTAAATTTAATTAGATATAATTTTTAAAATATAAATTCAAAAAAAAATTATATCATTATTTATCTAAATTCAAGCTCTTTAAAATAAGACCAGTCATGAATATTTTTTAAGAAATTTAAAATTTTATATTAATTATATATATAGACTTATGATTCATAACTTCATTTTAGTGTATCATTATAAGCATATAACATCATTTTAGTGTATCATTATATCAATTTAATGAATCATAATATCAAAATTAATGAATCATATCGTCATTTTAATGTATCATCGCAAACAAATAAGAATAAATTTTTTTATACAATGATACACCATAAATAATATTTGCTATGTATGAAAAATATACGATTCATCATATAAGGTTTAAAATACACCATGCAACAATAATAATACACTACAAAACAATAATGATTTTTATCCGTTCCGAAGTTTGTTATCTAATTTACCACTTATTAGTTAAGGAATCATAATATCAATTTTAATGAATCATGATATCAAAATTAATGAATCATATCGTCATTTTACTGTATCATCGCAAACACATAAGAATAATTTTTTTTTACATAAGAATACACCACAAAATAATATTTGGTATGTATGAAAAAATATATGATTCACCATATAAGGTTTAAAATACACCATATAACAATAATAATACACTACAAAACAATAATTATTATTATTATCGGTTCCGAAGTTTGTTATCTAATTCACCACTTATTAGTTAAGTAATCATAATATCAATTTCAATGAATCATGATAGCAAAATTAGTGAATCAAAATATCTTTTTAATGTATCATCATAACATGTAAAAATAATTTTTTTTCAAAGTTGTCAAAATATATTCATGACTGGTCTTGTTTTAAAGAGCTTGAATTTAGATGAACTGTGATATAATTTTTTAAATTTTGGACTTATATTTTAAAAGTTACAACCATTTAAAGTTTTATCATCACTTATATGACATATAAACAATCCAGTCAACGCTGATTAGGATTGCCACATAATAGACTGCACCGTATTATGTATGGCTGCGCCGCAGCCTCTAATTTGCCTATGGTGATTGTGTTATGTACCAATCTTAGTATAATTATGGAAATAAGTTTATCATAATATATATTCTCCCTTGTTTCATTTTTTTCTCCTTTAAGCATATTATATTTTGGTACAAATTGCTTAAAATTCTTAACTAGATTACTTGGGTGGGTTCTACTGTATTTGTTACAGATTACCCAGTTAAGTCTACTAGTTCATCAGATTGCTTTATTGGATCTACTATATTATTTATATAGCTTATCTAATGTGTCTACTGATGTGGCCAGATTGCTCAGATGAATCTACTGAAATTTTTCTACAGATTATTCAACCGAGCCAACTGGGTAGACCCTATTGTATTTTCTATACAAATTGGTTTTTCTTATCTACTGTACATAGTGTATAAATTAGGAATATATAAAGGGAGACATCTTTATCAGAACTTGTCAAATATCTTTTTGTGAGATATTAGATCGTTGTGTCATAAATAATCTATGTGATTATTAAGGACTATGTGTTCTCATGTATCATGTTGTTTATGTAACATTTTTTTCTTGTGTAGACGAATAAGGATACATATAATACATATATATGTATATATATACAAAAGTAGCCAATATGTTTTTGACTACTTAAAAGGTCTAAGCATATGGATAAGTACCCTCATGTAAAACAACAAAATTGTTGTTTGGTCATGTACTTGTGTAGTACATATATGTTTTTTAAAGGTAATCCATATCCGACACTTGACAAGTTCTAAAGCTGGGAGAATGTTTTTCCCAGTGGGAGTTTCATGTGTTGAATCAATTACTTAATTACTTGTTTGATAACTTGTATTTAAGATTGATTATAAGCTATATGCTTGTCTTTATTTTAAATACTTATTTGATGGCAAGTGATTATTTTATTCGATGTGATTTATTATTTACATAATGATTGCATTATCTTATTGTTACATTTCTTTTGTGTAGAGAAATGGTTAGAAATAATAGTATATGCAGAGGCATTGTTGTCGACCTTACCAAGAAGCAAGCGCTCAGAGCACAATTACGACACATGGAGTCGTAAGGTCCAATATGTGAAATACTCCTAAATTTTAAATACATTTATTTTCTAGTTTACAAATATATTATATAGTTTGCGAGCATATTATACATTATTTAATAAAGACAATGCGTTTAATAAAATAATCTGTTTGAAAATAATGGTAGTGGTGATTTTTATCTTCGTATTAATGATCCTTGTATTTCTCTAGCTAACTTGGTATATTATTAATTAAAAATGCAGTAATAATAATAATGATATGATTCAAAGGGTATTGTTGATTTAAAATACATCTATAATATAGTTTATGAGTATATTAGTTCATGAGCATATATAGTTTATGGTATTATACTATAATTTACGAGCATAGTATATAGTATTTAATAAAGATAATTCGTGTTGATAAAATAACATGTTTTAAAATAGGTCGATCGTAATTTTTATATCATAATAATGATCCTCATGTTTTTATTAATATGGTACTTTTGTTTATTAAAAATGAAATTACAATAAATATTGTATGTTTTAAAGGCTATGATTGATTTTTAATTTAACTTTTGTTACTTACATTAATACTATAATTGTTGTTACTTCATTTAAGACGTCAATTTTATCTTTTCATATTTCCTAACTCTATTTACTAAGTCGGTTTTATCTTTCCATATTTTCTGACTTTAGTTAATAAGTTAGTTTTGTCCTTGCGTATTTCCCGACTCTATATATTACGTTGGTTACGTCTATCCATATTCCCTTAATTTGTTTAATAAATAAGTTTATCTTTACGTATTTCCTAACCTTTAGTTTTCTAGTATTCAATTAAACGGTTTAAGTATCTTCATTAATAAATAAGTTTATATTCCCTTCTGGTTCGCATTCCCTCACTTTTTAGACTTCCTAGTCAGCTATATAAGGGTTGTGATCCTACTCATTTTCATCAGCCAATCTAGTCTCCTGTCTTTCCCATCTCCCTCTAGTCATCTCTTTGTTTTGCATTCTTCTATGAGCCATACAACATGATATTGCTTCTTCATTTCCTCTCTATTTACTCTTCGCTCCACATACAAATATATATATATACATATACACGTCACTCATCCCTACCTTACCAGCGCATATGTAGGCACAAACAAAGGAAAAAATGAATGCCCTTGTTACTTTCTCTACACATGCATAACAAAAATAAAAAAAAATAGTTAGAAGAAGATCCAGCCTGTAAACTCACACACAAAGGGTAAAGTAGAGATGGAGAGATAAGTCAGTTTTCATCCTACGTAATCCGCGGCGCATAGGTAGTAGAGCTCCGAATTTATGAAAGACAACATTAACAGATTTCGTGCTTGGTTGTTGTGAATCGTTGCTAAATATCATGTAAGTTACTGTGTTCACTAATGAAGTATTAACTGTGTAAAATAAATCTTTTTGTAGTGGTTGTGATTCTTGTATGTGAGTGACTGTTATTTTGGAAATGAAATGTTTATGATAATGATTACTGGAAATATTAAAGTGCGTGGTTTATTTTATGGTAAATAATTGAGTATTATTTTTAGATGAGAGATCAATGTGAAAATGTTAATGATATGATTATGTGGAATTGTAATTATTTAGTCATGATTATTGTGGCATGATTGAGTTTTGGTGGTATATGTGGATTAAAATGAGATTATAAGGTGAATAATAACAATGAATAAAGGAATTATAAGGAAGATTATACCATGGTACATGTGGGCCGTATTAGGACATATGGATGAGATGATAAATGCGGGCCGCATTAGGACGCATAAGTTTGAGATACTGTGGGCCGCACTAGGACACAGTTAGCGCTAGATCTACTCCTTAGTCCTTTGAACTATTGGGGGTGTGCACACTTAAGGATTTAGTGGCTTAGTTGGATTCCCGGCTGCGTGTTGGGGTCCGGGTTACAGCTGCGTGTTGTACCCAAAGAGAAAGTAAAATTGTTTTGTCCTGGTTGCGCGTTGGGAAAAGGAAGATAATTAAATGAAATTGACAACTATATTCTTGAGTTAATAAGAAATCATGGAGTATTCTACCATATTGATAATTTTATTGTTGTGTGTTAATATTATTGAAATAAATTGTGTGTTGTGTGGTTATATCGTTAAAATGGTTTTCAAAAGAGAAATTATTTTTACAGAGTGAAGTGGTAGTTTACTCAGTTTTCTGACTTTATCGTGGCCCTTTCTATGTTTGTTTGGATTTCTGCCACAGGTACTGATGAAGTCCTTGGGGTTTGGGAAGACGACTCCACGTAGTCTGATTATTTATAGTTGGATTTTATTTTTGGCTTGATAATTCTCTATTTGTAAGAAATTATTTTAATAGGCGTTGTATTTACTTTATTAATAATAATAGGTCATTATTGAGTTAATTATTTAGGCCTTAGCACTCGTTTAGTTGCGAGTGTGGCAATAATGTCTCGGGTTTAGGTTTCGATTCCGCTGCTTACTAATATTAAACTTGAATTGTAAAAAAAAATGACCATAATATATAGTTTATGGTATTATACTATAATTTACGAGCATAGTATATAGTACTTAATAAAGATAATTCGTGTTGATAAAATAACATGTTTTAAAATAGGTCGATCGTAATTTTTATATCATAATAATGATCCTCATGTTTTTATTAATAGGGTACTTTTGTTTATTAAAAATGAAATTATAATAAATATTGTATGTTTTAAAGGCTATGATTGATTTTTAATTTAACTTTTGTTACTTACTTTAATACTATAATTGTTGTTACTTAATTTAAGACGTCAATTTTATCTTTTCATATTTCCTAACTCTATTTACTAAGTCGGTTTTATCTTTCCATATTTTCTGACTTTAGTTAATAAGTTAGTTTTGTCCTTGCGTATTTCCCGACTCCATATATTACGTCGGTTGCGTCTATCCATATTTCCTTAATTTGTTTAATAAATAAGTTTATCTTTACGTATTTCCTAACCTTTAGTTTTCTAGTATTAAATTAAACGGTTTAAGTATTTTCATTAATAAATAAGTTTATATTCCTTCTGGTTCGCATTCCCTCATTTTTTAGACTTCCAGGTCAGCTATATAAGGGTTGTGATCCTACTCATTTTCATCAGCCAATCTAGTCTCCTGTCTTTCCCATCTCTCTCTAGTCATCTCTTTTTTTACATTCTTCTATGAGCCATACAACAAGATATTGCTTATTCATTTCCTCTCTATTTACTCTTCGCTCCACATACAAATATATATATATATATATATACACGTCACTCATCCCTACCTTACCAGCGCGTATGTAAGCACAAACAAAGAAAAAAAACGAATGCCCTTGTTACTTTCTCTACACATGCATAACAAAAATAAAAAAATAGTTAGAAGAAGATCCAGCCTGTCAACTCACACACAAAGGGTAAAGTAGAGATGGAAAGATAAGTCAGTTTTCTTCCTACGTAATCCGCGGCGCATAGGTAGTAGAGCTCCGAATTTGTGAAAGACCACATTAATAGATTTCGTGCTTGGCTGTTGTGAATCGTTGCTAAATATCAGGTAAGTTACTGCGTTCACTAATTTTGTATTAACTGCGTAAAATAAATCTTTTTGTAGTGGTTGTGATTCTTGTCTGTGAGTGACTATTATTTTGGAAATGAAATGTTTATGATAATGATTACTGGAAATATTAAAGTGCGCAGTTTATTTTATGGTAAATAATTGAGTATTATTTTTAGAGGAGAGATCAATTTGAAAATGTTAATGATATGATTATGTGGAATTGTAATTATTTAGTCATGATTATTGTGGCATGATTGAGTTTTGGTGGTATATGTGGATTAAAATGAGATTATAAGGTAAATAATAACAATGAATAAAGGAATTATAAGGAAGATTATACCATGGTACATGTGGGCCGTATTAGGACACATGGATGAGATGATAAATGCGGGCCGCATTAGGACGCATAAGTTTGAGATACTGTGGGCCGCACTAGGCACAGTTAGCCCTAGATCTACTCCTTAGTCCTTTGAACTATTGGGGGGTGTGCACACTTAAGGATTTTAGTGGCTTGGTTGGATTTCCGGCTACGTGTTGGGGTCCGGGTTACAGCTGCGTGTTGTATCCAAAGAGAAAGTAAAATTGTTTTGTCCTGGCTGCGCGTTGGGACAAGGAAGATAATTAAATGAAATTGACAACTATATTCTTGAGTTAATAAGAAATCATGGAGTATTCTACCATATTGATAATTTTATTGTTGTCTGTTAATATTATTGAAATAAATTGTGTGTTGTGTGGTTATATCGTTAAAATGGTTGTCAAAAGAGAAATTATTTTTACAGAGTGAAGTGGTAGCTTACTCAGTTTTTCTGACTTTATCGTGGCCCTTTCTATGTTTATTTGGATTTCTACCACAGGTACTGATGAAGTCCTGGGGGTTTGGGAAGGCGACTCCACATAGTCTGATTATTTATAGTTGGATTTTATTTTTGGCTTGATAATTCTACATTTGTAAGAAATTATTTTAATAGGCGTTGTATTTACTTTATTAATAATAATAGGTCGTTAGTGAGTTAATTATTTAGGCCTTAGCACTCGTTTAGTTGCGAGTGTGGCAATAATGCCTTGGGTTTAGGTTTCGATTCCGCTGCTTACTAATATTAAACTGAATTGTAAAAAAAACATTGACCATAATATATAGTTTATGGTATTATACTATAATTTACAAGCATAGTATATAGTATTTAATAAAGATAATTCGTGTTGATAAAATAACATGTTTTAAAATAGGTCGATCGTAATTTTTATAATACCTCTGTCCCACTTAGATCTTATTGTTTGCTTTTTGGCACATTTTTCCACTTCAATATTAAACATATAAGATAAAATAATTTTATGAAACAAATTTCTGCAACATATAGTTTTTCATTTAAGGATTCCATTACAAAACTTAGATTTGTAAAATTATGTCATCTTATATGTTAAATATTGAAGTCAAACGACATGTCCAAATAGTAAACAAGAAGGTCAAACAGGGACGGAGGGAGTATCATAATAATGATCCTCATGTTTTTATTAATATGGTACTTTTGTTTATTAAAAATGAAATTATAATAAATATTGTATGTTTTAAAGGCTATGCTTGATTTTTAATTTAACTTTTGTTACTTACTTTAATACTATAATTGTTGTTACTTAATTTAAGAGGTCAATTTTATCTTTTCATATTTCCTAACTCTATTTATTAAGTCGGTTTTATCTTTCCATATTTTCTGACTTTAGTTAATAAGTTAGTTTTGTCCTTGCGTATTTCCCGACTCTAAATATTACGTCGTTTGCGTCTATCCATATTTCCTTAATTTGTTTAATAAATAAGTTTATCTTTACGTATTTCCTAACCGTTAGTTTTCTAGTATTCAATTAAACCGTTTAAGTATCTTCATTAATAAATAAGTTTATATTCCTTCTGGTTCGCATTCCCTCACTTTTTAGACTTCCTGGTCAGCTATATAAGGGTTGTGATCCTACTCATTTTCATCAGCCAATCTAGTCTCCTGTCTTTCCCATCTCCCTCTAGTCATCTCTTTTTTTTTGCATTCTTCTATGAGCCATACAACAAGATATTGCTTCTCCATTTCCTCTCTATTTACTCTTCGCTCCACATACAAATATATATATATACATATACACGTCACTCATCCCTACCTTACCAGCGCATATGTAGGCACAAACAAAGGAAAAAACGAATGCCCTTGTTACTTTCTCTACACATGCATAACAAAAATAAAAAAAATAGTTAGAAGAAGATTCAGCCTGTCAACTCACACACAAGGGGTAAAGTAGAGATGGAGAGATAAGTCAGTTTTCTTCCTACGTAATCCGCGGCGCATAGGTAGCAGAGCTCTGAATTTGTGAAAGACAACATTAATAGATTTCGTGCTTGGTTGTTGTGAATCGTTGCTAAATATCAGGTAAGTTATTGCGTTCACTAATTTTGTATTAACTGCATAAAATAAATCTTTTTGTAGTGGTTGTGATTCTTGTCTGTGAGTGACTATTATTTTGGAAATGAAATGTTTATGATAATGATTACTGGAAATATTAAAGTGTGCGGTTTATTTTATGGTAAATAATTGAGTATTATTTTTAGAGGAGAGATCAATGTGAAAATGTTAGTGATATGATTATGTGGAATTGTAATTATTTAGTCATGATTATTGTGGCATGATTGAGTTTTGGTGGTATATGTGGATTAAAATGAGATTATAAGGTGAATAATAACAATGAATAAAGGAATTATAAGGAAGATTATACCATGGTACATGTGGGCCGTATTAGGACACATGGATGAGATGATAAATGTGGGCCGCATTAGGACGCATAAGTTTGAGATACTGTGGGCCGCACTAGGACACAGTTAGCCCTAGATCTACTCTTTAGTGCTTTGAACTATTGGGGGGTGTGCACACTTAAGGATTTAGTGGCTTGATTAGATTCCCGGCTGCGTGTTGGGGTCCGGGTTACAGCTGCGTGTTGTACCCAAAGAGAAAGTAAAGTTGTTTTGTCTTGGCTGCGCGTTGGGACAAGGAAGATAATTAAATGAAATTGACAACTATATTCTTGAGTTAATAAGAAATCATGGAGTATTCTACCATATTTATAATTTTATTGTTGTGTGTTAATATGATTGAAATAAATTGTGTGTTGTGTGGTTATATCGTTAAAATGGTTTTCAAAAGAGAAAATATTTTTATAGAGTGAAGTGGTAGCTTACTCAGTTTTTCTGACTTTATCGTGGCCCTTTCTATGTTTGTTTGGATTTCTGCCACAGGTACTGATGAAGTCCTTGGGGTTTGGGAAGGCGACTCCACATAGTCTGATTATTTATAGTTGGATTTTATTTTTGGCTTGATAATTCTACATTTGTAAGAAATTATTTTAATAGGCGTTGTATTTACTTTATTAATAATAATAGGTCGTTAGTGAGTTAATTATTTAGGCTTTAGCACTCGTTTAGTTGCGAGTGTGGCAACAATGCCCCGGGTTTAGGTTTCGATTCCGCTGCTTACTAATATTAAACTTGAATTGTAAAAAAAAATTGACCAAATAAAATGCTAGAAAATCCGGGGTGTTACAATATGTGTTAGAGGATCAAGACCTTCTTGAACCACTAACAATGAACATTTCAGAGTGGCCTTAGAGGCATATCATGCTTGGCAGAAAAAGACCCGAGCTGCCCGAATAATCTTGCTTAGTAGCATGAGAAATGATCTCATGTTACGGTTTGAAAAAAGCAAGACCACCAAAGGTGTCTGGGATGCTGTGAAGTGGGCTTTTAGCGGTACGACTGTTACCAGACAGCGTCAACTTCAGATGCGTTTGGACAGTTATAAAAAGAAACCAAATCATACTATGACTGAACATATCACAACCATATCTAACATGATTCAAGAGCTTAACTCTGCTTGTCAAATCATAAGTGACGAGCAGCAAGTTCAGGCTTTGATTCGGTCATTACCCCTGGGTCGAGATTGGAGTTCGCTCAAACAAAGTTTGACCCATGACGAGAACATCAAAATATTTGATGATGTTGCTAGTCACCTTACGTTAGAGGAGGATAGAATTATGTCTTAAAATCCTCCCACAGAAGCTCATATGACATCTTATGATAACTCGGGTGATAAGAATAGAAAGCGTAAGAAGGGGTATAACAAGCATTAGGGCAAGAAGCAAAAGAAGGGAAATCATAACAAAGGAAAGTTTGGAGGAAACCAAACGAACAAGGGCAAGAACAAAGAAAATAAGAAAAGCAAGCCTAAGGGAGTTTGCTATGTTTGTCGAAAGCCTGGACATTATGCCAGGGAATGCCCACCGGAACAGGTGTGTAACTTATACATGTGTTGTACTAAGTCTTTTGTGGCATCATGTTTTATGTCGAGTTCTGACTCCAATTTTTGGATTGTAGACTCAGCAGCCACCGAGCACATAGCACATGATCGCACTTACTTTGTTGAGTTCCGACGCATCCCTAGAGGGAGCAAAGTCATCAATGTGGGAAACAACGAAGTTGTAGATGTACACGGCATAGGAACGTGTAAATTAGATCTCTCGAATGGGAGAACTTTATATTTATATAATGTGTTGTATGCCCCTAAAATTAGTCGGAATTTGATGTCTGTTCCTACATTATTAAAGTTAGGTTATGTATTTAACTTTAAAAATAATGTTATGAATCTATATTCCAGGAATACCTGGATTGGACTTGGTGAAATAAATGAAGGTTTTATTATCCTACAAACTTGTCCAATTTCCTTTTCTCATGAATATGGCTATATTGCTTCTTCTTCTAACAACCATGTTTCAGCAGAAACATGGCATTCACGTTTGGGACATATCGGTATTGATAGAATAAACAGATTAGCCAAGGATGGATATCTTGGTGAACCATCAAAATTCAAAAAATGGAAATCTGTGAACCGTGTTTGGCCGGCAAAGCAACACGTAAGACTTTTGGTAAGGCTCAAAGGGCTACTCAACCTTTGCAATTGATCCACTCTTACATTTGTGGGCCAATGAATGTAGAAGCAAGGCATGGTGCCAAGTACTTCATTACATTCATTGATGATTATACTAGATATGGTTATATATATCTTATCACCCACAAATCAAATGCTTTAGAATGCTTCCAAAAGTTTGTGACTCTTGTGGAGAATCAGTTAGACCTTAAAATTAAGGCTCTACGAACTGATCGGGGAAGAGAATATTTATCTCATCAATTTACAGACTTATGTGAAGAAAAAGGAATAGTTCATCAGTTAACTACTCCTTATACCCCACAGCAAAATGGAGTTGCTGAAAGAAGGAATAGGACACTCATGGACATGGTTAGATCCATGATGTCACAAGCTAATCTTCCTATATCCTTTTGTGGAGAAGCTTTGTTAATAGCGGTTTATGTATTGAACCGTGTTCCTTCTAAATCAATCTCTGAAACCCCTTATGAATTATGGAATCGAAGACGACCAAATCTTGATCATCTTCGACCATGGGGGTATGGCGCCTACATAACCTCTACTTTCCATAAATATGGAAAACTAAGTGCTCGTGGCCAGAAATGTGTTTTCATACGCTAATGTGAAAGCTCTAAAGGTTATGTTTTCATAGGTGAAAATGAACATGGCAAGGTTACAGAGATTGATTCTCGAGATGTCACATTCTTAGAAAGTGAATTTCCAACACTTTCAGGAGCCACCAAAGGATCAAGTTTTTATGAACTTGATGATTTTGCCACAAATCAATTTGTTCCCGACTCTAAGGAAGATGAGTCTAATGTTGTTCAAGATCCTTTGGCTCAAATGGAACAAATGAATTCTCCACTCACTCAAACAGAAACCGAGAATATAGAGGAATTACCACCTCCAACTCAGGAAAAGTATGAGAGGAAGAATACCAAAATGTTTTTATGGTATTAAAGAATATGAAGCAAATATGGTGGTTGCCCCAGAGGGATTTGAATATGAAACGTTCCTTACCACTGTCATGGATGAGGAGGAACCTCGTAATATTCATGAAGCCCTCTCCGGCCCTAAAGCTAAGGAGTGGAAAGTTGCCTTATTGGATGAAATGGAGTCTATGAGAACCAATCACGTTTGGAATCTGGTTGATCTTCCACCTGGGCGTAAAGCCATTGGAAGCAAATGGATTTTTAAAATCAAACGCAAGGCAGATAGTTCTATAGAAAAGTACAAAGCAAGGCTTGTTGCCAAAGGATACACCCAGAAGGAGGGAATAAATTACGAGGATACTTTTTCTCCTGTTGTTCGTATTGGATCAATTCGTCTCATACTAGCTATTGTGGCTTTTATGGATTTAGAGCTACATCAAATGGATGTTAAAAGTTCTTTTCTCAATGGAGAACTTGAGGAATAAATATACATGGAACAACCTCAAGGATTTAAGAAAGCAGGAAATGAGAAGAAGGTATGTCGACTTCTCAAATCCATTTATGGTCTTAAACAAGCTTCACGACAATGGAACATCAAGTTTCATGAAGCTATGGTAAAGCATGAATTTATATAGCTTTATGAAGACCAAGGTGTCTATATAAAACACACTTCCACAGGATTTGTCCTATTGACATTGTACATGGATGACATTCTAATAGCTAGCAACAACAAGTCTCTTCTACTTGATACTAAGAAGAGTCTTACAACGATATTTGAAATGAAAGATATCGGTGAAGCGAGCTATGTACTTGGTGTGAAAATTCTTTGAAATAGATCGAAGAGATTATTGGGTTCAAGCCAAAAGAACTACATTAACACAATTCTCAAAAGGTTCAACATTCATAATCGCAAACCCATAGACACACCAATTAATAAAGGGATATTTTTTAGCACATTAATGTGTTCCAAGACTTCAGAAGAAGAAAGTGAAATGAAAAAGGTACCTTATTCTAGTGCTATTGGTAGTTTGATGTATGCCATGATGTGCACTAGACTTGATATCTACTATGAAGTAGGATTAGTAAGTCGGTTCCAAAACATTCCTGGACCACATTGGAATGCTATCAAACGCATTCTACATTATTTAAAGGGCACTATGAATTACGTGTTATGCTATGGAGGTGGAGATTTATGCTTAAGAGGTTTTAGTGATGCCGATTGGGCAGGCAATGTTGATGAGCGTAAATCAACCTCTGGTTATGCCTTTCTGCTTGGTGGTGGAGTTATATCTTGGTGTAGCAAGAAACAAGAATGTGTAGCATTATCAACCATGGAAGCTGAATACATTGCTGCATCAGCTGCTGCACAAGAAGCTGTTTGACTTAGACATTTTTTGAAGCACTTGGGAATTGTTAAAAATGCTAAAGATCCAGTCGTCATGCATAATAGTATGGCTGCTTTAGCATATATGAAGGATCCCAAGTACCATGGAAAGACTAAGCACATTCAAATTAGATACCACTTTATTAAAGATGTATGTGAGAAAGGAAAGATTGAATTTAAGCACATTGATACTAGGCGTATCCGCTCACCAAGCCTATACGGTATACCCCACAATGTGTTTCAAGACCATGTAAAATCTTTGGGATTATGTGTTGGTCTGTAAACAACTATTATTTTATGAATAAAAGATCAATCTTTCTACATCTCTATTTTCCACATTTGATAGTTTTACAAGTCATCATGAGATGTCAAGTTGAACCAAAGGTTAACTCACTCACACGAGTAACCGTCCCTATGATGTATGAGTCAGTCATGAGGAGTGAGGCTAAAATAATTCTTTTGAGGGTACAAGAATTATGAGCCGCCTTGATTTTCATATTAGAGAATCGAATATGGAAAACTACTCCCGAATTCCATGTAGGTTCGAGATAGCCTAGCATGAGCATTGAAATATGTGTTGTGCTCAAGTTAACCATGTAGGTTAAATATAGTGTGGGTTGATAGTAGGACATCCGTTTCCTTAGGGAAATGTGTATCTCCATAACACACTTTCATACAGTGTGTGCTGACGACCATTGTTTGAGGTGATGGATGGATCTCTTCTCCTTCACTGTGTGAGTCGCACAAACTTGGCAGCCCTTATGACTTCCTAGAGATGGACGATGAAGTATGATGATTATGTTGCTACTTTAGGAAGTATTCGAAGACCATAAAGTCTGGTTGGAGTACATGCTTCCTAATAAAGTAGTTATCGTACATATGAATTGGTGGCCATTATGGAAGGAAGGTATTTAAGAATAGTCATGAACTTAAGTGGTGTTCACTCACGCGTGGATGTTGTGTACATTGTGAACATGCACAGATGATTGGATCATAATTATCTACTATTTTTTTAGGGATCTAATTGTGGCTTAGATCTTTCGGACGAAATTATACCTAGGGAGGCGGTAATACATGAGCACCTGTTGAAATGAGAATTTTACCTGTATTAGAATATCCTTCGGTTGGCCAAATGTGATTTAATATATAGGTTTCCAAGTTGCAGGTGGTATTACCTGGTTGCACAAAGTATTTGCGAGTATGACCAACATGAGAGAAAAGAGATACATCTCCAAAATTGCCATTTGAGCGAGTGGGAGATGTAGGAAATTATAAGGGTAGTTTAGTAATTATATGCTCAAAGGCTATTTTGGTAATTAGCCATATGAGCAAGTTACATTTCGGTTGTATAGAAATACCAAACAGGGCCTAATAAAAGGTGCCTTTATTTGAAGGTATTAGTAGAGTTGTGACTCCATGGGAAAGACATCACTAAAGGGATATGTCTTTCCATACTAATACAACACTTCATATAAAGGAATGTCTTATAATAAAAGGAGGCATCTTTTGGAAGGTAACTTTATGGAAAGACACTATGTGAGAGGTGTCTCTCCATAACAACACTTCCAACACCTATAAATACATGCCCTTGTGATCATTTTTTATATGCGTTTTCCGCCGAATGATCTCTATATTTCCACAACTAATTAGCTCAAAACTACGCTTGTATTAACGCTAGTTGTTGGAGGCATTTACTTCGTGAATACATTGAATCGAATCTTCATTTCAATACCGGGATACCGTCGATCAAAGAAGAAGATCCATATCTCTTTAGAAGATCAAGTTGTCATCAATTGCTCTTCTACAAGTAAGATATTTTTCTTCAATATCTAAATATCTATGAAGGACCGAGACAATGTATAAGGTTGATATTCTAGCAGTATATATATGTATGTAAGTCTTAGTGACATATTGTGAAATTTTGTAAATATCTATGGTATCTTGTGCAATATGTTTTATTAAACTGAATGTGATTACAACAATTAAAGTATTACAAGCTCAAGGGCAATTGAAACACAAAAGTGCACAAGATGAACAATAGAACCCGAGATGCAATGGTAGTCACTTGGGATAGAAACATAGAAACTAAAATCCGTCAAACTAATTGACAAAAAAAATATCTTTCATTGTACTTGGGACCATGATTGTTGAGAGACTTTTGATATGTTTTTATATGATTCAAAGAGTTTGGACAACCTAGATTTAATTATTTTAATATATCACCAATTCTTTTACATTTTGAGTCTGGTCACCCCACTGTTGTCACTTACACCAATGTTGTAGGTAAGTATTTCATATATTTTTTTCTTTCATATCATAGCCTACATACCATATTCATTGCCACATAATGTAAAATCTTAAAAAAAAATTGAAGTACTGTAGTTTGGCACAAAAATCTCATATGATATAATATGGTCGGGGCTTTATATTTGTATTATAAGTTCCATCAAAGTCATCAAAGATGGAATCCAACAACAATATTTCTGAATGATAATGACCTGAAACAATCTATCCTGAATCCTCACGTTTGACCTAAACTTACTTGTTTCACTTAAACTTATCCATTTGACTCAAATTTTGATGTGAACCGAAACAATATTGCAAATGTGTATACTTATTTTCTACTAGCCGATAGGTAAAAGCCGCGCGCCTACGAACTTGTACTTATATCCAATGTTAATAAAGTATTTCAAGAAACTTTAATGACATTCACTTCACGTTTTCATTGTTTTACATGTAACTAAAATAGTAAATTAAACATGTTACATATTCAAAATTATATTTAAATTCAGTTTCCAAATTCATGATATATAACAAATGATATAATAATATGTAATATGAAATATTATAATGAAAAGTATGACATTAGGTATAAAAAAACAAAAATGAGATGGTGGAGCAAGTTAATGTAGTTGTCATTAAGAATTGATGTTACTCCACAAAATTTATAGATTTGTTGGAGAAAAATCTGATTTAAATTTCTTTTAATAAGAGATATGTTATTTTACTTTTACATTATAAAATACCTTTTAAAAATGATGTAAACTACTCCATATATTTTGATTTAAAACAAACTTTTCCTTCAATAAAACAAGGCTAAAATTATTGATTTGTAAATTTTTTCTTTATTTATCAAAATTTGCATCTAATCAAATACTTATTGAAATACCCCTAATCTTTAAAATATAATTAAATGATCTATTAATGATCTAAGATGATTATTAAACATCTAAATACTATTGGGGAACAATCTAAAGATCTCAACAAGGCAAAACACGCCTTAAGATCGGTAAAGCCAAAAATGTGCTTTAAGACACCATAAAGGTTGTATGACCTCAAATAGGATCCAAAGTGGAATCCTAAGTATTATAATGAAGTAAGAAACACAACAAAACCGTTCTCAAGGAGAACTAAGCTCAGGAACATCCTGTGACACAAAAATGTGCATTAAAACACCTTAAAGCACGTTTTTGTGAGATTGCCTTTTAAATTGATTTTTAATGGGCTTAAAGATTATAATTACCCTTAAATATGATATTTTATCATATTATACCATATTAGGAATTTAATTCCAGAAATTTACGAATTTTTACAAATTTAATATTAAAATATTAATAAAACCCTAAAGTGGGGCCCGCATGAGTCAATATTGACCAAGTATGGTCAATGGTCAATTAATTGACCCATTTAGACCATGGAGATCGGCAGGCAAGGAGGGAGGAGACAGCTCACAATTATTAGTAGACAAATTGCTACCTAATGTTCAATTTGCAATAGTAAACCTACTTTTTTTAAATTATTCAAGCCTTTCCACTCTCTCCTCTTGCTCTTGTCCAATTTCCTTCTGCCCAGCCGAGTTCCTCCCCTTCCTTGAAGCTCTCAAGTCTTGTTCTTGAGCATGGAAGGCAGATCTAGCTCCTAAGCCCTTAAGGTAAGTGTTTTAAGGTCATTTTTAGCTCTTTTTCTTCACCTCTTCACTACCCACACCTAGATTTCGTGGCTCATCAATTCCTATGGCTTATTCTCAGTGTTCTAAGGTTATAACAAGAGCTAAACTCGGTTGAAGCAAGTAGAAGGACCAAGGTTGCTCAAAATTGCATTTTAAGGTAAAAACATACCTTAAGCCTCTCCACTCTACATCCGGTTTTCTTCCTTGAATTTTTATGAGTTTATACACTCATAATCTTCATATTTACATATTCATTCAGTTGGTTAGCCATTTGGAGCAAGGGTGGTCGAGATCCAAGAGAAATACTCTCTTTTAAGGCATTTTTCCAAGGTAAAACCTAATAACAAGGCAACTTATTGTGA
Source organism: Limonium bicolor (assembly GCA_023374045.1). Taxonomy (NCBI): domain Eukaryota; kingdom Viridiplantae; phylum Streptophyta; class Magnoliopsida; order Caryophyllales; family Plumbaginaceae; genus Limonium; species Limonium bicolor. The sequence goes on from CM041781.1 coordinate 238,206,386, forward strand.
TCTAGCTATTTCCTATGTTAATGTGGTGGATCTAACACCTTGTGGTGTGTTTGATTCAGGCCGAATCCACCTAGAACTTCCCTTGCATTTTTAAGGTGATTTTTGCCTTAAATCTTACAATAATTATTCCTTATGGTTAAGCTCAAGCTTGGAGTGTAACCATATCTTGTTTTTGTGTATTAAACATGTCTAAATCAAGTGGTGAATTTTCCTACAAGTGACCTAGCCCATACAAGGAATAATCAAGGTATAAACACCTTAAACTTATGATTTTTATAATTTCTAAGCATATATATATATATGGCCGAGAGTGAAATTATATATATAGGTCATATTGACCTAAAAATGGAAAAAAATGGCTAAGATAAATTAAGCTAGTCATTTAAGAGATTTAATTAACATAATGGTCAAATTATGACATTGTGTGGAAAAATAATTAAACCAAGGTGAGGCCGAGAATATATGCTATATTTTGAGACATTTATTGTGTAATTTATTTTGCAAGTTCAAGGTTGTAATAAGGCCATGTCATTAGGCCATTTTAATTTAAGTTTATAAGCTTATTTAGTTTTATTTATGCTTATAATTAAAATTGGGGCCAATTCATAATTACTAGGAAATTAGAAAGCCGTGGGCTTAATTTAGAGCAATTTAGGGTTTTTAAATGAATTTAATAAAAATTATAACATTTTATAAAGTTTTGGGTCAAAATTGTAAAAATAGAAAAGTATAGGTTATTACAAGTGATTACCGAAAAATTGGTTCCCATTTGGTATTAGAAGTCAAAGTTGACTATATAGGAGACTTTGACCAAGTTTGGAAAATTTAAGAAATTGAAATACTACCTTATATTAAGATAAGTATTAATTTGTAAAAGATTTAAAAGAGATGGGGCTATAATGTAATTTCCGAAAACTTGGGGTACTAAATGGAGTTTAGTACAAACCTTAGGTTATTAGGAATTTTTAGGGATTTATTTGGTTAAATTTGGGGTTTATATGAGTTATATAAGTATAATATAAGATATTTTATAACATTGTTACAAATAGGTAACAAATGTAAAGGAACCAAGATTTAGAGGAAAAATAAGGTTAGGAATAATATTTATAACCTTTTGGTATAGTTTGGTAATTTTTGTCCTTCTCTCCGGTTTTTCTCACTCTCTGTATCGCTCCTCCTCGTTTTCATGGATTCACCCCCGTATTCTCCCTTGGGCTTGCTTGTGCTTTTCTCACGCAGTTTGTCCGTGTTCTCAGTAAAAGCCCGCAATATTAGGCTGTTTGGTATTTTAAAAAACAAAATATAATTATAGGTTATAATTGTTTTAATGACTTAAATGTCATAAGATATGTTATATAACTATAATATGACATTATATTAATTAAGTGGTGGAGTTTGTAAATATTTTAGAACAAAGGTGCTGTTCGGAAATACTAACATTTTTAAATGGAATTTATAATATGGTTTCAATGTTATAAGAATTATAACATTTATAATATAAGAGGTATTCATTAAAAAGAATGAATATAGATTATAAGACTTACCATATAATAAATAGTTCCATAATACACATACTATAAATATATGTAATGGTGTAGAAATGTGATATGGTTCAATAATTATAAATTATCATAATAAAATGATAATAGATAAGGAGAAAAGAATTATAAACATTAGATATGGAAATTCTAATGTTAAGAGTATTCATGGGATAATAGGATTTTAAATATTAAAAGTATAGTTTACAAATGAATTATACCACATTGAATTTAAAGAAAAAAAAGAGACAAACCTTAGAAAAATAAATACTAAGGTGAGATGTATAGTGCATGACAAAGAATCATACATGCAATAAAGAAACAAACTATACGATCTACAAATATACATTAGTTTACATGCGATAACAAAGTCCAACAATAAGTCTATTAATATACAAGATAAGACTACGCATGTAATGTAACACTTTTCCAATCTCGAGTTAAACCGAAAGCCCGACAAACATTGACAGTTATTAACGGGGGGTTAACCGGGAGTTATTAGTGACGGTACAGGGTACCGTAGGATTGTGTTGTTATACGGTATACTAATCAGTAGCATTATGTATTGTTTAGACTGTTAGAGACTACACAAGGAGCATATGATCTTGCTGATTCATACTCCACCGTAATACATCAGGGTGAACGGTATGTTGTTATGTGTCTCTGATTGTCTCTGAGGGCTTCCTCAGTTCAGACTTCTGTGTGATCTGTGATAAGATTGTTTGTCTGAATGTTTAATTAAATATGCATGAACTGTATATTTATAGCTGCTTATTATTACTGTTGTCGAGTTAACAGTACCGGTTCGTATATATGAACCAATATATATAAAACGAACTAGTGGCTATGGTGCTATCTTATATGAAATATAAGGATCGTCAGAAAAACGTTGTAGCACTAGGATAATAAGATATACATATTATCCGAGATTTTTATACGGAGCATTGGCCTTTCTATACGCCGCTCTCGTATCTAACACTGGATCCCGAGTTCACAGACTCCGGATTGGACTAATGACCTTAGTCTGCTGTGTTAGGAAAATTTGGTAATGCGATGCGATGGAATAAATAATTAATTAAGGAAGGAAAGTAAAGCCAAGAGGATGTGGCTCTTGGTGCACGTTGTGATCACAAAAACGATACCAGGATGTCCGCGTACGGGTCCGCAAGTATCAAGAAAATTTCCTTGAGCTAGAATGGCTCATTGGTCGGAGACTCTACCGTTGGAGTGGCTATTGCCGTGGGTGACCCGCCATAATACATGGGTATTAGAGACATGTCGTTTTAACGAGACATTGTCACTAGTTATAACTGAACAATTAATACAATGGAGACTTGTACAGTGGCGAACGATATTAGCTTCTACACCATGGACGAGAATTAATACTTGTTTATTATTCTCGTTGTTTCGCTTGTTGTTCACTGGTTATACTTGTGGTGATATTATTGTGTGTTGATGGTTGTGTTATTGTATGGATATTACTGTTAATTGTTTTACAGTTTTAAATATTAAAACGGTATTGCATGTAATGAACCTCATGCTCTCGACCAATAATTGAGGGGTCTTTGGGGCATGACGGGCATGTGATGACATACTCAGCGGGGCTGATTCCATACCACAAACCATCTTTATTTCAGGTGATTAGCTGGTGGGTCGCAGCGAGGCGTGACTATTGTGATAGTACAGTTGGTTTAGACTTGGTACGGTGTGATACTAAGGTTGTTATGGACTCGGGTTGTTTAACCGAGGTGTATTTGGTTTAGATGCTCACGGTCTGTAATAATTGTTTGATGTTAGATTTGTTTTAAGTTGTTTAAGTGCTGCTATCTATCTCTTGTGGTCACTGCGGGAATACGTTTCACAAGTTGATTATCAGGTAAATCGTTGTCACCCGTATGGGCGAGTGATAACAGTGACACCATTAGGGCGATGGTTTATTATTTACCGCTGCGAGATATTATTGTGCGCGACATTTATAGGATTACTAGGAACCGATTTAGTAGGGGTGTTACAAAAGTGGTATCAGAGCGGAGTACCGCTCTGATTACAAGAGATAGTAGCTTAAGTACCGTGAGCCTAGGTTATTCACACACCAGTACCAAGGAGATAGTTGAAAATGATTTAAGTTAGGAGATTGTCGGGGACAATGTGTTTTATGCCTTTTAGGGCTATGTGAACTTATGGTTGAGATAAGTACGGTATTTGTACCGAGTGTTGACTTTAACTTTGAATTCTTCAGATGTCTTCTGGGAGCGATCAGCAGGCAGAGGAGGTGGTGGAAGAGGCGGCGGGCCTGGAGCAGGTCCTCCGGGGGCCCCAGCCGCAGGAGTGGCTGAGACGGTAGCTGCCGTCTTCGCTCAGCTAGCCCAGTTGGGAGGTATCCATATAGGAGCACCACCTGCACCATCAGTAGTCCCACCTGTACCCGCACCTAGAGAGCCGAATTGGCTGAAGAGCGTAGCTGACACGCGAGTACCTACCTATGATGGAGTTGCTGACCCCACTGTCCTGGAGAGATACATCGTTGAGCACGAGAAGGCCTTCGATGCCATACATGTGCCTGCTGGGCACCGAGTCGATATAGCCGCCTTTCACCTGAAGGACGCTGCCAGCACGTGGTGGAGGTCCGTGATGGCACATTATCTTGCTATAGAGGGTTTTGGATGGACTGGTTTTGTGGAGTTATTGAGAGAGAAGTACTATCCTGCTCATCTGAAGCAGAGGAAGAGGGAGGAGTTTGAGTCCCTGAGGCAGGGTAGTATGACAGTAGATCAGTACTACTCCTTGTTTATTGGGCTCTTGGACTTCGTCCCAGGAGTTGTTTATTCTGATGCTGTGAAAGTAGAGAAGTTTAGAGGCGGGTTGAGATATGCTATTAAGGCCGCCATGGGTGCTACCTTGTACCCTACGGTTCAGGAGTGTTATGACGCTGCTTCTCGGACTGAGATGATGGTGAACAGCCGGGAGGACGGCCAGGGGCAGAAGCGTAAGGCCCCAGAGAAAGAGGCGGAGACTGAGGCTGGAAGCGGAGGCAGTAAGGGTTGGAAGTAAGAACCACCTTAAGTTATTTAATCCATTTAAATTACTTACTTACTGCCTGCTTTTATACCTGCTAATCCTGACACTTTGACGATCACAGGAAGAAGAAGTTCTCCTAGAGGGAGAAGAAGAAGGAGCAGGCCAGCCAAAAGGGTAAGGACAAGGTCCCGATGCTGACCGGGCCAACCTACGATGTGCAGCCTCTTAGATCTGCACCCCCTAAGGGTAAGCGATCTAACCTTGTGAATAAATTGAGTACTACACTACCCATTACCATCCTTGTATTAACCTGAGTGTGATATGATAATAGGTTCTGCACCCCAGCGCCACTTTCACTGCAAGCGCTGTGGTAAAGACCACCCGGGTGTCGACTGCACCGGGCAAGCGGTGGACTGCCACCATTGTGGAAAGAAGGGCCACAGGTCGTTCGAGTGCTTTGCTAATCCTGATAGCCGAGCGTACCGCCCGCAGAAGGGGACTCAGAGCGCACCTACTGGAGGAGGTGGAGCTCGAGGTGGCCAGAGGGGGCCGGCGCCCCAAGCCCAGAGAGGGCAGCAGCATCAGCAGCCACAGCAGCAGAACCAGAACCAGAGGAACCCGCCGGGCAACCGTATGCTGAATGCAGCGGGAGCTTCAGGCGCTGGCACTAGCACCCAGCGCGGTGAAGGTTAGCATTTGAAACCCTAACCATTGTATGAAAGCATGACTAAATGTTAAACACTTTACCTTAGCATGAATGCGTGTTTAACTTACCGCTTTAGATGAACAACTTACCTAGGAAACCTTTTACCTCTTAGGAGACTTCGATATCTGCTATCCCACACTTACAAGACAGAGATCACCTAGACCCGTGGAAGAAAGACGGGAGTACCCTAGTGAGTTGTGTCATGTAGTCAGACCGGGCATGATACTTCTCAGAGAGCTCCTAACCCTAGATGAGCAGATCACCATAGTGAATGAGTGTAGAGCTTTGGGTAAGTGCATAGGAGGTTTTTATACCCCTGTATTTAATAGTGGTTCTAGAATGAAACTGCACATGATGTGCTTAGGGAAAGATTGGGATCCACAAGCTAGGGTTTATCGAGAGGTGAGGATGGTAGGTGACGTATCTATACCTAGGATACCTGAGAGTTTCCTTACCTTGGTGAGAAACGCAATGGATATTGCTCAAGACTGTGAGACTTATCCATTACCCGACATGACACCTGACGTTTGCATCATCAACTACTATGAGCAGGGAGGAAAGCTTGGAATGCACCAGGACCGTGATGAGACGACCGAGTCCATCACCAGAGGAATACCGTTGTGTCTTTCCATCGGCGATGATGCTGAGTTTTTATGGAGACCAGAAGAGGATGGATCTAGCAAGCAAGATCATCCTCAAGTCTGGGGATGTGTTGTATTTGGTGGAGAGTCGAGGCTTGTATATCATGGTATTAAGAGCATTAAGCTCAATACCGCACCACCAGCTCTAGTGAATGATACCCACATCCGACCTGGCCGTTTAAATTTGACTTTCAGACAGTACTGATGTAATAAGTAGTAAGTGTGTAACCTTGTATAATACAGTTGGAATGAATGAAATAAGAGTTTTCTACCTTCAAGTGTTTGTGTTCAGTTTTGTTGATACCGATAATTCATAACTTCAGGCTATAGAAATGGAAAGGAGGGTACCATCTGCATCCTAGACATGGCGCAAGCCAAGGAGTCTGGTAATGTCATCACAGGTATGACAATTACAAAACAGTAAATTAGTGATTTATTGGGACTCGATGCTAATACGAGAGGTGATCTCAGGTACCTTTCCTATTGATGGTGTTAGTGCTTCCGTATTGTTCGACTCAGGGGCTTCGCATTCTTTTATTTCCTCGGCATTTGCTAAGAAGCTGGGGGCCACCCCCGAACAGCTTTCAGACTTTTCAGTCACCCTTCCTTCGAAGGAGAAAGTAGGTTGCACCAGACAGTATACAGGGTTAGAGATCAGCATTATGACTGAGACCTTCCCCATTGATCTGATTGAGTTCAAGAACTTGGGTTTTGACATCATAGTGGGCATGGATTGGCTACAGAAGCATAGGGGCCGCCTTCATTGTGCAGAGCATCGACTACTACTGAAGGGGCCGAGCGGCAGACAGTGTCATACCGCAGTGTGAGGAGAGAGCCGACTGTCAAGATCGTGTCAGCATTGTCCCTGATGAAGGATGTTAGGAAGGGCCGACAAGCCTTCCTCTGTTATGTACAGGACACGAGACAGAGCGACGTGACGGACGTAGACATTCCAGTCGTGGTAGATTTTCCCGACTTATTTCCTGATGAGCTGCCAGGCATGCCGCCTGTGCGCGAGGTTGAGTTCGCCGTCGACTTGTTGCCAGGTACGGGCCCCATTGCTAAGGCACCCTACCGTATGGCACCGGCTGAGATGAGGGAGCTGAAGCTACAGCTGGAGGACCTCCTCGACAAGGGATTCATTCGACCTAGTGTTTCTCCTTGGGGTGCTCCAGTGCTGTTCGTCAAGAAAAAGGACGGCAGTATGCGACTCTGCATCGACTACCGCGAGCTTAATGCGGTTACAGTCAAGAACAAGTACCCATTACCACGGATAGATGATTTATTTGATCAGCTGAGAGGGGCCAGTGTGTTCTCGAAGATAGATCTCAGATCTGGCTACCATCAGATTAGGATTGCAGAGGGTGATATTGAGAAGACAGCTTTCAGGACACGGTATGGACACTACGAGTTCACCGTTATGCCATTCGGATTGACGAATGCGCCAGCCATATTCATGGACTTGATGAACCGACTTTTTAGAGAGCATCTTGATAGTTCAGTTGTAGTCTTCATCGACGATATTCTGATCTATTCAAAGACCAAGGAAGACATGAGTTCATTTGAGACAGGTGTTGAATATTATGAGAGGAACCAGCTGTATGCCAAACTCTCTAAGTGTGAGTTTGGTTGACAGCGTGTCATTTCTAGGACACATTATATCAGCTAGCGGCATATCTGTAGATCCTGCTAAGATTGAGGCAGTGAAGAGTTGGCCAAGGCCGAAGACAGTCACAGACGTCCGTAGCTTTCTGGGTTTGGCAGGGTATTATCGAAGATTCGTGAAGGACTTCTCCAAGGAAGCCAAACCAATGACTAATCTAATGAAGAAGGAATCCCAGTTCTTATGGTCTGCAGAGTGTGAGCAGTCCTTTCAGACGCTGAAGGATCTCCTGACATCGGCGCCCGTTCTTACTATCCCTGAGGGCACCGATGGGTTCGAGGTATATTGTGATGCCTCTGGAACCGGTCTAGGCTGTGTTTATGCAGCACGGGAAGGTAGTTGCTTACGCATCCCGACAGCTGAAGAAGCATGAGGTGAATTACCCCACACATGACCTTGAGTTAGGCGCAGTAGTCTTCGCTTTGAAGATCTGGCGACATTATTTGTATGGTGTGACAGTCACTATCTACTCTGATCACAAGAGTCTACAGCATCTCTTCTCTCAGAAGGAGCTGAACATGCGACAGAGAAGATGGGTCGAGTTCTTGAAGGACTACGACATATACCTGAGGTACAAAGAGGGCAAGCAATGTAGTTGCCGACGCCCTGAGCCGCAGAGCTCATTCATTTTCACTAGTAGCAGCAGCAGTATGATTGATGAGATACGAGCTGCACAGGAGAGTGATCACTATATGCAGAGTATCAAACAGAAAATGTAGAGGTTGTTTTGAGAGACAAATATGATTCGAACTGTGTATGATGGCATGTTACGACTGAATGGCCGATTTGTATTCCGGAGTCGTCTCCTGATCTGAAGGAGAAGATACTCCAGGAGGCTCATTGCTCGTCCTTATCCGTCCACCCTGGTTCTCGAAGATGTATAAGGATTTGAAGGTTCATTTCTGGTGGAGCGGGATGAAGAAGGATGTAGCTGAGTACGTGGCTAGATGCTTGACCTGTCAGAAGGTTAAGTTTGAGCATAGGAGACCCGGAGGTTTAGTGCAGTCTATGCCTATTCCTTGTTGGAAGTTCGAGGACATTCGATGGATTTCGTTGTCGGTCTCCCACCGACTAAGGGAGGACTGAACACGATTTGGGTCATTGTGGACCGTCTGACGAAGGTGGCAAAGTTTGTTGCTATGAAGGATACCTGGAACGTCCCGAAGTTAGCGGACTTGTTCCAGAAGGAGGTGATCCGGCACCATGGTGTGCCAAAGACTATTGTTTCTGATAGGGACCCTCGATTTTTGTCCAGATTCTGGGGACAGGTTCAGGAAGCCTTGGGTACAAAGTTGAAGCTTAGTACGGCGTTCCATCCACAGACCGACGGTCAGAGTGAGAGGACCATCCAGACACTGGAGGACATGCTGAGAGCATGTGCCTTAGATTTCAGGGGAGTGGTTAGAGCGTCTACACTTGATAGAGTTCGCCTACAACAACAGCTACCACTCCTCGATACAGATGCCACCATTTCAGGCACTTTATGGTAGACCGTGTAGGACTCCTTTATGCTGGGATGAGGCCAGCGAGACTACGCTTCTAGGACCAGAGTACCTAGAGCAGATTAAGGAGGATGTCCTACAGATTCGCAAGAACATGAGGGCAGCTCAGGACCGGCAGAAAGCAATGCAGACACCAAGAGGAGGGACATTGAGTTCACTACCGACGATATGGTATTCCTTAGAGTGTCACCCATGAAGGGATATTCCGGTTTGGGCAGAAGGGCAAGTTGAGCCCAAGTATGTTGGACCTTATGCGATTAGGGAGCGAGTGGGCCCGTTAGCCTACAGACTGGATTTACCAGCAGAGCTCGGGAGGGTGCACGACGTCTTTCACGTTTCACAGTTGAAGAGGTATGTGCCCCATCCATCGCACGTTTTGCAGCCAGAGACTTTAGAGTTGGACCCTGCTCTACGATATGAGGAAGTACCACTCCGCATTCTCGATACGAAGACGAGGCAGACTAGGAACAAGACCGTCATGGTCAAGGTTCTCTGGTCGAACCATGAGGTGGAGGAGGCTACATGGGAGTTAGAGGACTCCATGAGAGCGAAGTACCCAGCACTCTTCGAGTAGTAGCTGTGATACTTGTACGGGTTCGTGGTCAAACCCTTTTTAAGGGGGGTAGACACCACTTGGCTTGCGCACATGTTGTGCATTAGGTCTTGTTTTTGTGTTGTTTTTTGGTATGCTGCGTCATACATGTTGTTTGGATGATTGTATGTATGATACATTTATGTATGTGCCTTAGTGCACCTGGTTGAATATATATAGTACCGCTGAGTACTTTTGGTTGATGAGTTGGATGTGCACCTTGTTTAGTGCTGTGATGTGAATGAGTTTATACCATGAGTTTGATTATTTAATATATGCTGTGTGTATAGACTAGGTCTGAACCTAGTGGGAGTTACTCCCTAGCAATGGACTGTTTGATTACTTAGTGGAACTTGATTCCTTAGGTGAACTGTAGAGGATTAAGGACTTCGGGACGAAGCCTTTTTAAGGGGGGTAGACTGAAATACCCCTAATCTTTAAAATATAATTAAATGATCTATTAATGATCTAAGATGATTATTAAACATCTAAATATTATTGGGGAACAATCTAAAAGATCTCAACAAGGCAAAACACGCCTTAAGATCGGTAAAGCCAAAAATGTGCTTTAAGACACCATAAAGGTTGTATGACCTCAAATAGGATCCAAAGTGGATTCCTAAGTATTATAATGAAGTAAGGAACACAACAAAACCATTCTCAAGGAGAACTAAGCTCAGGAACACCCTGTGACACAAAAATGTGCGCTAAAACCTTAAAGCACGTTTTTGTGAGATTGCCTTTAAATTGATTTTTAATGGGCTTAAAATTATAATTACCCTTAAATATGATATTTATCATATTATATCATATTAGGAATTTAATTCCAGAAATTTACGAATTTTTACAAATTTAATATTAAAATATTAATAAAACCCTAAAGTGGGGCCCGCATGAGTCATATTGACCAAGTATGGTCAATGGTCAATTAATTGACCCATTTGGACCATGGAGATCGGCTGGCAAGAGGGAGGAGACAGCTCACAATGATTGAGACAAATTGCTACCTAATGTTCAATTTGCAATAAACTACTTTTTCAATTATTCAACCTTTCCACTCTCTCCTCTTCTCTTGTCCGATTCCTTCTCCCAGCCGAGTTCTCCCTTCCTTGAAGCTCTCAAGTCTTGTTCTTGAGCATGGAAGGCAAATCTAGCTCCTAAGCTCTTAAGGTAAGTGTTTTAATGTCATTTTTAGCCTTTTTCTTCATCTCTTCACTACCACACCTAGATTTCGTGGCTCATCAATTCCTATGGCTTATTCTCAGTGTTCTAAGGTTAGAACAAGAGCTAAACTCGGTTGAGACAGTAGAGGGACCAAGGTTGTCAAATTACATTTTAAGGTAAAAACATACCTTAAGCCTCTCCTCTCATCGGTTTTCTTCCTTGAATTTTTATGAGTTTATACACTCATAATCTTCATATTTACATATTCATTCAGTTGGTTAGCCATTTGGAGCAAGGGTGAGATCCAAGAGAAATACTCTCTTTTAAGGCATTTTTCCAAGGTAAAACCTAATAACAAGGCAATTGTTGTGATCTAGCTATTTCCTATGTTAATGGTGGATCTAACACCTTGTGGTGTGTTTGGTTCAGGTCGAAACCACCTAGAACTTCCCTTGCATTTTTAAGGTGATTTTTGCCTTAAATCTTACATTAATTATTCCTTATGGTTAAGCTCAAGCTTGGAGTGTAACCATATCTTGTTTTTGTGTATTAAACATGTCTAAATCAAGTGGTGAATTTTCCTACAAGTGACCGAGCCATACAAGGAATAATCAAGGTATAAACACCTTAAACTTATGATTTTTATAATTTTTAAGCATATATATATATATGGCCGAGAGTGAAATTAATATATAGGTCATATTGACCTAAAAATGGAAAAAAATGGCTAAGATAAATTAAGCTAGTCATTTAAGAGATTTAATTAACATAATGGTCAAATTATGACATTATGTGGAAAAATAATTAAACCAAGGTGAGGCCGAATATATGCTATATTTTGAGACATTTATTGTGTAATTTATTTTGCAAGTTCAAGGTTGTAATAAGGCCATGTCATTAGGCCATTTTAATTTAAGTTTATAAGCTTATTTAGTTTTATTTATGCTTATAATTAAAATTGGGGCCAATTCGTAATTACTAGGAAATTAGAAAGCCGTGGGCTTAATTTAGAGCAATTTAGGGTTTTTAAATGAATTTAATAAAAATTATAACATTTTATAAAGTTTTGGGTCAAAATTGTAAAAATAGAAAAGTATAGGTTATTATTAGTGATTACCGAAAAATTGGTTCCCATTTGGTATTAGAAGTCAAAGTTGACTATATAGGAGACTTTGACCAAGTTTGGAAAATTTAAGAAATTAAAATACTACCTTATAATAAGATACTTATTAAATTGTAAAAGATTTAAAATGGGGTATGTAATTACCGAAACTTGGGTACTAAATGGAGTTTAGTAAAGTCCTTAAGTTATTAGAATTTTTAGAAGTTTATTTGGTTAAATTTGGAGTTCATATGAATTATATAAGTATAATATATATTTTATAACATTGTTACAAATAGGTAACAAATGTAAAAACCGAGATTTAGAGGAAAATAAGGTTAGGAATAATATTTATAACCTTTTGGTATAGTTTGGTAATTTTTGGAATTATATAAGGTTTTATAAAGATATATGTATAATATATAGTTTTAATGGAATTAGAAAACTATGTATTATAAATTGGGATTGAATTGTGATTTATAGAAGTTTAGTGGTTATAAGTAAAGCCGAAAATATAAGGGCTATTTGGTATTTTAAAACAAAATATATAGGTTATAATTGTTTTAATGACTTAAATGTCATAAGATATGTTATATAACTATAATGTACATTATATTAATGGTGGATTTTGTAAATATTTAAGAACATAGGTGCTGTTCGAAATATTAACATTTTTAAATGGAATTTATAATATGGTTTTAATGTTATAAGAATTATAACATTTATAATATAAGAGGTATTCATTAAAAAGAATGAATATAGATTATAAGACTTACCATATAATAAATAGTTCCATAATACACATACATATAAATAAATATGTAATGGTGTAGAAAATGTGATATGGTTCAATAATTATAAATTATCATAATTAAAATGATAATAGATAAGGAGAAAAGAATTATAAACATTAGATGGAAATTCTAATGTTAAGAGTATTCATGGGATAATAGGATTTAAATATTAAAGTATAGTTTACAAATGAATTATACCACATTGAATTAAAAAAAAAAGAGACAAACCTTAGAAAAATAAATACTAAGGTGATGTATAGTGCATGACAAAGAATCATACATGCAATAAAAACAACTATACGATCTACAAATATACATTAAGTTACATGCGATAACAAGTTCATCAATAAGTATATTAATATACAAGACTAACTACGCATGTAATGTAACACTTTTCCAATCTCGTGTTAAACCTAAAACCCGACAAACATTGACAGTTAATAACGGGGGGTTAACCGGGAGTTTTAGTGACGGTACGGGGTACCGTAGGATTGTGTTGTTATACGGTATGCTAATCAGTAGCATTATGTATTGTTTAGACTGTTAGAGACTACACAAGGAGCATAGGATCTTGCTGATTCATACTCCACCGTAATACATCAGGGTGAACGGTATGTTGTTATGTGTCTCTGATTGTCTCTGAGGGCTTCCTCAGTTCAGACTTCTGTGTGATCTGTGATAAGATTGTTTGTCTGAATGTGATTAATATGCATGAACTGTATATTTATAGCTGCTTATTATTACTGTTGTTGAGTTAACAGTACCGGTTCGTATATATGAACCAATATATAAAACGAACTAGCGGCTGCTATCTTATATGAAATATAAGGATCGTCAGAAAAACGTTGTAGCACTAGGATAATAAGATATACATATTATCCGAGACTTTTATACGGAGCATTGGCCTTTCTATACGCCGCTCTCGTATCTAACACTGGATCCCGAGTTTACAGACTCCGGATTGGACTAATGACCTTAGTCTGCTGTGTTAGGAAAATTTGGTAATGCGATGCGATGGAATAATAATTAATTAAGAAGGAAAGTAAAGCCAAGAGGATGTGGCTCTTGGTGCGCGCTGTGATCACAAAAACGATACCAGGATGTCCGCGTACGGGTCCGCAAGTATCAAGAAAATTTCCCGTGAGCTAGAATGGCTCGTTGGTCGGAGACTCTACCGTTGGAGTGGCTACTGCCGTGGGTGACCCGCCATAATAATGGGTAACTAGAGACATGTCGTTTTAACGAGACATTGTCACTAGGTATAACTGAACAATAATACATTGAGAATTACAGTGGCGAACGATATTGGTTCTACACCATGGACGAGAATTAATACTTGTTTATTATTCTCGTTGTTTCGCTTGGTTGTTCATTGGTTATACTTGTGGTATATTATGTGTGATGGTTGTGTTATTGTATGGATATTACTGTTAATTGTTTTACAGTTTTAAATATTAAAACGGTATTGCATGTAATGAACCTCATGCTCTCGACCAAATAATTGAGGGGTCTTTGGGGGCATGACGGGGCATGTGATGACATACTCAGCAGGGGCTGATTCCATACCACAAACCATCTTTATTTCAGGTGATTAGCTGGTGGGTCGCAGCGAGGCTGACTATTGTGATATACAGTTGGTTTAGACTTGGTACGGTGTGATACTCAGGTTGTTTTGGACTCGGGTTGTTTAACCGAGGTGTATTTGGTTTAGATGCTCACGGTCTGTAATAATTGTTGATGTTAGATTTGTTTTAAGTTGTTTAAGTCTACTATCTATCTCTTGTGGTCACTGCGGGAATACGTTTCGCAAGTTGATTATCAGGTAAATCGTTATCACCCGTATGGGCGAGTGATAACAGTGACACCATTAGGGCGATGGTTTATTATTTACCGCTGCGAGATATTATTGTGCGCGACATTTATAGGATTACTAGGAACCGATTTAGTAGGGGTGTTACACTTATAGTAAAAAGATGAAAGAACGAAAAAAACTGTATAACATAGCAGGTTAAATATTTTGTCATTAAGTCCTGATTTTACTCACCAACTATTTATTGTTTGTTCAAGAAATATTTGTTTAGTTTTCCTTTATTTAAATGAATATACTAATGTATCTAGATTTTACCACACAAATAGTATAATTTTTTCCGGACAAAATTCTGAAATATTTTATTACTATTAAACTCTGGTGGAACAATATTTCACAATATGTAGGAGTTGGTTATGATTAAAAATTTAATTTAACGTTTCAATTTATTAAACTAAATTTTGTATTTAGATTTTACTAAAATTTAAATAATAAATTTAGTATTTGGATTTTACTAAAATTTAAATACTAATTTACCCTTCTAACCTAACAAGAAGTTAAGTTTTTGAAAATTTAACAAGTTTATTTATTTATAGTTAACTCCTTAAAATTAAGTTAACTTTAAAAATCTAAATAAATAAGAGAAAGAGTTCTTTAAAATCAAAAAATTAATAAATATGATATGTTATGTGCCAACTTTTAATTGATTTGGACAAAAATGATACAATATCCTCTCAAAATAGAAAGGTACCCGGACACACACCATTTAAAAAAATTTCATACGTGAAATTCAAAAAATGACTACGAAAGCCAGGCGAGTAGATGCAGAAGGATGAGCGTGCATGCGTGAATGAGGCCGAGGTGGAATCGCAAGGAGAAACTCAAACAAGGAAGTGCGAACGTAACCAGGTCGCTCAAGAGGCAAGGGGAGAAGAGGTGGGGCCTGTGGATGTAGGCAGGGGCGTAGCTAAAGGGGTTCACGTGGGGTCACGTGACCCCACGTATTTCAAAAAATTTAGAGATTCCTATATGTATAATAATTGAAGTTTATATGTACATAATATAGTGACCCTATATATCATAGAGTAGTTGATGGTGTAGTGGTAAGGGATAGAAATATTGAGTGATTTGTCTTGGGTTCAAATCCAACTACGATCAAAGATATGAATATGGCTTTCCATATAGTAGCAACCTCATTACAAATATGACTCTTGAACAATTAGTTTATTATTTATTTTTAACAGATTCTGTCTTTGTAGTGATTCTTTCCCTGTTTGGTTGAATCTTGGTGCGTCAACAGTCTATAAATATATAATTTGCTACATACGTAAACGTTTTTATGTTACACTCAGAAAAGTTATGTTTCCAATCATCAATTTTAATCTATAGCTAGTATTCAATCTCGTCAACAAATGACATATAGTTACTTATGTTGATGAACAGTTAATTTTCTCATCATGCGGCTGTGTATGGCCAACCATAAAATATCCCTTGTGTTGACTACTCTTTGTTAAAGGCTATCAACCTTTATGGCCAAACTAAGGTATATAGTAAAATATATTTGTTAGCACTTGCGTGTGAAACCTTATTACAAATAATCTGTTTGTTTCTTTAGCAGAAGATTTTCCTTTTGGAAAAAATGTAATGTTCTAACATCCTCACTAACTCTGGTTCAAAATCTCTTCTCTTAGCGTTTCCTGGAAGAATGTCCTCAATTAGGGATGGCAATGGGTGACGGATGCCCGTTTCACCCGATCACCCGACCCGCAAAAACGGGTGAAAACCCCAAAAAAATACGGGTGAAAAACCCAAAAAAACGGGTGAAAAACGGGTGACGGGTGAAACGGGTGCGGGTGATGGGTCAGATCGGGTGAACATTTTTTACCCGTTCACCCGACCCGTCACCCGTATGTATTTATATTAAATGAAAAAATATACTTATCTCATATTTGTTGAGATAATTTGCAAATATTTTGGTTAATACTCTATGTATTGAGTATGTTATTGACATTAGTTGATGTGGTATGTATTGTGAACAAATATGAGTGTATTTTTTGAAAAATTAAGCTTATATAAGGTGTTAAAGAAAAAATTTCGCTGAAAAAAATAAAAATGGGTGACGGGTTCACCCGTTTCACCCACGGGTGACGGGTGAAACGGGTGACGGTTGATGAAGTTGCGGGTGAAGGGTCGGATTCTTCTAGTGTTATCAGAGCAAGATTCTTCTAGTGGTACCAACATACACTGCGAGACACGTCCATGACTGGTTGGGTACGTGTATTGACACATACGCTAGCTACTAGTGTAATACCCTTGAGGTTTACCTCCCACATCGATTGGAGGGAAGAACAAAGCACTCCTTATATGGGTGAGGATACCTCTCCTTGTTGTGAGGCCTTTTGGGGCTAGGAAACCCCAGGAACAAAACCGTGAGACCTGCGTGCCAGAGCGGACAATATCACAACAGTGGGATACTGGGATGTTACAGTTGCTATACATTTAGTGTAATACCCTTGAGGTTTACCTCCCACATCGATTGGAGGGAGAGAACCACTCCTTATATGGGTGGGGATACCTCTCCTTGTTGTGAGGCCTTTTGGGGCTAGGAAACCCCAGGAATAGAACCGTGCAGCCTGCGTGCCAAAGCGGACAATATCACAACAGTGGGATACTGGGATGTTACAGTTGGTATCAGAGCCAGATCCAGGTCGGTGTACTGATGTGGCCCGCGAGGGCGCTAGGCTCCCAAGGGGGGGTGGAGTGTAATACCCTTGAGGTTTACCTCCCACATCGATTGGAGGGGAGAACGAACCACTCCTTATATGCGTGGGGATACCTCTCCTTGTTGTGAGGCATTTTGGGGCTAGGAAACCCCAGGAACAAAACCGTGCGGCCTGAGTGCCAAAGCGGATAATATCACAACAGTGAGATACTTAGATGTTACAACTAGTGGTATAAGAGCGGGATTCTTCTAAGGAGTTAACCACTTTGGGAGAGGATCCATGGCTTATGCTAGCATGTTAGCTTCCGATGAAGGTGCATATCTTAATCGACCACCACTATTCAACAGAGAAAACTACACACATTGGAAGAATAAGATGGAGTTCCACATTAAAGTAGAAGATCCCAGGACTTGAAGAGTCATAAGCATCGACGGAGACCACTTGGACAGGTGGGCTCTGCCTTTCTTTCGAGTCTGGAGCCTCCAAACTCTCTTTTTGAGTGGGTTCTTCCGTTGATTTGTTTTTTTGTGACTTTTCATCACTTTGAGCCTCCTCCACAACAACCTCGTGAGTTATCGATTTGATGAGCTCCACGGGATTTTCTTCTCCACCCTCGCTTGTGAAGTGAAGTCGTCGAGAGGCAAGTTCTAGACTAGATTGAGTTTTCCTTGACATTTGTTTTTCCTATTGTAGTCGTTTTGACACTCGAGGTGTTTAAGTTTCGCTAGTGGAGGCATGGGTGAAGCTTTTTGTTTTGGAA
The DNA here is from genome assembly GCA_023374045.1 of Limonium bicolor. Lineage (NCBI taxonomy): Eukaryota > Viridiplantae > Streptophyta > Magnoliopsida > Caryophyllales > Plumbaginaceae > Limonium > Limonium bicolor. Next base: position 238,224,396 of record CM041781.1, read on the forward strand.
GATTTGGATTTGTGTGCGGCGGATTGCTTGGTGGTGAAATACCCCAAATATTTATTACTTTAATTAGTAAGGATTAATCTAAATAAAGAGATTAATATTCACCAAATGAGTAATACTCATTACAAATATTATTGTATAGATATATAGTCCAAAATAGACACTAAACTATACATGAAATCTCTAACCAAAAAGAGAATATTATTAAGGACAAATCAACTCCTAAAATTAATACTACATGTAACATATTAGTACATGTATTCAATATCACAAATATCACCCATTAAGCTATATAAACTATTTATATAGGCAAAACAAATTATAAATGCAATATACTCTTACATACATGCACTAAGATAAGGAAATAATACAGGTTACCAACTAACACAAAAATAAGTCCATAATCCCTCATTAATGTGTGACATTAATATACAAGAATTCAAAGTCTTCCCTCCCATTAGTGCAATCGTTTTTCTATAGGAAAAAGAGAGGGAAAGTTGAATTAATATAAGTAGAACAAGTACACTTTTACATACAATGATAACTCTTTTGTGCTTATACCCACTACTATTTAATATAAATACATGTATATACTATGGATACACAAGGTTACATTAAAATAAAATAAAAATAAAATAATAATAATAATAACTACTGCATACAGTAAAAAACAGAGAGAGAGAGAAAGAAACAACCTACTACTACTACTTGTAATACGTTAAACAAAAAAAAGAGAAAGGAACAACCTACTACTACTTGTCATACGGTAAACAAAAAAAGAAGAGAAACGAGAAAACTACTTCTACTGCTTGTTATACGTAAACAAAAAAAAAAAAAGAGAGAAGGAATGGAAGCTACTTCTGAATTAGACATGAGGAGAAAGGGAGGGAAACAAGAAAAAATTTGTAAAGCAACAAGTACACAAATTACACTTCTAGTCTTATTATAATGGTAATTTTCTTCACAAAAATCTATCTTAACCCCCCTCCCATACTTACACAATCGACATCACTCCCTTCACCCTTATCCTTTACGATTTTTCAACACTCTCTCCTAGCTCTCTTCATATCCTTTCTTCTGCCACAAAATCAAGAACTCAAGTCTCTCCCATGGTGTCTTAAAACACAAAGCTCAAAACTACTCACTTTCATCTTATTTCTTGCGTCAAACAGCAAGCAAACCCCTCATCCACTTCTACTCTTCATCCAAGGCTCAAAGCATGTCCTAGGAGCTGTTCATTTTCGGCAACAACAAGCCATGGAGTTGGGAGACTCCATTGATGCTCAAAGTAAGAAAAATGACTTCAAAAACTCATCTTCTTCTATACTCTAATATGTGACCGAAAATTTCAGCACACTTACACATTCTTCTACCTCACTTTAGGCATGGAATGGAGGTGTGTTTGACTCCTTTAATTGAACCCAAGAGTTGCTCCAAACCATGTCTCAAGAAGCTCTAAAACAAGGTACAAACCGAGAGAAAACATGGCTGTTTCAAGCCTTTTATTTTCTTTGTTTTTCCATGAAAATAAACTCTTATTTTCCTCTTATGGATGTCCGAATATAGGGCCTAAAATCTCACCAAAATTCCAAGGTAAAAATACTCTCTTTTAAGTGAAAATTTCATGCCTTAAAATTCTCCTTAAATTAATTACCTAGGCAAGTGTTAATTTTAATCTTCTCCTTGTTTAAATGATGGGCGAAGGGGATTTATTCCAGTCATGGAGTGTCGAGTTGTTGGAATATTTTTCCAAGGGGAAAATCAAGTTTTAGAGGTAAATTACTTAATTAAAGACTTAAGGAATTATTTGTGGTTTAAGATTAAATTAATGCTTAAAAACTAAATTAAGATTCTGTTTATATTAGTGCTGAAGGATGATGTGGATTTCCTTGTGATTATAACAAGGTAAATATACTTAAAACCCTTTTAATGCATTAATGTTAATTATGTTGTAAATGGAGAGAAGTGCTGAGATTAGAGTATGTATGGGTTAATTCAACCCTATAAATGTGGGTTAATTTAGGGATAAGTGATTGGTTAGCAAAATTTAGTGTTAATGACCTATTAAAGTCTATTTTATAAGTGACTAAAGAAAGAAAAATGATTTTAAAACGTTGTGTATAAAATCTGTACAACCGATATTATGTACGCGTATGTAGGCTGTTTAAACCTTAAGTATGCGTAGGAAATTAATGGGTAAGTGTAGATTATTAAAACTAGGTGCTAAAGACTTATTAAGGTGAAGATCTATATTAACAATGAAAGAAAAATGACATAAGTAAGTTAAACGAAGGTTCTGTACAAACCGTGAGTTGTGAGGCTACTTTGGGACATTTTAATGTCATTTAATAATTAATATTATGTTATGTTTAAGGCCATGTGTTTAGGCCATTTTTATTATGCTTATTTAGAGCTTTAAGTATTAATTATTAATGTTGGGGTGATTAAAAGAATTATATAAAATTCTGGTGCAAAAATATAATTTTAGTGAACATAATCACTTAGGAATATTTTAGATAAATATTAGTGAATTTAGGTGTTACCTAAATTAAATATAATGTTATATTATGATTTAAATAGATTATAACCTTCATAAGTTTTTAAATAAATAAGAGACCAATTTCATGGGGTTAAAATGTAATTAAATAAAATATGTAGTATCTAGCTTAATTAAAACCGAAAAGGTTTGTATTTTAAGAATTTTAGAAACATAAAAATATAATTTTATGAAATTAAAGTATTAAATGTGAAACTAGAGAAACAATTGGGGTATTTTCGTAATTATGTTAAATATTGGTCAAAGGGGCTATTTGGGTGGTCGAACTTGACCACATGTGATGTTTGACAAAGTTAGAAAAATAAACAAATTTATTTGGAAATTTTATGAAGTATTAAGTAAAAAAATGGAGTTTATAAAACAATATGGGGTGTTTATGTAATTACCAAAAATTATAGAGTTGAAATATGAATATTAAGACCCTAGGGGTCCGTTTGTAAATTAAAAGAATTTTTGGGTTAGCTTTAATGATTTAATTAATTAAGGATTATAGTATATAGTTTAAGTATTAAATTATAACAATTATGAAACTTATGGGGCTATATTGTAAATACCGAAAACTATGGGTTGAAAATGACATTTAATAAAGTTAAAGGGTTGTTCGGAAATTTGGGTAAATTTTGGGTTGATTTTGTTGAATTAATATATTGTGTAAATAACCGAAATTTGGGAATGAAAAACAATTTTAAAACAACCTAGGGGCTGTTCGGTATTTTAGAAAATTATTGTAACACCCCAACCGCTAATCCTTCCATTATCCTCTAATCCTTTCCATAATTACCTTACTCGCAGCGGAATACTTACCTACTCCCGGCGGGTGATACAATGCCATTAACCATCCAAGGTTAATAAGGCTACTACTACTTACCGTATCGTCTGACGATTAGAATGAATACATACATACTACATACTTACAATGCCAAATACTTAGCTTACATTTGATTACCGAGTATATGAATTACATTCATGTCTACTTCCCAAAAATGATGAGTTTATATAACTACTCCTCCACAACCAACCAAGAATTCAATATCCCAAAAGGTGTACCACATGGTACACCGGCTACCCAAAAGCTCTAGCCGTGTACAACTCGGTACACTATTCCAATTCCTATAACTACTCCAAAAAGATTACATGCGGCCCTTACTCTACCTTCACGCCTCGCGGGTACCTGTGGAGTAAAAACATTCCCCCTAGGGGTCAGCTTACGCTGCATATGATACCGCATACCCCGCGTACTAGCGAGGGTACGCCAACTATTTGGTCGTATACATGCGGTTCGTTTCATTCAACATACATACATGTTTTATACAATACAATTCCATACATTCATTTCACAAGCATACATACATACAATACATACAAGCATGGAAAACAATACGAGTCCACCGTTCTTACTTACCGAATACTCACCGCATTACGGAGATCGATTCTCCAATACATACAGGTCCAGTTAGCCTCATTACACACCCGGGTTAATGGGTGTTCAATACTTTTTACTCCGGGTCAATGACTTACAATAGTCAAGACCAATACAATACAATACTTACATTCTTACATACTTTACTTCCAGTTAAGTCGGTATGACCTCCGGGCAGGGAGTACTATCTCCCACCACCGGGCTTTGAGATGGCACACTCCAGGATGCTACCCATACGGGAATTAGTCCAAGGAAAAGATCATAGCCAGGATTCGGTTCCAACCTCTTGTGGTTCCTTATCCTCACGCGTGGCCTGAAACCGATATCGGGAGGCTTCTACTCATTCCATTACTCATTACTCATGTCAGGAGCTAGATTGTTAGGAATTAGTAGAAGTCTACTTTCCATACATACTTACAATACCATGTACTCATACTTACACCATAACTTCATTCTCATACATACATTTCATGAATTATACAAACTCTTTGTTTCAGAGAGAAGAATACAACAAGAACAATATAGTTCAAACACATTTATGTGCAATATAAATCCGATTCATGCATTTATCTTGTTGGTGATCACATAAGCACACAAATCGGGGTAACCAAGTTAGGATACAGGGCATGAGGAAATCATACCGTTCACCGTCGTTTACGTTCTACCGGGTCCTTTGATGATCAACTATTGAATTCCTATACATACATGGAGTAGTATGATCAATGATCTATTATTGATCTAACTTGCTCCTACATTGGCACTTACAATGTATACTTACTACTTCATTACTTTCTTACCTTTACTATTTCACTTATAGTGTCCTCCTACATATATATGCATATATGTATATAAGTATATATATATGTGTATACATATACATATGATTGCTATAATCATATTATAAAAATACTCTTTTTTTTTTTTTTTTGAAGACTCGACCGGACTTGCAAGTCCGGTCGCAAGTCCGGTCCAAGTCAGTAGCTTGCATTACGGGAATTTTTCTGGCCGACCGGACTTGCATGTCCGGTCGCAAGTCCGGCCCATTCCAGTAGGTTTCATCGGGGAATTTTTTTGGTCCGACCGGACTTGCATGTCCGGTCGCAAGTCCGGTCGATTCCAGTAGCATTCTGCCGGGGAAATTTTCTGCTCGACCGGACTTGCAAGTCCGGTCGCAAGTCCGGTCGATTCCAGTAACATTCTGACGGGAAAATTTTCTGCTCGACCGGACTTGCAAGGCCGGTCGCAAGTCCGGTCGGCCCCAGTACTTCAGTTTAAAATCTGTTTTCAATTGCATTCTTTACCCATTGCTTCCCCAATCTTTACCAATACTTCCCTACATGATTTAGCACTAATCAAACACTCTAAATCACCTTGGTTCACCCACCAAACTTACTACTCAATCCTTACATTCACTTACACATTTTTCCTAATTCTATTTCAACACTTATACTAGTTTCCTTACACTAATGCTACAGGTTTTTGTTTCCTCTTCTTATGCTACAGATTTTTACTCAACTCTTATACTCCAACACTCCCTCAACTTATGCTATTCCTAGCATCCAAAATACATTACTCACATCCTAGTTCCATTCTCTTAACTTACTTCTTTCAAAATCTGTTACAACTACTAAACCACCCATTTTTTTACACTCTTCAAAATCTGTTACAAATGTGCCTAAGTCCTCAAATTCCTAGATGAATTTTGACATAGCCTCCCCTATATTTTTACCATTCTCCACACATTATTTCAGCTCACGAATACTCATTTTCACAACCTGTTCATACAACACATTATACTCACATTTCAACACTACTACAACACAATAAATTCCTGCACATACACATATGCTACCCAATGTTTTCCCAAGCTTTTAAACATCATTTAAAATACCTCAAAGCTGTTACAACATCATTCCTCATTATACTACAATATACTTGTTACTCAATACTCAATCCATTACTCATTTTTACAATTCAAAAACTGTTACAATCTTTTCTCCAATGCATTACTACATTACTACTACTCATAAAACTGTTACATTACTACATACACAAACCAACCCAAGGTAAGAGTGTTTTACCTTGTTTTGCTAGTTCCTCTTTCTTTCTTTCCTTTCCTTCTCCTTCCTTCTCTTTGTTCTCGGTTTCTATGAGGTTCACACCCAAATTCTACAACCCATACCAATACACAATACCATTTAACACACATGTTTGCACTAACCCTAGAACTTAAATATTTTAGGGTTTAGACAAGGGTATTACCTTTCAATGGTTGAATGGAGTCCTTGACTAGCAAGAGAACAAGATTCCTAGCCCAACAAGAAGCCAAAATCGGCTGAAGCAAACAAGGAACCAAGAGTTCAAAACTGAAAATTCTTAAAATGCCAATGAGAGCTAGAAACGATGGATTTTCGGAATTCTTTTTACCTCAAGATGATAAGGAGGTGAAGGTGCTTCTAATGGTGGCTTCAAATCTCCAAATGGTGAATACCCACAAAAACGAAAATGGAGCTTTTCGATTTTTGAAAAGAGGGAAGTGCTCTCCTTGCCAAGGGGATTCTAGTGGTATGGTTTTTATAATTTTTGGACAAAGGATGAAGACACAACAATGGAGAGAAGTTGTGGGTTGTGTGAGTTTTCTAAAACTCCATTGGAGCTCGGTGGAGAAGGGAGAAATTCAGAGAGGAAGGAGGGAGAGTACGTGAGAGGAAGAGGGGAGTGAGGAGAGAGAGTCTTCTTTTTGCTTTTTGACTTAGTTAATAGGTTTGTCTTTTAGCAAATAAGAAGGACTTGAAGAGAGTGAGAGTGGGGGAGGGGAAATCGGCCCACACCCATACACACACCAGATTTTTAACTTTTATTTACTCAAGTGGACACACTAAGTTCCTTTATTTGCATTCTCACCCCAAAACTTACCGGTTGTTACAGTTTTCACTAACCGGTACCCGTTTTCTGGAATTTTCTCGTATAATTAATTTTATTGGTTCTAAGGCTCCACTAATATTTATTAGTGACTATTTAGTTGACCAAAATCGTTACGAGTCTATTTGACCCGCTTAAAGTCGCATTTTCCCGGTTTCCTCGAAAACCGCGCTTTAAGGTTCGTTTATGCTTTTAACCCATTTTAAAGGTCCGTTTTCTTCGGGATTTGTTCCCTCGTATTTATTTAAGTGTAATTAAGCCTTTAAAAATATAATTAGCCTAATTAATCACTGTTTTTAATTACGGGTATTTCAATTATTGTGGGAGTTTTGAAATTAAATAAGCTAATATGTATAATATAAAGTGTTAGGTATTAAATTGCAAGTTTATGGAATAAAGAGGGATAATATGTAATAAAAAGGAAGTTGTGGGAAGATAGTATAAATCTGGATAAAATATTGGAGTACTGTCCGTAAATACATGTATATGTATATATGTGTATATTACAATGTTAGAAAACCTTAGATTATAAATTAATAAGGTTAGTAATGTAACAAATATAATATATGGGATAGTTTTGAAAATGATCGAAACTATGTAGGGGAAGTATTGAGATTTCCGAAAATATGTGTACGGTTCGGAATTGTATATATACATATATATATGGATATGATAATGTTTGAAAACTTTAGGTTATAAATCAAATAAGGGTAGAAATGTAGCAAATATAATATTTGGGTTGATATTATAATGAATCAAATTAAATGGGGAGGATATATAGATTCCGAAATTATAATGGGCCGGTTAGAAATTAAAAAATATATATATGGCCAGCTTATATTATAAAGTTGAAGAGGATATCATGTGACATTTTATCGAAGTGTAAGAGGATATATCATTATGAAATTAACATGGTATGAATCTACCTTGTAAACAGTTACATAAAATGATGAGTCTAAATTGAGAATCATAGAGAGTATAAAACATAGTTGAAACCTTATATTATAAGGACCATGCCAATGTATAAAAGTATATTGTATAATCGTGAAATAAAGTTTCAATAAGTAACGTAAGAAATAACGACACAAATGAACAATATACGCTTTACAGGGAATGGAGAAGAAATTTAGTATGAACAACTATATAATTCATACAATATGGAATCTTGATATGGGATGGAAAATAATATGTGATGTTGTAAATATATATGTACATATAGATGGTATGTAATATATGTGAGGAGGAAATATAACCAAGGACGTATATCATAATGTGGCTTGAACTATAGTGAACGCAACTACGGAAATGTAAAAGTGTTACGCGCATGTGCATGCATAGACGTACAAGAATCGGATTTAGACAAATAACGTTGATCGTTAAGTAATTACCATCTTGTAACGCATAACAATATGACGACGAGTATTACATATACGCACGTACAAGTCTATTAACATACATAAATATAGACATGTATATATAAACATGCGAGTATTAATACATACACGTAAATGTAAATATATGTAAATTATACGAGAACAAATAACCGCGTTGGATATCATGATAACCGAGAATCCAACCTCCACGTAGTGAATAAAATACGGTATTGTATAATACGTATTCGTAAGTTAAACCGTACGACAAACTATAAATCCGAAGACGTGGATACTGATAGTAGTTACATTTCTAAGTAGATCGGGTTACGGGATTCGAACTCCGGGAACGTAGAGGACAGACGTGCGCTCATTTCGCTAGCTCTACTCGTCGGTGTACAGTATGTTCATTGTGTGGTCTGAACCCCTGAGGGAAGCCTCGGGTTCGGGTATTACTTGTGTATATGACAAGAGTGATATGCGTGAAATGCATGATGTGTGTGGATTAATTCCTTGATTGTCATGTGAACGTTATGGTGTGCTTAAGAATTTTACATATGCTTATATGCATGTATGTCTGGGTTGAAATGTATGCTTGACCGTTATATCGCATTATTATTCTTGTATATGAACGTCTTTTCGGACTAATACTATGTCGACTATAGATCGACTTATATAAACATACATATGCGATCAATATGATGAAGTTGTTGTTACTTAATAATACACATAGCATTATAATTATATACACTATAACCTAAGAAAATACTTAGGTACTATGTCGGTCTCTAGAACATGGTCCTCGAACGTGAATACGACTTAGATTATTTCTAGGTATGCGTAAGACCCTTAGGGCAGCCGTATAGTGAATGAGTACTCTATAACCCAATAATAAACTTGTCTAGTTAAACCCTGGTTTGCATTCGTTCCAGCAGGTTGCGCATAGTGATCACTGAGTGTTCTTCCCGGATTGGGGTTCCCACTCTATTAAGCCCACACGAGCCTACATAGATCGTTGGCCGGAATGTACCGCCGTTGGTACCAGGCTTCTTGCCACCAGGACTACTGTCCATTAATGAATAAAAATTTACGGGTTGTCCTAACTTGACACCCAACAAGCGATAAGGTTTACAGAATGATGAGGACCTGAGAGGTCAGTGGTATATAACGAAAATAAGATCGTTTGCTGAATGACTATGCACTATAGTGCTTAATTTCGTTTGCTGTGATTACGCATGTATCGTGTTGTATGTGAATGTAGTGACTGCCTTGATTGTGTTTAAACGTTTCCATCCATGTATTTACAGTTTCAATATATCTGTAAACCGGTACAGCATGTAACGAACCTCATGTCAAGGCAGCTAATTGACCTAAGTGGCCTAAAGGGTCTAGAACAACATAGTTAACATACTCGGCCCAGTGCTGTGCCCTCCATGGGCACCGATATTTTATGTTTCAGGTAAATGATGATTGGAGCCGGAGAGCGAGATCGTGGGTAGATGACCTCGACCTTTATTTATTATGCTTCTAGGATTAATGTTAGTACGTGATAACTTTGGAAATACTATAAGTGCTCACTTGTCATAGTTATTGAGTTGTATTAGGGATGTTATAGTAGTATCTTGTTCGTCACTGCTGTTATCTATTGTCGATGTTTATTATATTTCGTTTCTGCTTCATTACTCGCATGGGTGAGTAATGGCATGTGACACCCGAGTGAGGATTATTAGTATTTCAACTTCCGCTGTAAGACGTCTTTAATTCTGCTACGTGAGTGATTATTACGAGTTTATTGTGAGGGGTGTTACAGGTGGGAATATTTATAGATATTTTGAGGTTGATCGGTCGACGCCATGGGAATGGGTTCTAAGGAAGAGTTTGTAGGAAGTATTATAGGTTTGAGGTTTCCGGATTGAATTAGGTGATGGAGTTTAGGAAGATAGATGCTTATATAAGTTACCTCTTATGCTTGCAGTTCGCCTTCATCCATGATCCTGAGTGTTAGAAGATCCTCTTGGTCTTTTGGTAGGCAAGTAGGCGGCGGTGCAGTTGTAGGAGTTGTCGGGTGTGTGTCGTGACCTTTTCTGGACTGATAGCCCTGGTGGTGACTTTGGAATTTTGACGAGTAGTCTTGGGTGCCATTTTAGATTGAGGATTTTGCTGGAGTTTAGTACTCTTGATCGAGACTTCTTAGCGAATCTTTTTGATATGAGCGTTTGAGAGTGTTTGCACTAAACTCACAAAAGTGTTTTTGAGAGAGAGAAGAGAAGCTGATTTTATAGCATAGAGAGATTAGAGAGAGCGAGTATACAATGTGTGATGGAAGGAGAACTTCCATTGCCTTTTATAGAGTATTGGGTAACTATCGGGAACCGCTGCCCGGGCGCTCGCTGACAGGTTGTAACAGTAACTATTCACAACGGGTAGTGGTCGTGACCGTTGTTTTGCCAGTTTTGGGATTCCTATCCGTTACACCTCTGAATCTATTCTCACTTTATAAAGTAGTTGACGTATCTGTTTCAAGTAGTCGTTTGATATAACAATTATGCTTTAAACCATGCAAAGACTACTGCACGACATGTTTTAGACATTGCTTGTCTGTCGTTAACCAGTCCCAAGGGTTGAAAGATAGCCTATTCTTAGTTAATGAATATCATGCCAAGATCATGGATAATCTTATTGATTCTTTCTCTACTTAATGGTTTTGTGAAGATGTCTGCTAGTTGATTTTCAGTTGAAATGTATTTCAACTGAACTAATTCCTTCTCATAACAATCTCTAAGAAAATGATGCCTTATATCAATGTGTTTAGTACGTGAGTGATGCACTGGATTTTTGGAAATGGATATAGCATTAGATTGTCATACATGATAGGTAACATACCTGTTTTGACACCATAGTCGCTGATGGAGAAATATGTGACTACTTCTTCCACTTAGGCAGTGTACCTAATCGTTTTGCGGGATAGTGGATTCGTGGGGTTGTCGTACTCTTGGGGACCTCGCTGTGGATAACTGATAGTGGATTAAATTTACTGAGACTTCTAGTAAATAGATTTTATCGTTTTTTAGGAGAAGAAATAATTACAAACTTAACTTAAACAGAATAATAATAAAAACAATTAAAATAGAACAAGATAATAAAAATAGAAATTATTAATCTTTGTTGTCTTTTTAAGAAAACATCCCAGGTTGTTCTGCTCACCTATTTATTCAATTATATTAATATAAACTTTACCACTTAAGTAATAAACTCAGAAACTATAAATAATTCGTTGACGACTAAATCTAACGAACCCTAACCAGTTGCTAGAACTAGCAGCAGACTAATGCTCTAATCCGGACACAACCAATCGCATAAAGAACAGCTTCTATTTGAGACTAATTAACCTATAGGCCGGATCAGGCTTCTAGCTGTTAATCAGGTTTAATTTCCCACGTCTTGTTATCTATCTCAGCTCTCGCATGTTGATTAGAAAACTACAAATATAACTTTAATAATTGATCAGAGAATTAAAGCAGATGAAGAACTGGAATTAAACTACTACTTTAGATAAAATCATAGTGGAAAGCTTAACATAACATTAATATAAAACAGGCTCGCATCCCAAACCTGGGAGGGCTTAAGTTTATTAATTAAACATAACTATATATGAACAACATTTTAACAAAATAAGAGAAAGGGTAGAGAAAACTCCAGCTAGCAAGTCGACTCTGAATCCCAGCTCCGCCTCTGTATCCACGTCGTACTAATAATAATAATAATAAATGGTAGAGATGTGATGTGGTGGAAAGACAAATAAAAATGGAGAAAACGGGGAGAAAAGAAATGGATGTGGTTTGTACGTGGTGAGCGAGTGAGGTGAGCTGTTCGTGAACTAGGTGATGGACTGGTGAGGTGGGCTTTGGATTAAAAGAAGGGATGATTAATAACGAAGGGAGCGTTGGTTATTTATAGGCTAAGGAAATAAAGAAGCAAACAACAGAGTGGTCGTGGACGGTGCAGTCGGTGCGATTGAATGGCGGTGGAGTTGGTGAGCAGATCGCGGGCAACAGTGATTGATTGCAGACAGGGTCGGCGTCACGCGTGAATTAGAGAATTGCGGTAGTCACCGTCTGCAATTAATGAACTGCGGCGCCGCGAAGGAAGAATGGAAAATCGGAGAAGAAAACTAGTCGCGCGCGCATGAATTAGCACGTCCGCCTCCTTGTCCGCCTTCACGTCCGCGAGCAAATGAGGCGGACACCTCTGGTCCCGTCCGCGAGTTTAACAGGCGGTTGCGCCTGTGATGTCCGCTACTTATCAGGCGGACTCCACACACATGTCCGCGAGGCGGACTATATATATATAGTCGTACATTATAATTATTACTGCAATCTTCAACCGGCTCTAGATCCTTCGTTATAAGTCCGTTTTACTTGCCGTTTGTTGCGTTGGAAAGCTCATGAGATTATCTATCCATTATATAGCTTTTTCCTACATTTAACACATAAAATATATCAATTCATATCAAAAATATAAATCTAGGAAAATCATATGATAAGTGTAAAATATGACATGCATTGTTATAAAAATAGGAAGAATTAAAGTCCTAAGAATAGATATATTTTACACTTATCAAACTTCCTCACACTTAGCTTTTGCTTGTCCTCAAGCAAATAGAGAATAAATATATCTCTAAGGCCGTAGTATCAAACCTCAGGGTTAAACAGATGCAAAACAGAGCAAGCAAAATGACAATCAAAAGAATAGTTCTGCTCCTGGTTGTAGGTTTTCGCAAACAGTGAAAAAGAATAATTTTTTAAAGCATGGATAAGTTAGACTACAAAATCTGAATGTAAATTATCTTGGGATCTTCCACCATTTCTTTCCTCTAACCTTTGGATGACAAGGGGTGTGAAGTAACACCTTATTCCGTGATACCTTTCAACACCACATACTCATGATCAAAATATGAAAAGTTGCGACAATCATCCAGCATTAAGAGTTTTGCATGTTCATTTTTTTTTCGCACAATTTGTTTCATCCCCCAGACTTTTCTCTTCACCCATGTAGCGGCTTTGGGCCTTCTATCCCAGATCACAAGACCTTAGGTAGATGGGTGATGAGGCACCCCAAGGACTTAATAACCGAATGAAGAGGCCTGCTTTTGTTAGGAAAATTTTTGATCAGCGGAGTACCTTGCCTTATCCTTTCATTAAACTTTCATATCATTTCCAAAATCCCAAGATAAACTAATTCAGTTTCCCAATCAACTTAATCCACCAAATTTGGGAAAACAGATTCATTTAATAAAAATATATACAAAAACCTAAGCAGAAAGATTCTTGAGGTGGTCACCTGGCTTCACTTCAAAATTTATGCAAAAATTTTCACCCAAGAATTCAACATTTATAAGCACTCAGAGCAATGATTCCCTCAATGCAAGAAGACAATTAAAAACATGTGTGGCATTAAGTGCAACTGGCATATTTTCAGGGAAAGGTCTAAACTTCCTCACACTTAAGAGGAGCAATGTCCTCATTGTTCATAAAATAATCAAGAAAAGACCTTTCAAAATATGCCAGACTCATGAAGAATTTCATTCAGGACAATCATGGACTGATATAATAATAATCATTAAGCGTGATAGACTGGACACAAACATTTAAAATAAAGAAACTGAAACTCCCCTGATATCGTAGATTGAGGAAGGTGTCCTTCCTCACACTTAAGCTGGACAATGGGGGTAGCGTTCCTCACACTTGCGTTCAAGCAAGTGTCCAGCCTTGGAGTTCTTCAGATACCATGATAGAATTTCACCTGCACATACTACCCAAAAATAAACGCTAAAAAGCGTTGAAAAGCATAGACACCATTTCCACTTCTTTTTTTTTGGTAAAAATTAAAATCAAAATAAAATAAAAAAAATAATAATAGGATAATAAAGTTTAACCACTGGGTTGCCTCCCAGTAAGCTGCCCGTAGTTTTAGTCTTTGGCTAGACTATCGCTTCGTTATCCTGGATCAAAAATAAAAGTAGACAATACCTTCGCCAGGAAACGAAGTTAGTAATAAAAAAAGCAAACCACCTGATCAAAACAAAACGTTACTTCGGCATAATAATTGGAAAATGAATACTCCACAAAACCTGGTGTTTGAGGAGGTACTACCGGTAGCGTAGTTTTAACAGGAGACCAGGTGTGATTGGCTTCATTTCCTCAAATTGGAGGATGCAAACATCCTCCTCTTGCTGTTGAGGCTTATGGAGGCAGGATGGAAGTTGATGAGAGACCGGTGGTAGTGGTGTCCTTCCTCAGATTCGAGGATGTAAATTTCCTCTTCCGGTAGGTGAGGCTCAATAGGTTCACCTTTCTCAAGCTCGCAGACCGACTCAGACAACTTATCTTCGTATTTTAATTGCTCCTCTTGTGTTGGGGATGGGGATGGAGGAGAAATGTAACTCTCAGACATTTGCTCCAACTCGGCGTCGGAGAAAAATGTACTGAGAAGTTTCTTTATCTCCTCATCAGAACTTGCAGCTTCAATAATATCTGGCTCGAATTGGTCTTCACTCCTTGGAGTCACCACTGGAATCTCTTCTAGTGGCTCGGCGTGACTCAGGAGAAATTCGTCTAGCCTCCGTGTAGATTGCTGCTCGTTTTGATTGAAGTAGTAATACCCCAACTGAGCTTCGTTATATTGTGCATTAGCCTGGTCGACTTCCCACCAATACGGCTCTCGATTTGATTGTTGAGGTGGTTGATAATCCTTGACCAATCTTTGATATGAGGATATTTCCTCTTGCATTCGTGTCCATTCCAGATTGATCAACAATCTTCTCACCTCATCGTGGCTGCTCTCCATTGTCAGTAATTATCCTATAAAAACAAAAATAAAAATACCAAGTAGAAAGAAATAGAAACAGAAAATAAAAATAATAGACAAAATTAACTAGAAAGAGAAACAAATAAGAAATAATATAGAAATACAAGAATTTTTTTTTTTAAGGAAAATTAAATAAAGCGAAAATAAAATAAAATAAAAGTAAATAAAAATAGAATCCCAATAAAATTTAAAAACTATCAATTAACCGTGCTGGAGGTCCCCGGCAACGGCGCCAAAAACTTGATGGAGAAATATGTGACTACTTCTCCACTTAGGCAGTGTACCTAATCGTTTTGCGGGATAGTGGATTCGTGGGGTTGTCGTACTCTTGGGGACCTCGCTGTGGATAACTGAAGTGGATTAAATTTACTGAGACTTCTAGTAAATAGATTTTATCGTTTTTTAGGAGAAGAAATAATTACAAACTTAACTTAAACAATAATAATAAAAACAATTAAAATAGAACAAGATAATAAAAATAGAAATTATTAATCTTTTGTCTTTTTAAGAAAACATCCCAGGTTGTTCTGCTCACCTATTTATTCAATTATATTAATATAAACTTTACCACTTAAGTAATAAACTCAGAAACTATAAATAATTCGTTGACGACTAAATCTAACGAACCCTAACCAGTTGCTAGAACTAGCAGCAGACTAATGCTCTAATCCGGACACAACCAATCGCATAAAGAACAGCTTCATTTGAGACTAATTAACCTATAGGCCGGATCAGGCTTCTAGCTGTTAATCAGGTTTAATTCCTATGTCTTGTTATCTATCTCAGCTCTCGCATGTTGATTAGAAAACTACAAATATAACTTTAATAATTGATCAGAGAATTAAAGCAGATGAAGAACTGGAATTAAACTACTACTTTAGATAAAATCATAGTGGAAAGCTTAACATAACATAATTATATAAATAGGCTCGCATCCCAAACCTGGGAGGGCTTAAGTTTATTAATTAAACATAACTATATATAACAACATTTAACAAAATAAGAGAAAGGGTAGAGAAAACTCCAGCTAGCAAGTCGACTCTGAATCCAGCTCCGCCTCTGTATCCACGTCGTACTAATAATAATAATAATAAATGGTAGAGATGTGATGTGGTGGAAAGACAAATAAAAATGGAGAAAACGGGGAGAAAAGAAATGGATGTGGTTTGTACGTGGTGAGCGAGTGAGGTGAGCTGTCGTGAACTAGGTGATGGACTGGGGCGTGAACGAGGTGATGGACTGGTGAGCGAACGTAGTGAACTGATGAGCTTTGGATTCCAAGGAGGGATGATTAATAACGAAGGGAGCGTTGGTTATTTATAGGCTAAGGAAATAAAGAAGCAAACAACAGAGTGGTCGTGGACGGTGCAGTCGGTGCGATTGAATGGCGGTGGAGTTGGTGAGCAGATCGCGGGCAACAGTGATTGATTGCAGACAGGGTCGGCGTCACGCGTGAATTAGAGAATTGCGGTAGTCACCGTCTGCAATTAATGAAGTGCGGCGCCGCGAAGGAAGAATGGAAAATCGGAGAAGAAAACTAGTCGCGCGCGCATGAATTAGCACGTCCGCCTCCTTGTCCGCCTTCACGTCCGCGAGCAAATGAGGCGGACACCTCTGGTCCCGTCCGCGAGTTTAACAGGCGGTTGCGCCTGTGATGTCCGCTACTTATCAGGCGGACTCCACACACATGTCCGCTACTTATCAGGCGGACCACACACATGTCCGCGAGGCGGACTATATATATATATATATATATATAGTCGTACATTATAATTATTACTGCAATCTTCAACCGGCTCTAGATCCTTCGTTATAAGTCCGTTTTACTCGCCGTTTGCTGCGTTGGAAAGCTCATGAGATTATCTATCCATTTATATAGCTTTTTCCTACATTTAACACATAAAATATATCAATTCATATCAAAATATAAATCTAGGAAAATCATATGATAAGT
Source organism: Limonium bicolor (assembly GCA_023374045.1). Lineage (NCBI taxonomy): Eukaryota > Viridiplantae > Streptophyta > Magnoliopsida > Caryophyllales > Plumbaginaceae > Limonium > Limonium bicolor. The sequence continues at coordinate 238,241,483 of CM041781.1, forward strand.
GTAAAATATGACATGCATTGATAAAAATAGGAAGAATTAAAGTCCTAAGAATAGATATATTTTACACTTATCAGATGTATATTATATAGTTTCAAGTTTCTGAAAATACTATACAACCCCTAAGGTTCTGTTTTTTTTTTAACCTTCAACTTTCCATATTTATACTTTTACCACAAATCTTATAATATTTTTACATAACATATGTTATATCATCCAAACATTATAATATTTATAACATATGATTTTTATATGTTATTTCCCTCATATTACCGAACAAACCATGGTCTTTTGTATATTTTTCTTCCAGCAACATTATTTTCTTTATTTACCAATGACCACATATATTATCATAAGTTATACATATAGGTTATAACATAAGGTTTTAATATTTATTCATATAACCTGTAGTTTCATTATGGTTTATTTTCAACAAACCCCTTGCTTTCTAAATTCCTTTTCCGCCCCAATTTCCTTCCCAAATTACATATTGACCCCATCTTATATAATATGCTTCCTATATGTCACATAACCATATATTATACACTTTTATTAATATAACCACTTATATAACTCCAAAAATTCCCAAACTTTATACTTAGGATATAAATCATTATATTAATCAATCTATACCTCAACTTTTCGGTAATTACCTCCTATACCCCAAAAGTTTTATAAATTCAATATTTCACCTATAATGTTACTATAAGTTCATAAATTAATTATTTATGACATTAAATTTGGTCAAACCTCCTAATATGGTCTATATTGACCTATTGACTTTCAGTTTGACCAAAAGTTTATATAATTACGGTTTGACCCCTATAATTTTCAGAAATTACATTTTTGTCTTAAATCTTATATAATTCATAAAATAAGGTTTTTAATGTCTAATTCCGGCTAATGGTACTTGTTTTCTACAGGACCCGTTGACCGGGATGAATAAGGAGTTTGGGTAGGAGTTTCACGGTCTTTACATCCTGGGCTTATCGGTGGCAGATGGAGCAATTAAGATGGGCCGCGCTCTCTCGAACGTGAACCAGGTGGATGCTGTCTTGAACTTACCGGTGGCAGGTGAAGTAGGCCGTGCTCCCTCACAGATGAGTCAGGTCGAAGACATGAATGGACAAAGCCCGTTTGTTTTTGTAATAAGGCCACCGGTACAGAAATGGGCCATAGTTTTTTTATTTCTTCTAAGGCCAAAGCAGTTCACATCAAACTTGGGCATGTACCTTTCAGAAAACTTGTTTCGATGGGTTTAATTAAACAGTCAAATTTCTCTGTTGATTATGCTTGTGATGTGTGTTACAAGAGTAGGGCCTAGCGATTACCGTTTGCTGATTCATTCATAAAAACTAAGCGAGCCTTTGAGATGATCCACGTAGATGTATGGGGCCCATTTAGAGTTGAAACGCACAATGGATACAAGTATTTTGTTTGTTTTGTGGATGATATTCTAGTTGTGGGAGCTTGTCAAGAAAAAATCAACCACATCAAGCACGCTTTGGATTATACTTTTAAAATTAAAGACTTGGGGTCTCTTCATTATTTCTTTGGCATTGAGTTCCTTCCTACCAAAGAAGGGTATATTTTGTCCCAGCGCAAATATTGCCAGGATCTCATTGAAGAGTTTGGGTGTCACAAGCGGCGTATTGCACAAGGGCCTATGATAGTGGGTAAACCTTTATTGGCAGATGAAGGGACTTTCTTACCAGATCCTACTGTTTATCGACGGCTTGTTGGCAAACTCAATTATTTGTCCAACACACGACCAGACATCAGTTTTGCTGTGCAAAATCTGAGTCAGTTCATGCAGCATCCTACAGACATTCACATGGAGGCAGTGCTTCATACTCTTTGTTATATCAGAGGGACTGTTAATTATGGTCTCATGCTCACTGGTGAGGGAACTTCCTCCTTGAAACTTGTTGCTTATTGTGATTCCGATTGGGCTGTCTGTCCCAATACCAGGAAGTCTGTCTCTGGCTATTACATTTTCTTGGGTCATAGTCCTATTTCTTGGAAGACAAAGAAACAAGGTTTTGTTTCTCTCTCTAGTGCAGAAGCGGAGTATCCTTCACTCCGACGGGTTACAACAGAACTCACATGGCTTACTCGTTTATTGTCTGAGCTTTGTGTTGATGATATTGTTCCGATTCCGGTCAAGTGCGATAATCAGTCTGCAATCCATATTGCTCGCAATCCTGTTTTTCATGAACGAACAAAACATATTGAAATAGATTGTCATTTTGTTCGTGAACAGATCCAGCGGGGTCTTGTTGATGTTGTCTATACTCCATCCTCAACACAGTTGGCATGACATGTTAACCAAAGTCCTACCAGGTGCGAGATATCAGCGGCAGCTTCCATTCATGGGGATGCGCGACACTCACGATTTCAAGCCTTACTAAACAAGTTTATCTACGGCTTGCGGGGGTATTGGAGAGTTGGGCTATGCATTGGGCTATTTAGCCCACAAGCCCGGTTTTAACCAAACTAATAAGTTGTTAATCTGTTTTTATTATCTAGAGTAGTTAAGATTCTTAGAGATATTCTAGCATAGCAGTTTCTATCTTCTATTTTATATAAGCGTCGGCAAAGATAAGTTTGTAATCAGAACGATTATTATTCATTGATCAATACACATGTTGTTTACACAAAATCTCACATGTTTTACATCTTTACAACCCTAAAATTCTAAGAAACACAGATGTAAACATTTTTCTTTGAAAAATAAATGCATTTCAAAAATCAGGATTCGTAATTTGAGGCATATTACAAATATATTTTGTGAATGTCAAATGTTATGGTTTTGAGCATATAATATTTGTTTTTTTATAGAATATAATATATTTTGGGTTCTTTTCACATTGTGAATATATATTTGGTCACTAATACTGTTCCTTCTAGTAAGACTATCAAAATAAAAATAAATATTTGATAAGAACAATATCTTTAATCTCACAAAATCCAATTAATGAAGCTTTGATACACAAATATTGTTTCATCTACCGGTTGTATTTGAACTATTTTTTGTCACCTTTGTTTTAATATTCAAAAACATTACTTTAACATAACTTCAAGTCATTAAATGTTTATTTGACATAAAAAGTTAAGTTGGAGTAATAATGTATTATGTTGAAGATTAAAATTATAAGAATTAAATTTTTGAAAATTGAAAAGTTACTTTCTTACATTCATTCATTGCTTTATAATCATCAAAATCATCGTCTATGCATATAACTTTGTCTTTAATTCACTTCAAGCTTGGATTAAATAAAATATTTGTAGTGTTCTCATCAACCAGTGTTTTTCATCCATCACCAACTCCACACCGTTTCCTTTATTTCCATAACTTCTAGTCATCGAGTTTCTTCTATTGATAGATTTGGGTGCTAATTCTGGGGGATGAGGGATTTAAGCAGGGGCGGACCCAAGGGGTGCACCCGCGGTCACGTGACCCCATGATTTTTGTGAAAAAAATTAATTATAGTAAGTTCTAATGTAGTTTTTTATTATATAGTAGATGTTTTATGTGTCAGTGATCCCATAAATTTTTTTAAAAATAACTATAGTAAATTTTATTTGTCAATGACCCCACAAATTTCAATCTCTGGGTCCGCCCTGGATTTAGGCTTGGGCTTATAAAATTATGAGAAAAAACTCAATAATGTATTCTCTTATCTTGTGAGGCTTTCCTACAATTTTCTTTTGATCTCCAGTCTGGTGATATGTTTTTGTTTCTTGTTCAATGTGGCACGTTGTGAAAGAATGTGGTATTTCGATCTATTTTCTTCATTACCTTTTCTTGCAATGATTGCCAGTTCACTTCCTCCTTTTTCAGTGTTGCCTCCAATTTTGTCTATGTTATCTTCCTTCTAGTCATTAGGGTCATATATATTTTTTCTTCATCCACCACCTTATCCATATCTCTCAAGTCCTTTTAGAGATTTTCACCCTTATACATAGGTTCCTAAACACATCTCTATTCCATTTCCTTAGAGCTCCTTTTAATTCCTTCAACTTTCTTTGGGTTAATTCACCACGTATCACACCCCCATTATGCTTCAACAAAGTTACATAATTGCAAGGGTTCCATCCAGGCATCCATCGACCTAAAGGTCTTGGCCCCCAATTAACATTTCATTTTGACCAATAATAGTTTGTAATCTTATTAGAACCATTCTCGTATTTTAGCTTCAGTTTTGGTAAATGGCACACCAAAATTCATTTCAGAATGGTAGACTAATTTTGCACCCTAAAATTCATTTCAGAATCACATGTTGATAAGTTTAGCACAAAACCATTCAAATCCAACATATATATCATAAATTGAACAAAACCTTAAAGCACATCTCAAACTCATATATTGATGAGCTAAAAGAGTCATAAACGTTCAATATCACCATTAAAGCACAAGAACTAAAATATAGCTGAACATAAGTTCAAGAATCAACAATTAAGGTTCTAGGGGTTTTGGGCAAAATATCCATCTCTATGTACAAGGATGAGATTGGAGAAGAAAATAGTCATGGATATGGTGAAGGATGAGATTGAATGGGGTGGAATCTCCCCCTCCTCTCTTATTCTTTCTTCCTAGGCAAAACAATTCCCAAAAACCCTTTATTTTATATTGTATTATGGTCGGTTGGCAAAACCAAGAGAAATAAAAGGCAAGGGCTACTTTTATAGCAGCTATTCTTGTGGGCATAAAATGGAAAAGTAACCCTTTTTTGTGTAAATGAGTTTGTCGATTGTTGCTCGGTTGTAACGGGAATGATATGGGGAAGACGGTCACATATTTGTCGTTTCACCAAAAAAAGTGTCTAACCACCCAACGTGGCAAGGTTGATGTGGTCTGGGACTATCTTGACCGACCCACGTGGGTTGACCGCTTATTGAGAGTCTTGCACGATCTCGACTGACCCACATAGGGTGGTTGGATTTGTGTTGGTTGCGTCTCGAGAGTCAGAGGAAGACGGACCTATCCGCATGGGGCAGTTTCCTGGGTTGGTCTTTCTACAGGAAATTGCTTTCATTCGATCTTCATTTTAGCTCCATTTTTTTATTTTATTTGTTCTCAAACGCTTGTCTTATTGTCATTTTTTTTCCTAACTAAGTTATGTGAGGTTTAAACGATAAACGTTTAAAAACACCAGTAAAACACGAAACCAAAGGAAAACTAGATAAAATGAAGAAGTAAGCAAGATAAATATTATTGAATCACATTAAACCATCCCCTTATACATACTCATTTATCCACCTATCAACCACCAAGTGTACAATTGATAACCTCGCACATATCACAATGAAATTCCTTGCCTCCTCAGGACACCATTGTAATGTGCCAAAGTCTAAAATTCTCTTCAACAATTTTAGTATTGAATTGAAGAACACTTGTCTCAAGTGATGGGTAATGTCAAGGTCTCGCACTTCTTAAAGTATCCTAATCTCCATGTAGGATGAGGAGAGTAAAAAAGAGGTATTTAACTATTTAGTGGATTCCATAAGGAAAAGTGTCAATAGCTTATCCAAACCAGTGTCCTACTTATCTCATTTGTTTCTAGTTAAGAGTGTTCTTTAATCTATTATGACCTATTTTATGTCTCTCTTTCTTCTTCCAGTAGCCACAACTAATAAGGTAAGCTCCATCTTCTTGATATCCGGGTAACTCTAAAGTTAGAAGCCAACTTCTTCCTCTAAGACCAAGAACTGACTTAGAGAATACGCCGACACCGGACTCAGAAAGAAGGTATGTGGAATTGGAACTACTCAAGAATTGGTAAATACACAATCAAATCAGGCTATCTCCTCCTTCGGCATATGATAAGATGCTATCCCCTATGAAGAAGACCAAGCAAAGCAACTTATTATGAGAACTACAAAGCTCACATGCAGCTTATTGCTTCTTCTTTCTGGATGTGGGTACAATAAAACAATTTCTCTTCCTTTGTTGTTTGATCTACGATAGGGAAGGCGTAGTTGACCATAGTAGAGCATGCCTCTTAGATTGGACCATGGTGCTTAAGACTTGTCATCACGTTAGTAGTAAGCTTGAGCTCTCGATCAGCCTACTATGGATTAACTGCACATCTCAAACTCAGGTCAATACACCCTACAGCTTTACTTCCCAATTATCAAGGACACAAACTTGGGTTTTGTGCAATTCTCATTAAAGAGACTTCTGGCTGGGATGAGAACACTAAGGATGAATGGACTCCCCCACCCGCTGAATGCAAGAAGGCAAATCTCGAATCACCAAGGTATGTTCGTCCTTCTATGATTGGGGAAGTCCTACACGATCAAGAACGGAAATGGCATGTCTGGTTAGCGAGTAATCAAGGAAGGAGATGTTAGCGACGAGATTGGAAGACATCAACGTAACACTCCATACAGCGAAGGCTCTTGGGTGTCTCAATCCAGATTGAGATATCTACAGAAATATCAAACCATTAGCAAGAAACCTTGATCCCGACATTTAGGCCCAAGTCCTCTAAGACTTTCCTCATAAAGGACCTTCATAGTAGCTTCAAATCTAAGGAGTTTTCGGATTAGCTGGGGGGCACTTAGATTCCATGCTCAAGCCGTCCCCGCCACCAAGTGGTGCTTAACTACATTGCCATCCCTAATTGACAGAAGATAAATGCCAGAAGAGAACTTCTATGATTAGTACGGATATAGGAACCTCGACTATATTACCATGGAAATATGATATAACACTTGCATACACTGGGCCTAAACATTAACATTGTATTTTACAAAGATGACTAGAATACACTCAACTCTGTAACTCAACTCTTCGCGACTACAACATTCTCCCTCCAGTCTCGAGTTTATATACAGTGAAACACAATCTTCTTGCTTTAAAAGCAATAGAGAGTTCGATGCCTTTGACAAAGTGTTAACAGAGGGAAGAGGAAAGCTATGTATAATACCCACGACTTATGAGATTATCTTCACTGATCACCATTGATGCCAAAGATTCTTACTTTGTGCATACGGGGGAATTTGGCCACAACAAGTACAAGTACAGCCAGAGTATTCAGGAACAGCATGGGATGCTGATAATCAGTTGTGTGTGACGCGATCAAGTATCTGTTTGTGGAAAAAAAAAACTTCATCAAGATACTATGGAGTAATGACAATGAAACTACCATAGGAGATTTTCACATGCTGAACCATGAAAAACAATCAAGAATGTGATAGAGCTTCAATCAAGATAACCTGATCACGGTAGAACAAGATTTATAAAAGAAAATGGAGACATATAATTAGGCACCAACTCACGGCCAGGAAAATGTCATTTCACTCAGGGTTATAGGACGAGTAACTGTCTTCACAAATATTCATAAACTGATTCTATAACGTGGGTGACTTAGAATGGGAAATTTCAGTTAATCCTGCTGCGAGAATCAAGAAATCGAAGCAATGTGACTAGCATCTTGCCGCTCTAAATTGATAAATAATGTGGTGGAAGGCACCATTCAAATAAACGTTTAAATACTAGCAAGTAGAGTAAATATAGAGGTCAACAGTAGAAAACTATTTCTCGCAGCCAAAATCACCAGATCTGACATTTGAGAAACATTCATTAAAACAGTAGAATAGGAGCCTAGTTATTTGAGGAGATGCCATATGATATCAAATGAAGATACTATTAAACTAAAGATAGTGTAGAAAAACATCCAAGCTTCTAGATAGTCAATGTTAGCGGTTAATCACATAACTGACAGTCAGCACCAGATGCACAATGAGAACAATATGTCACAAGACCACACTTACAGCACCACAGGTACAACGGTTAAGAACTTCCTGTTACGAGTGAGCTGCTTCCCGTTGTCTATCTGCTCCCACCAAGTCAAACGGTTGTACATGCCCTGATCTTCAGAGAATGGGGTCCCCTTCTTCCAGTGAAAGAAGTGATACGTGATCTAGGAGTGTCAAGCAGAGATATGGGGTCAGGAATACAAATCTTCTAACGAAGTAAGAATCTCAATCTAATACTTCCTCTGTTTCAAGATAACTGATGTTTTAGTTTGATTGTTTTGTTTCAATATGTTTGATGTTTTAGATTCCAAATGCAAGTTAAACTATTATCCTCGTTAAGACCATAACAGTTGTTAACTAAGTGAAAGAACAGAAGTAATGATGAAAATAAATCATAAGTTAAGGGTAAACTTAACATCTTACCAAATTTCTTAATTATTGTGCCAAGAACTAAACATCTTTTGATGGAAAAATAGGGAGTATATCTATAAGGCTGAGGTTGAAGTTCAGAAGTAAACAGTCTGTAATACCATTCAAGTTTTGACTTGAAATAAACTGCATGGCTGCATCCTAAAACCAAATATATAATATTATTGATATACAAATTATCTGGTTATCACGGGGAAATAAGAGAAGAATTCAACTGCAAATTCACATATCATATATGTTATTGCTGAAAACTTACATTTCCTGCAAGCATTTTTCAGGTAACCAGAAGAAAGACCTTCTTTTCAATCTTTTATTTCTTCCTAGAAGCATCAGAGATGCACAGAACCTAAATCTAGCACTGGAAGCTAGAATAAGAAACTATCATTAAGCATGATAGAATCATTACTTTTAATAAAATTGACAAACACATCAGAAAATTTCTATCTTATTAATAAGTAATCATTATTATGGAATCACTTAGCTATAATGTTTGGCTATTCCACATACTAGAAATAAAATACATTGTGTAGCATCAATAGTAAATCCAGTGGCAGGAGGGAAAATAAGGGAGACAGTTTATAACCATGCTTATTGTCGTACATTATGAATCTTTGAGGATGAAAGATAGCTGTTGGATCAAATGAGAGATTAGTTTTAATTCGTGCGACCAGACCCTCGTGGATGATTGCTTGAGCAAAAAGATAGCAACGTGCAATCAAGTTTTCACATTCATATTCCATTATGCAGACTGTAAAACATATGGCCAAGTATATAGGACACTATTGCATCCAATGAACCTGGCAAACAACAGGATCAGGTTCATCAAAGGCACTTCCCAAGTGCTTGATGTCTGATCGTAGATATCTTTCTAGCAGTGGCAATCCCTCCGCTAAAGATTTCAACAGCAATGGTGAACAGAATTTACCATGCTGAATATTAGTGCCTTCTCTAGTCCTCAGAGACAGTGGGTGAATCATTTAGTAATAAAAATAGCCGAGTCTCTAAAGACTGCAAAGAACTTTGGGTCAAGAGGCCATGAAACAGAACCAACATGGAAACACTATGTCATTGACCTTACTCATAAGTCACCAATGATTTTACATCATCCACACTTGAGAAGAACCAAGGTCACTCCCCAATTTACTTATACAAATTCACTCCATTCAATTTAAACTCTTTTTTTCAAAGGCATCAACACCAACGACTATAACCCGGCTGCAGAACAGGTGCCAGTTTAAAAATAAAAGTAAGGAAACGGAAATACCAGCGCATGCAGTCGGCCATAAGACAAAAATCCACAAACATATAAAGTGTAACAACAATGAATGAGGGACTTGTACCACATAAGAATCAACAAAAATCTACATAACTCGGATTAGAGATTGCCAGCATTGAACAGAGTACGGTCACGAACCCTAACCAACAACCTTTGCAACAAAATGTAAATTTGAAATGAAGAAAAATAATTGTGAAGGAGTTTATCGAACTATCAATAAAAATACCATGAAACAAGGGTATTTTTGCCGTCACAAAACTCAATTTCAGATCGAAAGAGAGAAAAGGAGATAGAGCGTACAGCGAAGTGGGCTAGATTAACGACGGACCAAGCCATCCCGGCTGTACATCTGAAAACGGAAAGAACGGTGAGCCACGAGAAGAAGAGGATCAATATGTACGACGTCCAAACACCAGGATACATAAACCACTCAGTATTCCGATTCAGATCCGCTGGCGGAACCGCCTTCACGTACAAACTCGCCATGGGAATTTGCTTCTATTTTATACCCCTTTGTCACCCAAAAGTTTTACAGGGAAAATAACACAATGGCAGTAGTACACAAAACAGCTGAAACGATTAATCAACTAAGGGAAATGAATCCTTTTCTGAAACGGGATGCCCAAAAACCCCACTGTCCCCCTCTTTCTCGAGAAGCTCCCCCTCTTCCTGGATCTGTCAATCTGTAGCTTGGCGCGCGCTGATTATAGCGAAAAGGTATCATATGAACAGCAACGCCTATTATCAAATCTGTTACTCATTGGTACACATTCTCTCTTCCGCGAGAGAGGGTTGCTCTTTGCCCAACTCGATAGTTGAGTCGGTGGAGAGTGTAGCATGACCACGGACTAAGCCCGTTGTTTTGCACAAGTTTCGCGTTATAAGTTGGAACGATCACTTCAGTCCATTCTTTTGGATGTATTATGCTACCATATCATCAGGGGTGCAAGTTTTTTGTCCATATCTTAGTATATTTTATTTATAGATAATCCTATTTGTATAGTGATTTTTAATTTTATACTACTACTACGTGAATAGTTGACACTTGTCATTGTTGGTTTTATCCATGAAGTACTAAAAATTCTTTCAGTTTGACTCACTTGGTAGGAGTGCCAAGAAACTAACGATAGCATCAGCGCTACTGAAGTGAGCTACTTAACCTATACAACAATTGTTATCATTTATTATATTACTTCAAAATTTCTAATTTAACTATGTGTATTTCAAACTGTTAGTTTGGTATAGTACCTTGAAAGCTGCATTGTTGTCAATGCGAAGGCAAGTCAAGAACACCCCATGGACCCTAGTGAAGGTGTTCTTGCTCAGTTTGTGTAATATTGTCAATAATAGTTAACACATATTGATGACCTGCAAGTACGATTGAGAATGTACATGTATGTATGTATAGTGTCTAGTGCAGCCAGAATGTGGATAATATGTCATGAGGTATATGCATGACTTAGTAGCAGTGTCCACCCTTTTGCCAAAAAATCATTAAACAAGGTATATAGTATTCTTCGAAAGCTTTGGTTTATATTTTTATCTTTTGTTGCACTTGGAGTCTGTCTGAACATTGAAGTCCACTTCACAGCGTAAGAGCACCCTGCCATCTCATAGAGTTGTCTTCAATCATAGATTATCTCCAAATGAAGTGTGCCAGCCAAAAAAGAAGTTTGTCGGCCAAGCTTGGAGTATGTTAGTTAAACCTCACTCTGATACCACGTGTAGGATCGGTGACGGCTGACTCAAGATACCTTGAGGTGTGAGTTTACAAGGTATCTTGACTCAATCAATGTAAATTAGCGAAAGCAGTAGATAAACACACTCAGACACAATGTAAACTCTTTGTGTATTGAATAACTCAAAGTACATAATTTACGCTGCCACTAAGTAGATAAACTCTATCTACTTAGGGGATGCTCACTCACTCAGCCAACTAATAATATGATCAGCATAGTGGCGAGTGAAGTAATGCCTAGGTACAACCTAGAATGACTCAATGTATGTGGCTTTAATATTCTCTTTTACAAGTGAAAGAGATCTCTTCTTTCATTCTAGTGACTTTGCTCTCAAGAAATGGCAGTTTGGTGTAGAAAAGCACAAGAGAATCAATATAAATGAGCTTCCTTTTATAATGAGTTTGGCTGGACGGTTGGTAGAGTCTGTTTCCACATTTTCTAGAGCACACCGTCCATATTGCATGATTTTCGGGCTTAACTCCATTCTGAGCATATTTTGAGTCTTGTTCCGCAATTGTTAGTCAACTACCAAGCCAGTGGGCGACTTGGCAGTGTTCTCCCTTGAATTTTGTGGTTGTTGCACCTGTCATTGTCAAATCAATTCTAGATGGACAATGGATTCTATCAAAGTGATGGACTCGATCTACCAAGAAACTTTAAGTCTTTTTCGTACATTCTTTTACAACGCCTTTTTTTGTCTGGATGTGTTTATATTGGTTTATTGTTGATGTTGATTGACTCCATCAACTCGATTGGTTAACTGCCTTTGTTGATCGACTATGTCTATACTGAAGGACTTCATCTTCAGCAAAAATTCAAGTTCCGACATTAGTTCATTAACTCAATTTTCCGTGTGGATTGAGTTATCATCAACAAAACCCAAAAGTTTAAACATATATACATCATGGATCCACTATTTTTAATTTTTTAGATGGAAGTTCATATTTTATAAGTATAAAAATTACAAGAATTTTACTTGAAAATAGCCATCATTTGAAGTTAAATGAAAAACTAAATGACTACTAATCTATACTTTTTGTTAAAATAGATAGGAATGGTTATTATTCGGACAAAAAAGGGAGAAGTACTAATAATGACTTTGGAAAGTATCCACAATAAGAAAAGTGGATTCCACCCATTCAAAAATATTTTAATAATCTCTTCTCTAACATTTTCTCTCTATGTGTCAGCAAGAACCTTCTCACTCCAGGTTCTTAATTAAACAACCCTCTCACATCTTCTCTCATACACCTCATCATTTTCTTTTTTTCTTTTTTTTTACCATCATGAGTGGAATCCATACCATTGTAAATGTCCTATCTAGATCAATAGTTATTCTAATTTTTAAAACATATATATAAAAGGTAGACTAGACAAAATTTGGTGCCCTGTTCAACCGTACCACCTGCGTAGGTTGATAGCCAGGCCTAACTAGATTAGTGCCGGGGCTACATATATCCATCTCATATGTAACATCACCCACTCCTGCGCTACGCGGCTCGGCGGGAGGTTTCCTTTGCATGCCATGGCTGCCTTCTCATATGGCCCTTTTCAGCTGGTTATCTCTTCCTATTTTTACTTCCTTTCTTCTTTTTGATCTTTATTAATAATCCTTTATGCATGTCATTTTTTATCTACTTCTATCTAGAGAAACTATCTTCTTGTTTGTGTTTAGGTTTTGCTTGATATAGTTCATGGTATTTTGATAACGGGTATTTTGCTCCTTTGTCAACCGCTTATTTGTTCATAGTGTGACCTTCATCTCAATTTTGGCAGAAAATTTTAGGGGATGAGTTGCATGGTGTTATAACCCAAAGTTTGACTTCAATAATGCAGGATTTATTTCGTGGCAGTTATGATTTAAGTTGAGCTTATTTGAATTCAGGACCTGGGTGTCCTTTGGATTAAAGTCGGGGGCAAGGAAGTCTTTTTCCTCTTTTCTATTTTGGTAAGTATTAAATAAGAGATATTTCCCCACATTCCACAGCACGTTCTAAATCTCGATCTGATTCCAAAAACCGTCTATACGCTCCTTCGTTGCGTTCTTCAGAGCTATCTTCTCTCTTCTACAATTGGTGGAAATTCGGTTGCTGAGTCCCGTCATTCAGTCGGTTGCTTGTGGATCACTCGCTACTCTGTTACCCTTGTCACAATCAGGTTTGGTTTTGCAGAAGTCGACACTCTCAGTTCTTTGTGAATCCCCCTACGTTTTCTTATTGTGTATTCCCTTGTTATCCCATTTCCTGTTGGTGTTGGATTCCTGCGGTTCTCCATCAGTTTTCCATTGTTGATTCCCCTCCGAGATATCTCTACTGTCGGATTCAGGTGAAAACTTATGAGTTGCGTTCTAGGGTTTGCGATTTCTGAGTTTGGGAAACTCTGGAATTTCTGAATTGGGAATTGCCTCTGCAATTGTGTGGTTTCAGCGGCTGTTCAGAATCTGTTTGGAATTACTGCATGGTGGTCTGCATTTGGCTGGATTCTGCTTCATTTTGGGAAACGTTCTGCTAATTATCGAGGTAGGTGGCTCGCGGATTCGATTAGTGTGATCACCTATGGGGTGTTTGAGATTTGAATTCTAACGTTCTCTTGACTTGCGTCTCGTGGTGATTTACTCTCTGATTTTACCTTGTTATTGTTCTCATAAAACCCTCATAGTGGTTTTCTACTAACCTTGCATTTACATGGCAATTTGGTGTTGTTTTGACACTTTTGTTCGTGCGGTTGGGTTTCTGAAATTTCTGGTTTTTGACGTGTCCAAACGTCTGTTTTGTTCTCTGTTTTCTGTGTTTTTGGATATGTCAGAACTTCCGTCCGAGCTTTGATGTTCGGACGGGGTGCGAGGACAAATCCGGCTTACAAGTCTCGACTAGTGTCCGAACTTGTAAGTCGAACAAAAGTTCGGACACCCTCTGTTGCCTTCCTCTGATTTCAGTTCGACATGGGTCCGAACTTCGATGTTCGGACACATGTTCGGACCTCACCACGTATCTGTTTTTTGGAACTTGTCTGAACTTCAAAGTCCGGACTGATGTCCGGACATCTTCGGTTTTGAGTCTCGACTTGTGTCTGAACTTTGACTTTCGGACACATGTTCGGACACTCTGTTTTCTACGCCTTCTAAGTCTCGACTTGTGTCCGAACTTCGACGATCGGACACAAGTTCGGACACCCCTCTGTTTTCGCCTAAACATGCTCGTTTGAGCTTCGTTTTGACTTCTGTTTGTGGGGTTGTATTCCCCTATTGATAACTAAGCTTTCTATATGCTTTGTGGTGCAATTGGTGCACATACGCTTATGATTATTTAAGCTTCTGTTTTGGGACCTAGTATCTTTGTATCTGACCCGTGGATGGCTGGTTTAGCTATCTCACAGCGCGCTGGTAGGATGTCCTTCTGTTTGCTACGGGTGTTTCCCGTTTTGTTCACAGGTGTTTCACCTGTTTTGTTTACGAGTGAGGTTTCCTCGTTCTGTTCACGGATTCTATCTGTTATGTCTGTATGCTTTGGTATCTAGTGTCACACTCTGTTTGTGATTCTGATTACTCTGGATTTCGTTTTAGTCCTACTTATTGGACATCTGCTTCTGGTATCTGTTTGGAAATCATTTATTCTTCTGTTTACCTTCTAGTTTTATAATATAATTTGCAAATGTTTTGAGCATGCTGGTTGATGAAGTTAGTCATCTACTAGGCATGGTTGTGTGCTCATCCCCCTACTCTTACTAACATTGCAGATTGATAGACGATGATCGTCCATGCTTTCGGAGCTTAGCTTGTAGCTCATTTTGTTTATTGATACTTTGACATTTGTAGCCTACGGGCCTTAGTATCTTTTGACTCTCACACTTTTGATCTCTGATTTGACAATTACAATTGTATTGTAATTTGAGGATATTTCTGCTACACTTTGACTATACTTTATATACAAGAAGTGTTTTGGGCCTTATTTGCGAACGTTAGATTAGTAGCCTTGCGTTATTAGGTAGTAATATGCGGCGTGTAACGTCCCTAACTCCTAGGCCAGTGTTGGGGTCGTTACATTTAGTGGTATTAGAGCTCTGGGTTCTAATCTGCTGGGAATTTAGACTGGTCAGTCAGTCAGTAAAGTTAGTATCTGTGCTTTGAAGACTCGTGGTCTAACTGCTTGCTGTGTGGACTTTCAGAATGCCGCCGCGAAGAGCCCCAGTCACTCCCCAAGGCGATGTTGCTAAGGCAGTCCAGCAGTTCATGACCCAGCTATTGCAGACAGTTACAGCTGGAGGAGCCCCTGGAGGAGCAGCAGCTGGTGGTGGTGCAGCCGGAGCTAGGGTTGCTGATGCTGGAGGAAGGAATGAGAAAGCGCTTCAGAAGTTTATGAAGCTGAAGCCTCCAACATTCGATGGGACTGGAGACCCGCAGGAGGCTAGTCATTGGCTCTCAGAGGTAGAGGATTTGCTCCGAGTTATGAGCTCAGAGGAGGACAAAAGGTGGACTTCGCCACCTTTCTGTTCAAGGCCGAAGCCAAGGAGTGGTGGAGGTCTGTGATGGGGAAGTTTCCCCAGCCCTGGACGTGGGACCAGTTTACCGGGGAGTTCAACAAGTAGTTCTACCCCTATGTTTATAAGGACCACCGCATTATGGAGTACAACCGACTTCGTCAGGGTCGGGACATGAGCGTATAGGAGTATGTTCGCAATTTCATCAGCCTCTCCAAGTTTGCACCTGAGCCTGACGAGCATAGGAAGGCCAGGAAGTTTGAGAGTGGCCTCAGGCCCGACATCCGCTCTGCTGTGACACCGTTGTGTCACAAGACCTTCAGGGATGTTGCTGATGTCGCCCTGTTGGTAGAGGCCGATCTGAAGGGCCGCCAGTCTGGTGGGAAGGACCAGAAGAGAAAATAGAGGTCCGAGGAGAGCGACAGGAGAGATCAGGGTGCTTCTCAAAAAAAGTAGTCTACTGGTGACCGTGCTGGGGATCGCCAGAGTTTGAGAGACTGGGGTGGATCTTCTTCTTCTTCATCCGCTCCGAAATGTCAGGTATGTGGCAAGTTTCACAGAGGATGGGACTGCTACAGGAAGTCGGGAGCCTGCTTCAAATGTGGCTCCCTGGACCACAGGATTGTTGACTACCCTCAGGCCAAGAGGAGCAGAGGTAGCTCAGGAGGTAGGACGAGAGGGTCCACCTCAGAGACCAGAGATCGAGATCGAGCTGAGCAGAAGCCCCAGGGCCAGGCCAGCGTGTACGGGATGGCTGGAGAGAGAGACCAATCCACAGACAGAGTTGTCACAGGTATTCTTCAGTTGTCTTCTCGTTCTGTCTTCTGTTTGTTTGACTCTGGAGCCACCCACTCGTTTATTTCTGCTGAGTTGGTGGGTGAGCTCAGTTTGTCTGTTTTGCCTCTAGGTGTTGAGTTGTGTGTGCATAGTCCTTTGGTTAGGAATTCTACTATGCTTCTGAATTTTATGTGTAAAGATAGTCCGGTGGTAGTAAAGGATAGGATTTTGTGTGCTGACCTCATCCCTATGGAGATGACGAATTTCAATGTGATCCTGAGCATGGATTGGCTCGCTGCCCACCATGCCCATATTGATTGTGCTGCTATGCAAGTGACTTTTGAGGAGCCGGGTCAGCCCTGTTTGTCAGTAGCAGGGAATGGAATCCCATGTTCGCCTCCAGTGATTTCAGCTATGCAGGCGTTTCGCCATTTGAGGAAGGGTTGCCAGGGATTTCTATGCTACATCCTTGAAGTTCGCAAGGATGCGAAGTTGGAGGACATTCCGGTAGTCAAAGACTTCCCAGACGTGTTTCAGGACGACATGCCTGGGCTTCCCCCTGTCAGAGAGGTGGAGTTCTCGATCGAGCTCGCACCTGAGACTCAGCCTATATCTAAGGCCCCATACCGGATGGGTTCTGCGGAGCTCAAGGAGTTGAAGATTCAGTTGCAGGAGCTGTTGGATAAGGGATTCATTCGCCCGAGTGTGTCGTCTTGGGGAGCGCCCGTGTTATTCGTCAAGAAGAACGGTAGTTTACGTTTATGCAATGACTACAGGGAGCTCAATAAGGTTACTATTAAGAACCGGTATCCTCTCCCGTGCATAGACGACTTGTTTGATCAGCTAGCTGGAACTAAGGTATTCTCTAAGATAGATTTGAGGTTCGGTTATCATCAGTTGAGGATTAAGGTAGGTGACGTGCCTAAATCCGCCTTCAGGACTCGTTATGGACACTACGAGTTCCTAGTGATGCCATTCGGTCTGACGAATGCGCCTTCTGTATTCATGGACATGTTGAACTGGGTGTTCAAGCCGTTTTTGGACCAGTTCGTTGTGGTATGGGACCAGTTCGTTGTGGTATGTAGATGACATCTTGGTGTATTCCAAGAGTGCTGAGGAGCACGAGGAGCATCTGAGGAGCGTTCTCCAGACTTTGAGGGAGAGAGAGTTGTACGTGAAGCTGAAGAAGTGCGAGTTCTGGTTAGATCAGGTTATTTTCTTGGGACATGTCGTCTCCAAGGATGGTATCTCCATGGACCCGGAGAAGATCAGGGCTATTACTGAGTGGGCTAGACCCACTAATGTCGGGGAGATTCATAGCTTCCTTGGTTTGGCGGGCTACTACCGCAAGTTTGTGGAGGGTTTTTCTAAGTTGGTAATTCCTCTGATTCATCTACTGCAGAAAGAAGTAAGTTCGAGTGGGGCGAGGCCTATGAGTAGTGTTTCCAGGAGTTGAAGAAGAGGTTGACTTCTACACCGATTCTGACTCTTCCAGAGGGGATCGAGGGATTGGAGGTCTTCTGTGATGCGTCCCATAAGGGACTCAGGTGTGTCTTGATGCAGCATGGGAAGGTGGTTGCATATGGCTCTAGTCAGCTAAACCCATATGAGAAGAACTATCTGACCCACGACTTGGAGCTTGCTGCCGTTGTATTCGCCATGAAGATCTGGAGACACTACCTATATGGAGCGTCATGCAAGGTGTATACGGACCAGAAGAGCCTCAAGTATTTGTTCACTCAAAAGGAGCTGAACTTGAGGTAGAGGAGGTGGCTTGAGTTGTTGTACGACTACGACCTGGAGATCCTCTACCATCCGGGTAGGGCGAATATCGTGGCCGATGCGCTCAGTAGGAGAGGACCTTCTGGAGCCGCGTGTGTGTTGATGGGTGTGCAGAGATCTACCTTGGAGCTGCAGTGTCTGGGCATTTGGGTCGTCCGTCCAGAGGGTTCTGGGGTTTTGGCAGCCTTACAGATTCAGCCTACCTTGATCGACCGGATCAAGGCCATTCAGGAGCTCGACGATGGGTTGTGTAAGATCAGAGAGGAGATTTCTGCTGGTCAGGATTCAGAGTTCATAATTTCTGAGGATGGTTGTCTGAGGTTCAGAGACAGAGTTTGCATGCCAGCTGACGACGCCTTGAGGTGAGAGATCATGCAGGGCTCTTGGAGCTCGGTACTCAGTACACCCAGGTGGTGTGAAGATGTACCGGGACCTTCGAGAGACGTTCTGGTGGAACAATATGAAGAGGGATATATCTGAGTTTGTATCCAGATGCCAGACCTGTCAGCAGGTCAAGGCAGAGCATCAGAGGCCATCTGGTTTGCTTCAGCCCCTTCCAGTTCCAGAGTGGAAGTGGGAGAGCGTGGGCATGATTTTGTTATGGGACTGCCTCGGACTCCGAGAGGTTTTGATGTTGTATGGGTGATTGTGGATAGGCTCACGAAGAGCACTCACTTCCTGCCGGTCAAGAATACTTTCAGTCTGCACCGCCTTACGCAGTTATACATTGATGAGATAGTGCGCCTTCACGGAGTTCCTGCCACGATTGTATCTGACAGAGATCCGAGATTCGTGTCCAGATTCTGGTAGAGTTTGCATCAGGCTTTGGGGACGAAACTCTCTTTCAGTTCAGCTTATCATCCTCAGTCAGACGGTCAGACAAAGAGGACGAATCAGGTTCTTGAGGACATGCTCAGAGCGTGTGTGCTTGACTTTGGGGGCAGTTGGGATCAGCATGTGGCTTTGATCGAGTTTGGCTACAATACTAGTTTTCAGTCTAGCATCGGGATGACCCTTTCGAGGCTCTGTATGGTAGGAGGTGCAGATCACCCATCTGTTAGGATGATTTGAAGGAGAGAGCTGTAGTGGGCCCCGACTTGGTTCAGGATGTTGTGGGTAAAATCCAGTCCATCAGAGAGCGTCTGCTTATGGCTCATAGTTGTCAGAAGAGCTATGCTGATCAAAGGAGACAACGTCCCTTAGAGTTTCAGGTGGGTGACCATGTGTATCTGAAAGTTTCCCCGGTCCGAGGGGCAGTGAGGTTTGGGAAGAGGCAAGCTCAGCCCTCGCTTCATAGGTTCATTTGAGGTCCTGGAGAGGATCGGACCGGTGACCTACCGTTTAGCTTTGTCGCCGTCTTTAGTAGGAGTCCATAGTGTCTTCCATGTGTCCATGCTGAGGAAGTATATTCCAGACCCGTCTCATGTTATAGAGTTCGGACTGCTTCAGTTGAGGGAGGACTTCACTTACGAAGCTGTTCCTTCGAAGATTTTGGCTCGTGATGTCCGTAAACTCGGAGTAAGACCATGCCTTTAGTTAAGATTCAGTGGTCGGGTCTGTAACACCCCTACAGCTAATCAAATCATTATCCCCTAATCCGTCTCAATTACCAATACCAAAGTAGCGGAAATTCACTTACAAACGGTGGGTGATACAATGCCGTTAGCCACCCACGTGACTAACAATGCCAATCCAAATACAAAACTACTATCGGTCTGATCAACTTGAATATACCGAGCAATCAAACAACACTACATTACATTCCTTTACCGATTCAAATATCAATACAATCCTCAAATCCAATCTATACGAGTCTCTACAATTCTCAAGTTTGCCGATAACATTTCGGTCTTACAATTCAACAATACAAAACAAGTTCAATTTCTTAAACAACCACCCATGCTTATACAGCAACCCCGTCCTACTCTTGAATGGTAAACGGCTCCAATGTACCTGGAAAATAAAAACGGTGCCCAAGGGGCTCAGCATATTGCTGGCATGAAATTCGCATACCCCGCGTGCTAACGGGGGTACACCGACTACTTTGTCGAGAGCATGGGATTCATTTTAATTCAATCATCATGCAAGATAACAATACATTATATATGTACACTATACAAGTATTCAACCATTCAATCATAGAATACAATCTCTAAAACACATCGAGGTAGTTTATTTAATCTAGTTCTTAGGCCTTGAGGGTTTCTACCTCACTATGTCTTAGTCACTTATACCTTGTCTTACCCACTCTGTTGGGTTACTCTTACTCAAGCTCTCTTATTTCCAATCTCAATTCAAGTTCTACAATACTCAATCTCAATCTCAACTCTCGAGTTCTCAATTCTCAACTAATGCTTAATTCTCAAGTTTCTAACTCAAATCTCAATTCTCAATATCAAGTTCTCAAATCTCATTATCAAATTCTCAAAGGATATCTTTTAAGTCATTACCAATGACCTCCGGGTAGAGTCATACACAAGACTCACCACCGAGTATTCAAATACAAGTCTTACTTCCCCGGTTTCGACCCTACTCTGGGTCTAGCATAGTGGGAAGATTCGACTATCAAGCGGAACTATACACTTAGCTCCTCAAATTCTCAAACGTCCGTTTCTCTACCGGACTACTCAATTTCCCAAATACTCTTCTCTCGGAGTTACATTGTAATCATATAGATTAGCCTAGAAGTATCTCTCTCGATATCATCTAATGGCTTAGGGAATTTTCTCAATGTCTAGTATTTTAGATTTAAGGGTTACCCCAACTTATCGAATACTTTTATGTTCTGGACATTTTCTCAAATTGGTCAGATCCTCAAATATGGATCGACTATCTTTTAAAGGAGTTTGAGGTCCTTTAATGTCTTTTACTTTTTCATAAGTTCTTTCTTAGAACTATATTATCCTCTAAGTAGAGGTTTCATTTATCTTTCCACTATTATTCATTTCGGGGATTAATTCAATTCGGTTCTAACCATTATCGGGAGCTTACTAATCCCAGTACAACTCTCTCACGTTATAGTGAGTTCATAGGTTTGCATTTATCGTTAAACCTTGTTTCAAATAGTGTTTGTGTGTTTCCACGTTTTCGTCATTTTGATGAAACGACTCTTTCTACGAGTCACTAACTAATTCGTTATCAACTATGAGTCATTCTATAAACACCAAGTTAGACCACGCAGTCATTCAAGGAGGGTTAGTACACACAACATGCATCAATATATACAATCAACCAATAGAACATTTTTCATGCTTCTATCTTGATTAAGTCGGCAAACAAGCACACAACATACAAATCAGTGTAGCCACGTTAGCATACAGGGCATGAGAAAATCATACCTGAAATACCCCTAAATTAATTTAAATTAATTTAGGGGATTTCTTTTATTAAATATTAAATTATTATATGGAATTGTGAAATTTATTTAGGGGTTTTCTCCTATTTAACCCTAATTATTATATATTATTATATAGTATTATGAATTTAATAATAAGATTCAAAAGTCCATAAATCTTGGGAAAATTTCTAAACACTCCACCTATATTATAAAGATTTTAGGAAGTGTTGGAACCTTGTTTTGAAACATAAAAGTCAATATAAAATTCTAGAAACCTTAAAGCTTATTAAGCCTTGCTAGGGTTGACTTTTTTAGAATGGTCAAACCAGGCCATGAAACCTATACCAATAAATAGGTTATGGAAAACCATAAAGATCGATAAAAAGAACGTCAAAAACGGATCATCCTAGCCAAAGTTATGCTAGTTTGAAGTTTTGAATCAAAAATTTGAAAGATGCCACGTGTCACTCTGTCACGGGTCGCCAACACTTAGCCGATTTTATCCCCTGAATTTCGGTAACAGATTTCAGTATTTGCCCTAACTTTAGACGGCTATATCTCTTTCATCTCTCCATATTTTTCAATGCTGTCTTCTTTGTTGTCTTCTCCTACATTCCCTCTAAACAACTATAACTCATACAAACCCTAACTCATACTGAATCAACCGGAAAATCGAGTCAAATTAGCCACCCTGCAAAAAACGAAACTGCAATTCCAGTTTTCTCTTCGAATCAGGTAACTTCGATCAGCCATAACTTCTTCGTTACTCATCCAAATTCCATGTTCTTTAGCTCGTTTTGAAGAGCTCTAATTCCTCTAAAACTTTCATGTTTATGGTTTAAGCTAATTCTCAACCGATTGGAGGGGAAAGGTGTCTAAAGTTTCGGTTTTGCCAGCACATAAAATCATAACCGAAACTGTAAGGTAAACTCGCAACTTCTAGCTTCAATTTCTTTCTGTGTGATGCGAGTTAGGATTAGTTCTTGCTATCAATACGTAGATCTAAGTTTGCTCTTTCCAATGAGCCCTTACACATAGCCTAACTCAATCTGTGCTGCAAGTTATAGATCTTCGAAGTTGGCCTCGTGAACTGCTCAAAGTTCGAGTTTTTCCAGTTTTTCCGAATTCGATTTCACTAAATTCGCACAACTCCGGTAAGTTTCCGATCAATTGCTCCGTTTTTGTCAAACCTTGTCATGTTTCCGACCTAATCCATGTTCTAATTTGATCAATTACGTGTTAGATTAGGAGGATTCGTTGGAATTGTTTTCGAATCAAAGTCTATACCCGATATAAACCCTAACATTCGAACTGAATTCGAAACTCGATGGATACCGCATTATAATTGGGGAAATTGGCACCAATAGAACTGAAATTCAATTTCGAATCCATAGAAACAAGAATCACTCGATTTCGTTCTGTAGATTAGGAGATATTGATGATTTAGTACTCGGGTTGGAATTCGAAATCGATGAAGAACTGGGAGTTCAGGGGCCGTCCGATCTCGTTTTAAAAGATTGGACGGCCGAGATTAGATCGTGCTATTAAATAATTATTATAAGTTTATAAAATTCCAGTAAATAGTCCTAACTTGTTGGGTTAATTTAAATATCTTCCCGAATGTATTTTGACTTGAAATTTTAACCATAGATTCCTTATTTAATCTAGTTTATTTTGATGTAAATTATTATGGTTTTGGAGTTTTTAAACATAAGTTATGATTTTTGCAAGTTACGGGTTTTCTGGAATTATTTGGCTAAATTAAAAAGATATTTTTGAAATAAAATTTTATAATATGTCTAAAATGTTATAGTTATGTATATTAAATTTGGGAATTTTTGGGCAATGGTAAAAGGTTTTAAAAATTGTGTTTATGAGTTTTTCATAAGAATAACCTATAATATAAGGTTTTTAATGTAACCAAAAATTAAAGTATGGTTTGTTAATTAACTTTTAAGCTGGGGAAAATAAGGGAAAATAAATTAACATTTTATAACAGTAAGTTTATAAATGTTTTGGTATTGGCTTTTAAGAGAAGTGAAATTATTTACATATATGTATATATACTTACTTAAGTAGAAACTTATATAAATTAAGGAATTTAATTATCCTACATTTTATTTATTATATATATGGGAGTTGATATTTTTAATTAAACTAAGGAATAAATATATATATTTTACGCATTTATAAAAGGGAATTAAGTGGTAACTTAGAGTAAAACAAGGAACTAATTTAATTAACACTTATAATAACTAAATTTATAAGAGCTAGAATCCTAAGATATAGTAAAGAAATACTTTATGAAATATACTAGGAATACAGTTTAAGGTTGTATTAATAAGATAGTTTAAATATGATAAGTTACATAGGGAATGTCTTAGTTAATTCCTAATACGGGTATACTTATATATATTAAATAAATAAAGGAAACACTTTATTTAATAAACCATAGGTCGGTTGTGTTAAGCCTAGAAGTTATTGAACATTGATAAATACAGTAAGATTTCCTAAAAATGTTATGGATAAATTTTAATACATAAAGATATATATAAATATACATGTATATAAATACATTAAAATAGTTGAGGGAATTAATAATTCTTGTGATTGTTATAATAAGTAGATTATATATATATGTTAAACCTTAGGTTTTAGTCGGTGTGTAATTAAATAATCACTATTAATTTAAGGGTTTGATTACACAACATAAACTGTAACACCCCATCCAACAACAAACACATAACAACAATCTGCAGCGGAAAATATACTTCATCACATAACTTAACTCGTTGGTGTTACACGCCGTTAACCACCCACGTGGCTAACAAGGCTATTACATAAACATTGTACCGGTCTGATGGACTAGATTCCCGAGTGACTACATATTATTATCCCTTTCCATTAACAACAACAACAACATACACCTATCAACTGTACCGAGTATTCACAAACTGATGCCGATAACAATCCCGGTCTTACTACACCTACTGTATATATACAACTTAAATGATTACCCATGTAAAACGACTACCCCGTCCTACTCTCGAACGGCTTCCTGCTCTTTGTACCTGAAATAGGAAAAGAAGAGAAAGGGTGGCCCCCAAGGGGCTCACCCTTTGCTGGTATGGTAATCCCGCAGCCCACATGCTACCGGGCCACGCACAACTAATTGTCGTCTTAGCATGCGATTGATTATATTTAAATCATGCATGCAACTGTAAACACACAACATAACATTTCGCCTCAATGGGCTCAACAAACGGATAATACATCCTTATTTAATAAGTCACTCACGGTATTCATTATCCCTAGAGTGTTCCTCCTCTAATGGAGCTACTTCCTTAATAGACGACAACTACCCAATAATCGGGTTATCCTTAAACGCCTCATATCACAAACTGGAATTCATTTCCATGATCCACACGCTCCATATTTTATAACATATAATATTCCTCGCATAACAAAACATAACAACACCCTTCACGTTTCCACGTGCACATGATAACATCGCAATGGGAATTGCTTTGCAACAACATCACATAACATAACGGGAACGGTCCTCTTAGGAACCGACCCAACATAGTTAATTCACTGGTGAGCCTAGAGAATGGTGTCACCCTCATGGTAAGCTCGTTATACAACATCAACAACACTCATTACCGTCCTAATAGTCGGACGAGTAACTTAAGTTAAGATGGTTCGGGTTTGGAGGCCCGAACACACCACACAAACACATGTTTCCCCTAAACCGATCTTAAGTCAGAATAGCTAAGCTTTGGAATAAGCTAATGGGAGATCATAACCCGTGAGGGAAACAACCATAACAAAGAGAAGGGTAAGGCTAAGAAGGATACCCTCTCCCAAACAACGCACGACCGGCCAAACCGGATTCCTCACCACTGTTAGTACATACTTACTTTAGATATTAGTTAGAACCCCACTATGGAGTCTATCATAACTACACACCTTACAGTATTACAACTGGGTTAAACACACAAGGGAGATCCCTACATTCACATACACATATCACACAATTAACACACGCATAGCCGTGGTTAGTACGTCCCATGGTTCGGGTCGTTTACTCCGAATACCGAACTCTCATGTGATCCTAGACTCAGTTAACTAAGGTTAACACTTCCGAGGTTAAATGGTGTCGGAGTTGTACACGCCACATAAATGAATTACTGTAAACTCATTACATGTTTAATCTTACAACGTGGCAAACATACAGAAAAACACATTGGCATACAAGCCGGTGTAATCCGGTAGGACACAGGTTGCAAGAAAACCATACCTGTCACCGGAGTCCACTTTACCATGTCCACTTATGTTCCTCGAGCAATTTCTCGAACAACTGACAACATTACATGTATTTTTATTAACATCGGGGTAACATGATTGTTTAAAGTCTAATGCTTATAACTTTTCCCCGTTAACTTAGTTACATAACTTCACTTTTTAACTTGTTTTACTTTTACATTTTAATACAACTTTTCCCCCACTAAATTGTCATTAATACTCACTTAACATGTCCTTAACATTCTTATAACATCATTACTTAGTAATCACCATTTTTAGGCAACTTCTCCCACCTTAAAACAAAGTTTTTGGTCCATACAGTGGCCTGTCCGAACTTGTGTCCGGACTTCCCAAGTTCGGACACAAGTCGAGACTCAAAACTGAATACAGACGCCTGTCCGAACTTGTGTCCGGACTTCGGAAGTTCGGACATGGGTCGAGGAAAATTAAATGAAGAAGCAGGTACGTCCGAACTTGTGTCCGGACTTCCCAAGGTCGGACACAAGTCGAGACTCTGAAATTTTTTACGCAACAGGCCTGTCCGAACGTCCATGTCCGGACGGATGTTCGGACAAGGCAAAACACTCATTTTCTAAGCCTTTAAGCACTTAACCAATTTCACCAAACTTCTCCTAAAGCCTCATAATGTTTCCTAACATCATTTGGTACATCAAACACACCTTTAGCCATGTGCTAAACTCTTTAAATCACTCACCAAAACCATCTTATCATTCACAAATTTCTTACAAAATTCCTAGCACTTGGGATGTTTTCTCCTTAAGATTTCTAAGTGGTAGTTCACCAATAATGACCACTACACCAAGGTGTTTCCTCTACACCTTAACATTATCCCTCAACTTCTTTTCTTACTAACTAAATCTCCTTTTCACAACTACTTAAAATTCCTTACTCAAAACCCTTACCTAAACATCATTCCCTCCTTATTCATCAACATTACCTAAACCTTAAAAACTTCTCCAAGACTTTATTACATCCTAAAACACTCATTGAATTCCTAGAACTTCCAAGACAATACCAAAGTCCTTGTAGCACTTTAGAACACCTTAAAAACATGTTTTCTTCCTTAGTAAAACATTTATCCTTTCCTAACATATCCTAGTTCACCAAGTTCATTTAAGCACTTACAACTCCTTATACATTATACAAATTTTGCCATGGGTTCTCTTAGCACATCATCTATTATGCCCCAGTTTTTTTTTTCTTTTTTATTTCAGCTTGTTTCAAATTCGCAAGGGAGCTTTATAACTTTCTAATCTTATTTTAGTGGGATTATGTCGTCAACAATATAATTCCTAAGTTAGAAGGAATGAGGGTTAATCTTGTCCTTTTAGTCTTCTTACTAATTAGGGAGTTGGAGAGTTAGAAAACTAAATTCATTTTAGATATCCTAACTCTTATTTTTATTCTCTCTCATTTTTATTCTCGATCATCCCTCTCGACAGTTTTCTTCCTTCTCCACTCAACTCCCGTTCTGCAGAAACTTCCCCTCCCTTGCTCTCTTCTTCACAATTCCTCAATCTTGCAAATTAATTAGCCTGATGTCTAGCTTCTGCATTGATGATTCCAATATTTAGAGTCCGAGTGTGCGTTGTTGTTCGTCGGTCAAGTTCCTTGCTTCCTTCGCTGTTGGCCCTCTTCGATTTGTGCGAACATTTGTGATTCGGGATGTAATTCGAGTGGAGCAGATTGTAGAGTCTACAGAGATGGCTTAGCGTCGGATGTGAGGTAGGTGGTGAATGGATTCGGTTGTGTGTGTTCGACCATGGGGATTTCTGATTTTGTTTGTTCTTCTATATGATTGTTTTAATTCTTTGATTTGGTGATGTTTTTGGTTGATTTTGATGTGCGTTTGATGCGTTAAAACCCCATGGAAATGTGTTTTCGATTGGTTAATTTGTTACAATAAATTATGTATGTTTTGTGGGGGATTTGTGGCTTGGTTCTGGCTGATTTCCGTAAGTGATTTTGCAGTTTTCGGTATGTCCTAACATGTGTCCGAACATTGAAGTTCGGACATCCTACGCCGGAGGATTTTCAGACTCCCGAATTGGCCTTTGTTTTAGCATAACTTCTTCGTCTGAGCTCCGTTTTGAGTGCCGTTTGCGGCGTTGGATTCCTCTTTTCGAGTACTATCTGTTCTGATATTTTTTAGCACATGTATATGTGTACCTTAATTTGAAAGTTCTCAACAAGCCTTGGAACTTTGATTTGCTCTAGAAGAGTGTTTGAGCTTCTACGCTTCTGTTTCGTTTTCGGGTTTGATAGTCAGGGTATGACTTTTGTTTTGATAAGGGCTTATGATCTGTATGATGTGCTTCGGCCCTCCGTTCTGTTATGTTAAGGCTTCTGTGTTGTTTTGTAAAGCCTCTGTTTTGGGACCTAGATGTTTAGCTTCTGAGCCTTGGATAGTCGGGTCTGGCTGTCCCGTAGCATGCTGCGCAGAATTCCTTCTGTTATTCCCTTGGGTTCCCTTCTGTTCTATCTCTCAGGGTCCCTTGGATGTTTAGTGACCGACGGGTCCATAGCTGTCTCTACGGCTTCTGTTGTGGGATCTTCGGATCCATAGGACGTTATGTGAGTCCTTCTGATGTGTCAGCTGGTGTCTAGTGTCCCACCTCTGTTTTGATTGAGCTTCTGTTATGAACTTCTGAGTTTGTGGTTTGCTTTGTTCTGATTTAAGACTTCTGTTCGGTTTGCTCCGTTCCTGCTTCTTTGCTCTGATTTGACAAACTTTATTTCGGTTCTGGCTTGTCACTCCTCTGATTTGAGAAAGCTTCATTCTCTATCTGATTTATGTTACAACTTCCAGTCTGATTTCTAAGCTTATGTATTAGTATATGATTATGTTCTATATGTTTTGAGCATGCTCAGCTGATGAAGTTTATCACCTGCTGAGCTATAGTTTGGCTCACCCCTATTTTCGTCTGATTTGCAGGTTTAAGTTTCCTTTGAGGACTCCGCTCTGCTTTCTACATCGTCCTTCGCTTTGTATTTGTAGTTGTGGATTAAGGCCCTTTGTAATTTGATTACGTGACGTAATGTAGTTTGGCTTCTGCATGTAATGTCAGATAGACATTGTAATCTATTTTCAGTTAATAAAAGTGTACTTTGTTTTGTTTTGGGTATCGTATGTTAGAGCCTTGCGTTATTAGGTAATAGATACGCGGCGTGTAACGTCCCTAACTCCTAGGGTGGTGTTTGGGGTCGTTACATCATCATTCCAAAACTCATGGTTTTCACCATTAAACATTCAAGAACACCTAAATCCATCAATAGTATTCTCACCCACATAACTTCACCAATTTACACTACATCACAATATAGTGCATAAACTTAAATTGCTTGGCACTTAGGCCCTTAAATAACATGGCTCTTAGGCCCTTAAATAACATAAATTTTAAACACTGAATTTCCCACATAAATATTGCCTTTGACCTGCAATTACATACAACAACGCATATTCCCTTTAATAATCTCCTTAAGAACATTTTACTAGGTCTTTCACCATTGGCTCCTTAGGTATTTTATTAAGCAAATCAAGCTCATTTTTTCCTAAGGCATTTAAACTACATTGAGATAGTTTGTTTACCTCTTTTTCCTCACAAACTTCTTTCTTGTTTCCTTGTAAAACCGGTGGGGTGTTTAGTTGTTTGTCAACTTCTAAACAATGTACAAATAATAGAATGAGTATTCAAGCATTATGCTTCATCTCATTATAAACCCTAGTTACACATATTGTTTTAACACATTTAGGTAATTGTTTTACCTTGGAATTGGAAGAGAACTTGAATAAGTATCAAGAGAGGACTCCTCCTAGCCCTTGGAAGATTCAAATGAAGCTAAAACAAGCAAGGTGAAAACACCATTGTGAGGTGAATTTTCGGACATCATATAAACATGGAGGAAACATGGATTTTCTTTGAGTTTCCTTACCTTGAAGCAAAGGAGAACAATAATATGTGAAAAGGTGAGCTCAAGCTCCTTCAATGGTGAATCTCCATGGCACCAAAATTGAGTTCTTGAAGATTTGAAAAGGTAGAAATGTAGAGCTTGGTCTAACTAGAAGAAAGGTGGTCTTGAAATTAAATTTGGATCATGGAGCTAGAAGTTACAAGTGAAAGAAGATGGAGAATGGTATGGTTTGCTGTAGCAAAACCGATGGAGTTTGGGAGAGATGAAGAAGGCTACGGTGGGTGTGAGTGGGAAAGAAAGAATGAAGATTGGAATTGCTTTTGGAAGATATTTACATGTTATAAAGGTAACTTCTACTTTTCACTTACTTTTCCTTCTTTCTTTAATTTTTACTAGCTCATGGTGGTGAGTCACCACATAATAAAACTGGCCCCCATATAATTAGAAGGGTTTTTGGTCTTTGTTGACCAATTAACTTACTTATAATAACATGTGTTACAACTAGCTTATAAAAGTTACTATTCATAAAAACAAGGCACATAGAAGTGAAATTTTTGATTTCCCATTGATATAGACTTCTAAATGTGATACTATATAGTACACAAGTTAATTAAAGAGTAATGATGGACATTTAGCCATTCAAAACTCATTTACAAGACAATTTTTCAAAAACGTGCTTTAAGACTCCTTAAAGCACTTTTTGTGTTTTAACTTGTTTTCATGCTTGGTTTTCTTTGGTAATCGATTTAATATGTTCATTAACATATTTGTAAGGCATAGGTATGACCATTAGGTCTTATACAAATTTATCCCAAGCTTAGAGCACATTTTTGCTCTTATTGACTTTAAGGTATTTTCTTGTGTTTTATTTGGTTTAACTGTCTACCAAAGTTCCCTAAGGACTTAATTAGCCTTATTAAATCATAATTGAATATTATTAAGTCTTGGTAGGTTCTTTGGGTCCTAACCAAGTTCACTCCAAGCTCAAAGCATGTTTTTGCTCAAGCTGTATCTTAGTGCTTTATTGCATTTTAATATGGTTTAAATTGTTCACTGATGTTTCTAAGGCACTTTTTAGCCTTTACATACCATAGTTTGATATTTAAACCACATATCAAGGTTTGGGGTATTTCATAAACTTAGCACGGTCTTGGGCTAACCTACTAAGCCCAAGTCTATGAACTCCAAAAGCCCACTTTAACAATTCAAAGAGAGTTTGGGCCACTCTCAGGAATAAATTCTAAATCATTCCAAACTAAACGAGATGGGCCTAACAAAGGATTTAGTTAACAAGTCAAGCCCAAACCTTTTTAAGAGAATAATGGTAAACCTGAAACTATTAATCAGTAAGTGAAGAAGGCTGTTAAGTTTATAAGTCTCTTAACTAATCGACACTTGGAACACCTTAATTATAGGTTACTATTGGGGAATCACTTATTCGAGTTAGTTATTGTTCTTCACATACCAGGTATGATTTCTCGTACTCCGATATTTTTGCTGATTGACTTGTGGAATGTTTTGGGAAACGCTAACTGACTTTAAGAGGAATTTCTAAAAAGGAAATGGTTGTGTGACTAACTCAGCCTGTATGACTAACTGAGCCTTGGATGTGAAACTCACTTGGGTATTGGTTCCTTCTGTTTGGTGCCCCGTTAGACATTGACTGCTTAGGGTTTACGCTTCTGCACTCTGTAGGACTGAGTGTTTTGGTATTGCTCTGGGTAGTTGGTGATCTAGTGGGAATTTGGAAAAAGGTCAATCTTGGAAATTCTTCTTGACTCTGGATATCGTTTCATCCATGAGCTGGGTCTTGTTTGGGTGGCGTGCGCACGTCTTCATCGGCAACAGAGAGGGGTTGTATATCCCCTGTCCCAAAAGGGACGTTGTAGACAGAGAGGGGCTGTATATCCCCTGTCCTTAGTGGACATAGTTAACAGAGAGGGGTTGTATATCCCCTGTCCTTTGTGGACGTAGTTAACAGAGAGGGGTTGTATATCCCCTGTCCTGAAAGGACGTATTCGGCATTGGGGTTTATTCTACTCTTGGGTTATTGGATTCTTCATTATCTTTCAATCATTCCTAGTCCTGGTGACTACTTGGACTTTCTACTCCTAACTGGAACTTATTCTAACTAAGGCAATGGACCCTCACTAACTCATGGTGTGAATTTGTTACTAACTTTCCTTTCTGTTGTTGACTCTATCTTTGACTTGCTATTTTTGACTTGGTGATTTTTAAAGTGCCTGTTCTCTGTTTTGTTTTAAATATTGATTCCAAGTTACTCTCTTGTTTAAAGGTTATTTTTAAAGTTCTGTTTTGGAGATTAGTACCAGTTCCATTCCAGGGAACTGACCCACCCCTTTTGGGGTGGGCTGCTTGGTTTCATCTTGCATGTACGAATTGATTTACAGGTGGCCACGAAGTGAATGAGCGTTTGGGATGGGACTAGGATTTGTGGAGAGTTGTTGTAATTTATCTGTATTTTTATCGTGTTGAGTTTCTCGAGTTCAGACCGTAGCTTTGTTAATTGTAAGTTGTAATTGGTGAGGTTTGATGCCGGGTGTTTGGAACCCGATGGTCTGTAATCGCCTTAGAGTTTTATTTCCATTGTAATTATGGTTAATAGGGGCGTTACAATACCTTTCACCATGGGTTCACTCTACCATGTCACCTCACGTTCCTCGGCTCTTACTCGATTCTCTGATATCGTTTCAAACATTTCTATTAACATCGAGGTACTACGGTATGTAAATATCTACTACTCCCGTACTTACCCCGCTATCCCGTTAATCTTAGTTTTACTCAAGTATATTTGAGTTCTCAACTTTTTCATTCACTTCTCAATACTTGTTTACACTTCTTAGGACATTTATATGTCACCAAACAACTCCTAAACAACATCTAAAACCAATACCAATCAATCCCCCAACATTAGAACCCTTTAAAACACTCTCGGGGAAATTCTGGAGGTGGTCCGGGACTTGGTCCTTACCCTAAGCCCCAGACCAATTAAGAATCAAACTTTGGCATAAAAATGGGGGTGGTTCGGGACCTTATACCCAGCCTAAGTCCCGGACCAAGTGTGGATTCCAACTCTCGGCCTTATTTTAAGTGTGGTCTGGGACTTTGTCCAAGGACCAAGTCCCGGACCCTGCTAAAAAGCAGTCAACTTGCAGATTTAAAACCCCAATTCAACCCCTAATTCACACCCAATCTTTCCTAATCCTTTCACATGTTTTCTAACATGTTTAAACACACTTAAACACTCCTTAAAACTCCTTAAATCATTGGTCAAGTTCATTACCCAATTCTTGTTCAATTCCACAATTTCAATTCCCATTTCCAACACTTTTGCACACTAGTGCATTACATGACTTCTCTTGGTGGTTTACGGTTAGGATAAGATCCTTTAGTTTTGATGATAGCAAACCTTGTGTTGTTGCTAACAGAGAAATTGTTAGGATAAACTATATACATAAAAAATAAAATATTAAATTAATCCTACAACTCTACTACGGGTAGCAAAATAAAACCCCGTCGGAGTATAGTGTAAATATATTACGACCGAGAGTATCGTACACCCAAGGGACTTATAGAAAACTAGTCCTAATCCGGGCAAAAGCCTATTCTATAATAAAAAGGGGGGAATTATAAATGACAATTAATTAACTATAATTCTAACTAAATGCGAGGTTGGGATTACATCAACCTAAGTACCAATATGATCACGCAATGCAACTTCAAGACACGAACTTAACCAACCAACATGTATGCGCCGGATGTCCTGCCGAACACCAGATGCACGGCATATTCAAAGTCTTGAATGTGCCGGACTGGAAGCACCCGGCAGTGCAACCGGCACGTTCATATGGTAAAAACCACTCTCTTGCTTCGAACAAGAAACTTAAAACCCATTAACAAATCGAGCATATGTCATGCTACGAAATGAACAAGGAGATGGGGGAAGATGGATTAACTCGCAATCTCAAGTCTTGCTCCCGCTGAAGCGCAAAAGACAATGTTTAAAGACCACTAAGATTTGTCTAACATATCCTACTCTTGGGCTTTTCCCCCTCAAGTAGAATTTGCATAAAGAGAATGAGTGATCAACTAATTCCCTTGCCATAAGAACCAGAATCTTAATGAACGCTTGAATTTGTATTGAAATAATCATATTGTTTACATAGAAGGAATTCATCCCTAGCCAAAGCCTAACAAGGATTCCTACTTCACCATCCACTCAAATAGAGAAGGAATACATGAGGGAGAAGGAGATTGGTTATAGCCTTAACCCGAAAAGGAAATCTTCTCTTCTTCTTGTGGATGGATCCGTAGAAATGCCTTGGACACCAACACTTGGAATGAGGCGGAAATGAAGCGTGGAATTGAGTGTAATATAATGTTGGAATGTGTCAATTGATGTAGACTCTCGGCCTATTTATAGGCTTCAATATGTCTCTTGCCGGGCGTCATCCGATCTATCGGTGCCGCACACGTGGGAACTGGCCCAACTGTTAACGGTCGAAACCGTCAATTCCGCGCGAACAGTACATTGCCGGGTAAGATATACCCGGCATCACACCTGCAGCGGTTGGAAATCACGTGGAACACATGTGCTGTCGTATGGTCAACCGAAGCGACTCTATACTCATGCCGGATAGAATTTACCCGCATCGCATCCGGCAAGGCCTCTTTTCTGTTCTGTGCTCAGCCGTGTAGAACCAACCCCGGCATCGAGTCCGGCATCAATGGAATTTCTGCCTAGAGATGCGTTCCTTGTATATAAAACACATAAAACATAAAATTGTACAAATAATATACTTTAACGCATAATCTATCATAAATAATACATATATAACTTATTTAGATAATTATAATACTAAATCTAGCACATAAAATATGATAATCTGCGGCTTATCAAGGCCCTACATTACCTTTTGCTAGTCCTCAAGCAAAACAAGATAGAAAGGAGTAATTACTTATGCACAAAATAGGTAAACTCTAGAATGACAATAAGATAATTATTCTCAACTCCCTGACTCTATTTCATAAGTATCACTTAAACCTCCTTATTCCATCGGAAACATACGAATGGGTATAAAGCAAAGAATTTTCAAAACTGATCAAAAACTTTTGGGCTATTTTGCATAAGGGAATTTTTGTAATCTCTCCTTTTTCCGGTTTCCATCACTCAGCTCTATTTTTCAAGAGTTTATGAATGTGGCCAAGACACTCATCGATGGTGATATATCAGCCCTATTTTGCAAGGGTTTCTGAATCAACCATGATTTTTTTGCATTGAAGAACGGGGAATTTAGGAGAAAAAAAAGGAAAAACTCTCGTATCTTGCTTTTATTCAGAGGCACTTTATTGCAACCTCAAGGAATATAATGCTTTTCCTTTGGAAGAAGATTTTTTTTTCTTTTCTTCTTCTTCTCTTTCTTTTGCACAAAAACCCTTTTTAAGATTTTTACCCAAAAGATTTTTCACAATTTGAAAAGAAAAGAATAACACCCAGAAGTATATAAAGGAAAGAATTAGGAGAAAGATCATGTACTCATGTTAATAAAAAGAATCAAGAAGTTAAAAACAGGAATCTATAAGTCATTAGAAAGCTTACCTCTTGAGAGAACAAGCTTTTAGTCATTCCTAATCTCATCTTAATCAAAACATGCAAAAAGTTTAATAAAACATTGATAAAACTCACAACTTATGTATATTATAAATAAAACTTATTTTTAAGGGGGATCCCTGCCCTACACTTGACAGGAACACTGTCCCCAGTGTTCAAAAGAAACAATAAAATTTGAAAGTGTTTTTTTAAAGAACCAAAATAACTATAATGAAAGCAATTAAAAAAAAATAACATAAATTTAAAGAGAAAAATTAAATGATACGAAGGACTCCCCTGTTTGATAGTGAAGGCGTGAGGAGGAACCGCCCTACACTTAGCCTTTTAGGCTATTTGGCATCATTTGAGATCCTGGGCAGGATAGTGACCGAATTCGCATGCTCTCGTGGATTGGTTTGCGTTTGGGACGGGAGTTGACCTTGCTGTCTTGGTTGCGTCAGAAGTTGCTGTAATTGCAACTGCAACGATTTGTGCTCCTTGCGAATGGTCGAGATCTCGTTGTGGGTATCCTGGGTCTTGTTCATCAGGGCTGACATCATGTCACGAAGTTCAGCCATTTCAGCCTCTGATGATGAGGTAGGATTGGATGGTCGGTATTGTCTTGGACCTCCCTGGTAGCCGGCTTGACTCTGAAAGTGTTGAGGGGGTTGGTTCCTCCTCTTGCCATGGCTGCTGATACCCTTGGTTACTCACATAATTGACTTCCTCAACATTCTGAAAGTCTGACATATCAGGGCTCGGAGGAGCGTGTGGTCGTGCACTAACCACATTCGCCTGTTGAGGAAGTTTGTTCATTGCTATTTGCTCCACCACTTTTTGTAGAGCGCTAACCTTCGTGGAAGTTTGAGCATTGCTCTCCCAACAACTGCTCATGACTTTGCATTAGTTTGTCAAATTTAGCATCGCCCTCTCCCACTTGATATAAACCAGCGGTACTACCCCTGGTTCCACCGGTGGCCCAATCTCTTATCTCTTCGCAAAGAGATTCAACTCCACTAAGGAATTGATCTCCAGGCTTCTTCAGTATGTCAGCACCAAGAGAGGATAGGATCATTGTCTTGCACTGGTTGACCAATCCTTTGTAGAACAACTGGGATAGTTTTCCTTGGTGAGGCCGTGGTGTGGACATGTGCGCAGCAACCCTTTGAATCTGTCCCAAGTCTCACAGATGTTCTCCGAGCTAGGTTGTCTAAAGTTGTAAATGTCGGCGATCATCTCCAGGGTGCGACTAGGGGGCATGAATTTGTCATAAAACTTGGTTGTCATGTCCTCCCATGTGGTGATGGTACTGGGGGTTAGACTGTGGTACCACTTGCTGGCGTTCCCCGTAAGGCTATGGGAAAGAGAGAAAGTCTGGCGTATTGGAGGACATTGTTTGTGGAGGTTAGGCTGTTTGTGTGTTGTAAAAATTTGGTGACATGGAGCAAGGCATTGTCCGGGTTTGTACCATCGAAAAGACCCAACTCCTTTATGCATCTAATTTGATGATATAGCTTAAGTTTTTACCATCATCGTATTCGTTTTGTGGAAGGAGAGGAAGATCGATTGCTGGTTTTTGGCCTTGGTTAGAAGGCCGGTTTATGTTACGGACGGTAGGTGCTGCCATTGGTGTAGGATCTGCTTTTT
This sequence comes from Limonium bicolor, assembly GCA_023374045.1. NCBI lineage: Eukaryota > Viridiplantae > Streptophyta > Magnoliopsida > Caryophyllales > Plumbaginaceae > Limonium > Limonium bicolor. The sequence continues at coordinate 238,278,559 of CM041781.1, forward strand.
GTAGGGTTCGTTGTTGCCTTAAAGTTTGAAGCAGGGTTCTCTCGATCTCTGGATCAAGGTTGGCTAAATTTTCAGGAGTACTCGTTGACCGAAGAAGCATTCACTTGATAACCTCAGGAGGAGCAAGAGAAAACGTTATAATACTTCGTAATAATAAAAGAATAATATAATGACATAATTAAACTTACGAAAATACAAGAAATTTTTTTTTCTTGGTTATGCCGGACAGAGTGCCGGGCGACCCTTATCTGGCAGTGGACTTCCTCCACTACTGCCGGATTTATACAAACCGGCATGTTGCCCGGCGTGACCAAATTCGAACATAACTTAATTAAAACATGAAATGTAAAAGATAATCAAAATGTAAGAGTACATAAGAGATTGTAAGAGATCATTCCTAATTGTCCCTACTATTTACGACAGAAAATATTGAGAGAATTTGAACATGCCGGGTGATATGCCGGATGCATCCTATCCGGCATAGGACTTCCTCTGAAACGCCGGGTATAAGAAACCTGGCACGACACACGGCAAGTTCAAACTCGAAATTTAAATTAAAGAATCATAGTATAGGGACTATTAGAAGGGAGAAATAACGAAAGGTAGTAGCAAGAATGAATTTGAATTGTTAAAAACTTAATACTATACGAATCATAAAAATAACTTGAAGTGCCGGACTGTATGCCGGGTAGAAAATCCGGCATCGGACTTCCTCCGATTATGCTAGGTTTCAGTTGTCCGGCATTGTGCACGGCACCTTCGATTCTGCATACACTAATGGCGAAAAATCAATCAAAGAATAAAAATAAAGAATAGGGCGTTTTACCGAATTTAGGACTTGGACTAATTCAAGTCCCCGGCAACGGCGCCAATTTGCTAACAGAGAAATTGTTAGGATAAACTATATACATAAAAGAATAAAAATATTAACTAATCCTACAACTCTACTACGGGTAGCAAATAAAACCCCGTCGAAGTATAGTGTAAATATATTACGACCGAGAGTATCGTACCCAAGGGACTTATAGAAAACTAGTCCTAATCCGGGCAAAAGCCTATTCTATAATAAAAGGGGGAATTATAAATGACAATTAATTAACTATAATTCTAACTAAATGCGAGGTTGGGATTACATCAACCTAAGTACCAATATGATCACGCAATGCAACTTCAAGACACGAACTTAACCAACCAACATGTATGCGCCGGATGTCCTGCCGGACACCAGATGCACGGCATATTCAAAGTCTTGAATGTGCCGGACAGGAAGCACCCGGCAGTGCAACCGGCATGTTCATATGGTAAAAACCACTCTCTTGCTTCGAACAAGAAACTCAAAACCCATTAACAAATCGAGCATATGTCATGCTACGAAATGAACAAGGAGATGGGGGAAGATGGATTAACTCGCAATCTCAAGTCTTGCTCCCGCTGAAGCGCAGAAGACAATGTTTAAAGACCACTAAGATTTGTCTAACCTATCCTACTCTTGGGCTTTTCCCCCTCAAGTAGAATTTGCATAAAGAGAATGAGTGATCAACTAATTCCCTTGCCATAAGAACCAGAATCTTAATGAACGCTTGAATTTGTATTGAAATAATCATATTGTTTACATAGAAGGAATTCATCCCTAGCCAAAGCCTAACAAGGATTCCTACTTCACCATCCACTCAAATAGAGAAGGAATACATGAGGGAGAAGGAGATTGGTTATAGCCTTAACCCGAAAAGAAAATCTTCTCTTCTTCTTGTGGATGGATCCGTAGAAATGCCTTGGACACCAACACTTGGAATGAGGCGGAAATGAAGCGTGGAATGGAGTGTAATATAATGTTGGAATGTGTCAATTGATGTAGACTCCCGACCTATTTATAGGGCTTCAATGTCTCTTGCCGGGCGTCGTGCCGGATCATCGGTAGCCGGCACACGTGGGAAATGTGCCCAACTGTTAACGGTCGAAACCGCCAATTCTGCGTGAAACAGTACATATGCCGGGTAAGTTACCGGCATCACACCCGGCAGCGGTTGGAAATCACGTGGAACACATGTGATGTCGTATGGTCAACCGAAGCGACTCTATACTCATGCCGGATAGAATTTACCCGGCATCGCATCCGGCAAGGCCTCTTTTCTGTTCTGTGCTCATGCCGTGTAGAACCAACCCGGCATCGAGTCCGGCATCAATGAAATTTCTGCCTAGAGATGCGTTCCTTGTATATAAACACATAAAACATAAGACTGTACAAATAATATACTTTAACGCATAATCTATCATAAATAATACATATATAACTTTATTTAGATAATTATAATACTAAATCTAGCACATAAAATATGATAAGTCTGCGGCTTATCAGTTCTCTATCTAATGCTTTTGTCAAGATTCATGATTTCAGATAGACAGGTGAATAAGTGGCTTAGCATGCAAGGTTGCAAGTGCGCTCAATCCATGACATGTGCTCTACCAGTCGGGCACCTGTCGGCGAGAGCTCCGGAGAACTTCTAGCAAGACACACCATCACATATCTCTTACATCAGAAATCAAACAAGGACCAAACGAAGTTAGCAACGTCGACAAACTCACTCAGATTATTCACAACCACACAAGCAACTTGCTCATGACAAACACACGACAAAAGGTGTATCTCATTAATGTGCAAGATAACAAGATAAGCAAAGGCTATTGATGAACATCATTACATAGCCGTAATACTTCAGAAGAGAGCATTTATGAGCATTAATGAGCCAGACAAGTTGAAGTGTGCAAGTGGTGACCGACCACTTGGGGAGACGTGCCGCCAACTTGCCCATTCACATGGCAACGCGTGTGTTGGTGGCTCCCGATCAAGTTGGACGAAAATCTATAAGTAGGGTGCGGATATTATATTTGTAGAAGAATGAGTATTCTACTCTTAGAGTCTACAACTCCTAGGTTGTTAGTTGGCATCTCAACTAACTTGTATAAATATGTGCCTTAATGTTCCTTGTAAGATAAGCCCTGTACGAGAGAAAAGATAGAGATAATCTGGGCAAGTGTGGATCAGACTTAGGAGTGTGTGTAAGTGCTAGAGAGTTGGTGAGCTAGATAGGGTTGGGTTAGAGTATCAATACATTGGGTATTTGATAGGACGACAGGTCGGGGAACGGTTGGTGAACCGTAGGCCGATAGTCAGGAGAGGGTTGATGACTTTAGGGGTAAAGTCGAAACTGTCTCGGGAGTCCGTGTGTGGGGCAAGGGAGGTTGAGTGAATTTTGTGTGTGTAAATTCTCAATTGAAATGTGTTTTCCAGTTTAATAGTTGCCTCTCGTCTATCAAGTTTTATTAGAGTCCACGATACGTCCACGACACGTCGGGGACGCATCAGGAGCGCTTGCGAGTTTCAATTGGTATCAGAGCAGGTCTCTTCTAGAAAGCTAACTGCTTTAGAAGACGATCAAGATGTCTCATGCAAGCATTCTAGCAGCAGAAGAAGGTTCTGCACCAAATCGACCACCACTCTTCAATGGAGACAACTACACTCACTGGAAGAACATGATGGAGTTTCATATCAAGTCTGACGATCCAAGAATGTGGAGGGTGATAACACATGGAGAGTACACCTTCCGGAATCCTCAAGGATAAGACATATCTATCGACAGCATGACGGATGAGCAGATCAAGAAGCTGGTATTCAACGCTCAAGCTATAAGAATACTTCACTGTGCACTACTACCTGAGCAATACTCAAAGATTGCTTCAGCTAAAATGGCCCAAGAGATTTGGAAAACTCTTGAGGTCACCTATGAAGGGAATGATGAAATAAAAAGACTCGCATTGAGTTGCTACTCACTCATTGGGAGCTATTCAAGAAGGAAGAGAAGGAGAGTATTTCTGAAATGCATACAAGGTTCACTAAGCTGATCAATGAAATGTTGGTGCTTGGAAGGACTATCTCAAATGAGGATCAAATACGGAAGTTCCTCAGATCTCTTCCTGCCTCCTTTGATAGCAAAGTCAATGCCATGCAAGAAGTGCATGATCTCTCTAAGATGTCTCTGGCAGACATGCTACGATCTCTAATGGCTTCAAGTTAGTTAAAACTACAACACAGGAACTCAGAAAGCTCATCATGAGATAGAGGGAAAGGCATAGCCCTTCAAGTAGCTGAAAATGAAAGGTTCGAGTCAGGAGACGACAATGATGAAATGGTACTCTATGCTAAAAGGTACGTTCGAAAGTTCATAAGAAATAAAATGAGGAAAGGCAAGGAGTCCAAGGAGTCGGATGATCAGAGGAAAGAAATGACAAGTGTTTTGGGTGTTCAAAACCCGGACATCATATCAAAGACTGCCTTCAGCGATCACGAGAGGACAACAACAGGGTCAAGAAGCCTATCCGACGATCATTCAACAAAGGACCAACGAAGGAAGCCTTCGTTGCCGCATGGGGAGACTCTGAACTAAGTGATGACAATCAAACCTCAGACAGCGACACCTCAGAAGAGGAGAAGGCTCACCTATTTTGAAGATGTATGCTTGATGGCACAAGGCAGTGATGTCTCAGAATCAGAAGGAGAAAAAGAACAACATAAGGTAAACTATTCTAAACTTAGAAGGAGAATTCAAAAGGCTGAACTTCTAGGACTTAGAAAGTTTTCTCTTATATTAGTTGATCACCTAGAGGCATTAGAAACTGAAAACGATGAACTTTTGGAAGAAAATGAAAAATTAAGAAAATCCTCGGATAAAATTAAGGTAGATAATCTCAGTGCACTCATGAAATTACAAAGAGATTATAGTGAAATTCTCACCGTTCATGAAAAGTTGAAGTACGAAAAACAACCTGAAATCGATGAATTGATTGTTGCTCTTAACACTAAAGAAAAGGAACTAGCTACCATCAAAGAAAAATATTCCAAGATAGATGCTGTTTCTAAGACATCCATGAGGAGAAGCAAACGACAGGTCGGATGCCAGTCAGAGACCAGTCGTAGAGATGCCTGCAGCTTATGCAGACAACCCCGTCATCATGAGTCCAATTGTCATAAAAACGTTTTATGAGGCATTGACAACTCAAGAAACTAGGACTAAAATGGGTAGTCAAAAATGATCTGAGAGTATTAAATGGTGGAAATGGGTCCAACCTTTCCGTGGACCCTAACCCCACACCACTAACGTGTTAAGTGCAGAATCGAGTGAGAATGGACCCCTGCTGGTACATCGATAGTGGGTGCTCTAAACACATGACAGGAGACAAGAAGAAGTTCTTCTCACTCGAACTAGGAAGCCAAGGAACCGTTTCCTTTTGCGACAACAAGAAAGGTAAAATCATCGGTGTAGGTAAGGTTGGTATTACATTTGACTATGTCATAGATAGTGTAAATCTAGTTTATGGTTTAAAATTCAACTTGCTTAGTGTTTCTCAAATTTGTGACAAAGGGAATTCATTTCACTTCTATCCTACACATTGTAGCATAGTAAGTCAGAACAATGGCAAAGAGTTGTTTAAGGGAAAATATGGAAAAATGTTTATGTAACAAGCTTAGAGGATATTGACAGTCCAAATCTTCCTTGCTTGACTGCTTCAATAGATGACTCTACTCTATGGCACAAAAGACTAGGGCATGTTAGCACTTCTTTACTAAGAAAACTTGTCAAGAAACAGTTGCTAAGAGGTCTTCCTGAGATTAATGAATCTGAGACCAATCTTTGTGATGCTTGTGTTAGAAGCAAACAGACCAAGGCTTCTTTTAAATCAAAGAACTCAGTTAGTTCATCCAAACCACTTGAATTACTTCACATGGACTTATGTGGACCTATGAGAGTCAAAAGTTTTGGAGGAAATTGGTATGTTTTTGTAATTGTTGATGATTACTCACAGTTTGTTTGGACACTCTTTATTGCTTCCAAAGACGAAGTCTTTGAAACATTTCAAGCCTTTGTAGGAAAAGTCCTAGTACAACTCTCAGTCAAGATCAAAACTCTTCGGTCTGATCATGGGTCAGAATTTAAGAATCAACAATTCATGGATATGTGTAAACAACATGGGATTAGTCACACATATTCAGCACCAAGAACACTCCAACAGAATGGGGTAGTTGAGCGAAAGAACAGAACACTACAAGAGGTAGCTAGGGCCATGCTATCGGTGGCGACTGCATGCTACATCACAAACAGAACGCTCAAACGACCGATCCTCAACAAAACTCCCTATGAGTTTATCAAGGGAAGAAAACCAAACATAAGTCACTTCAGGACATTTGGTTGCAAATGTTATATCCATAACAATGAAAAGTCTTCTTGGGAAGTTTGATGCCAGAAGTGACGTGGCCATCTTCCTTGGATACTCTGAAAGAGGTCGGGCATACAAAGTATACAACAAAAGGACACTGAAGGTGGAAGAGAGTGTGCACGTAGTCTTTGATGAGGCTGACGTACACAAGGTCAAGGAATCTGATGAAGATAAAGAACTCGGATTCAATCTAGCTGATCAAGATCACGTAGATAATCCCAAAGATGAATCACCGACTAAAGAAAACTTGCCCGACAGGTCAGCGACAGGACAACGACAGGTTGATGAAGGAAACAATGATGTCGAGGATCCTCTCTCTCCATCAACCATTCATCAAACTCGTGCATTGTACAAAAATCATCCATTGGAGAATATCATATCAGACATATCCAAAGGAACTCAGACAAGAGCACAAACTCGAGATCTTCTAGCCTTCTCAACGACAGTCTCACCCATAAAGCCCAAGAACGTCAAGGAAGCTCTTCGAGACTCAGACTGGATCAATGCAATGCAAGAAGAACTAAACCAGTTTGAAAGATGCAAAGTCTGGCATCTTGTGCCTCGCCCTACTCATCAAGTAGTACTTGGCACAAAATGGGTCTTTAGAAAAAAGCTGAATGAAATGGAAGAAGTTGTCAGGAACAAGGCTCGTCTGGTAGCTCAAGGATATTGTCAACAAGAAGGAATAGACTTCCAAGAAACCTTTGCTCCAGTAGCAAGGATGGAATCTATCCGATTACTAATTGCATTTGCTGCACACAAAGGAATCAAACTCTTCCAACTTGAAATCAAGAGTGCCTTTCTAAATGAGTACGTCAAAGAGGAAGTGTATGTTGAGCAACCTCCAGGTTTTGAGACACAAGAAGGAAAAGACATGGTACTCAAACTTGACAAAGCTCTTTACGGGCTCAAACAAGCTCCAAGATCGTGGTATGATCGTATGTCCTCCTATCTATTGGAAAACCACTTTAAAAGAGGTAAAGTAGACAAAACTTTATTTGTTTACAACAACAAAATAGATTTCCTAATTGTGCAAGTATATGTTGATGATATAATCTTTGGAGCCTCTGATGAAAAATATTGCAAAAAGTTTGAAGCATTGATGAAAAAGGAATTTGAGATGAGTGATCTGGGAGAATTGAAGTTCTTCCTAGGACTTCAAGTCAAGCAGAATGATGAAGGGACCATCATATCCCAAGAAAAGTACGTAAAAGACTTGCTGAAGAGATTTGGAATGGAGGGATGTAAGATGTTTAACACACCAATGGCAGTTGGCACTAAGATGGGTATCATGACTGGTGACCGACCGGTCACCAACGATCTTACAAGAGATATTGGTTCTCTACTATATTTAACTGCTAATCACTACTACAAAAATTGCCTAAGACAACTGTTAAAAAATTTTAAGACAACTGTTATTAACAGTTGTATCAGTTCCAGTATTCTTATGTACACTTAGCTTTAGACAACTGTTCAATAACAGTTGTCTAATCCGACAAAGCTACCACTACTAATATCATCAAACACAACTGTAAAAAATAGTTGTAATTGATCACGGTAGGAACACATTGTTATACAATTTGACAACTGTTTATAACAGTTGTCTTTTGTTGTATTTTCAACAAAGTTTACATACCCTTAGACAACATTGCCTTAACAGTTGTCTGTGGTCGTATAAAATTCTTGTCATATTTAGATACAATTTTGTATTTCTACCATTAATAGCTTGATCAATTCACCATATGATACAACTATATTACCACAATCACAAGTCATATACTAGAAACATGTATTATACTTCATAGTTACATCAATATACGATCTAGTATATACAATTCTATAGGTATAATGCGTTAACCCACTACATGAGTTGATGTTCATAATACTATACAATTCAAATTCCTATAACAAGTGTTAAAGAATGTAGCTGGACCACAAACTTGAGCATTTGACCAGTCTTTATGAAAACTACAACAAAAGTTTCCCCTGAAATCAGCAGCCTTTCGCCTTGTACGTTTCTTCAAAGTAGTATCACTCAAGTGTAGACTTCATGAAGCTACTCATAACCAACGAGTTGAAGTATCCTAGTCAATTAGATGATTGAGAAGAACACCTCATTGTCACAGCTGCAAAGCATAAACAACATGTTCACCATTTAAAGTATAATGAACAATCTACTACCATACGGTTTAGTTGGCCAGAGTAAAATAAATTAGGATAATAGATTTCAAGAAAACCTTACCCCCGGGTTTAGCAGCACATACAAATATAGTAAAAATATAAACCATAGTGAAGGCTTAAAACACTAACATAAGAAGGTCAATGACACTTGCACATCCTGGATTCAGTAACAACTAGAATATCTTGAAGTTAAGGTGAAGAGCCTTTGTGTTGAATGTGACCTACCAAGATTTTCTTTTCCATGTTGCTTATCACTCTGACCCATAATCTCTTCACTGAAACATTCTTCACATTAATACTGCAACATAAAATGATTCACCAAAATACCAAAACCCTCTTGACATCTCCAGCTTCAGTTACCAAAAATATTTAACAAACCTAGGTCATAGAAAGTAGGGGGGACACAGAGCCCAGATGCACTCTACTAAAGACTAAAGACCAGGCCAGATTCCTTCTGTCCTAAAGAGGTTCACTGCCAAACCGCAACAAATATTTCTACATGAAAGAAGTTAGACCCCATATAGCAGCTCTGCTATATTCTGTACCAGCAAGCTACACATCATCCATTAAAAGATAAAGACTAAACATATCAGATATAGATCAACAACAAAAGGATTGAAAAACGAGAATTAAGAATATCACACTCAAGACTACTTGCACCCAAAGTGAGAACCATAACACTAGACCAAATGTCGTATTGAATGTCAAGCTTAATTATATGAATGTTTCATCTCAAAATAGGCCAAATATCATTGCCAGTCAATCCATATTGATAAACCATTTGTTTTTGCTGGTTTCAGAAGCAACAATGCAGTAACAGATAAAGCAACCACAATAAACACTTGATACAACTTCTATTTCCACCTAATTTGTCCAATTAGAACTCATAAGCAACCACTAAAACTGAGAAGATTGTAATATGTATGAAGGACTAGAAAAAGTATGATAGGAGAAAACTTGAAACCAGAAAAAATCTTGGAAAATAGTACATGCGTAATTAACTATAAAAAAGAACAAGCAGTCTATTAATCAGTAGAAAACATACATTACATAGCTAAATAACAAGAAAAACTTAGAAAGAAAAGGGTTAAAAAAAAGAGCAAACCTGCAGGATTTGAACCAACGCCCTAGGGATTTATCTGTTATTCTATACCAACTACCGTCCTCCACCTAAGATTGGTATTGGGCTCTTGGCTCTGGATCCTCATATCTATGGCATTACACCGTCTCCAGCTTGATCATTCTAAGAAACAAGAATATTAGATTTAGTATATCAACAACCGGAAGAGGCATTCCAAAAGATGAACACAAGACCTCTCCCACCCAACAGGAGAATCATACCGCTAGACCCAACAACCAGTTGAATGAAAAGATTTTTTTATATGTTTTTCTTTATTTCAAAAATAACTAAAATTACACTAATCAGTCAATCTCATCAAGTTTATTTTGCATTTTGAATCACCATCGCATCCACAAAGCCAAAACAACAATCAGTCATTGTAAATAAACCGTGATAAACATTACTTGAGCTTACTATTTCCACCTAACCGCAATACCCAAATAAGACTCATATCCAACCACTGGGAACATGAATAAAGAGACATGTAGTGACTAGAGTATGTATTATAAACTAAAAAAAAATGAAACTTGCATATTCAAGCCAGCGACCTACAAATTTTATCAGTTAGTCTTACTATCAATAGTATCTGATTTACCAACTGAGCTATGGTCAGTGTTCACTCTTTAATCTCATTGCGATCAGTTGCAACACATAACCAATACTTCAAGAACAAATAATACATACATAGACGCACTAAAATAACTTACAAGAGGAAAAACTTTCTTTACCAACTGAGATATGGTCAGTGTTCACTCTTTAATCTCATAGCAATCAGTTGCAATACATAACCAATACTTCAAGAACAAATAATATCAACGGATAGGCAAAAAGGATACATATATAGACGCATCAAAATAAATTACAAGAGGAAAAGCTTCGAAGCTATTTTCCAGGTAGTGACATGAGTAGTTACCCAGTTTACATAGTTTGGTTGACACAAATCGAATGCTGAGCATGACTTCTGTAATTTCAATTGAAGTGCCAAAAGAACACCAAATATAAATTGTGCTTTCTAAAAATTATATAAAATCCCCAAGATCTGTGGTTGTCCTTCGCTTAATCTAGCAAAAACATGAAAAGAGGTATCACCGATTGCAACAACAAAGAAATAATTTGGTGGAGACTTAGTTCATAACAGCAGTACATTTCCAAGAAGTGTCCCGCATTCTAGCTAGCAAGGAAAAAAAATAACTCTTCTAGGTTGCAACGGAAAAGTGATACAAACTTAGCTCATATCAGTTGGCAACAACCACATGAAATTCAAACCAAAAAGCGCAAGCTGGTTCAGATGCACCCTCAATTTCAGTTTGGGTTAGTATAACCAGAGTGAACGACCGCGGGAAATCTAGGTTTCAGATTTTAGGAGGTACCCTCGCTTTGAGGATTTGTGGAAGTATATCTTAGGGTTTAGATTTAAAGTGTTCAGATGGTTCAATTTTTGGCAAAATCAAAGTAGAAAAGGCTAGGTTACTACAAATATGGTTTGAATAAGTCTATAGAGGGCACGAGCAGAGAGAGAGAGAGAGAGAGAGAGAGAAGAGAGAGAGAAGAGAACCTTCGTATGCTTAGAAAGGAAGGCATGGCTTCGTTCATTGGTAAAGATGAGCGAGCAAGGAAGGTAGATCGTCATGGGCTTCAATCGGCTGGAGAACATGGCAAAGCAAGCTATGAGACAGAAAGAGAAATGTATTGCGGGGTAATGTTAGCCTTCAGAAATATAACTATTAACGTAGAAAGGAAAAAACAGGTATTCATTTTTTTTGAACGGGGCAGGATTCGAACCTGAAATTTTTTAACCCCGCTTAATTTTCTCCGCGGACATCTATATATACGCAAATTCGACCGTACGAGCTGGCTGCTCCTAGTTAGGAGTGGGACAGTTACACATCATCATTTTTTCCAGCTCATCTTCTTACATGGTAGTATTTTTTTCAGCTCATCTTTCTACATGGCAGTATGTTATCTATTCAAATTTTAATTTCCAAACAGAACTTATCTATCCCTCCTATCTTCCCTAACCTCTTGAACGCTCTCTGCTCTCCCGCACATATGAACGCTTCTTCTCCCTTTCTCCTCTAATCACTCGACACTCATTGAATAATCACTCAAACGCTCCACGAAGCTCGGCGGATCATCACTCGAACTCTCTCTTCTGCTTCTCTAATTCCACGAAGCTCGCTGGACTGTCTCCCCTGCAAATCGACGCGCTGCTCTTCGATTGCTAACCTTACCAGCGAATCTGAAATCACAACTCCTCACATATGGCTAAATCGCGTGAAGTAGTAATTCATAAGGAGTAAGTTGTTACTAGGAATAATTCATTTTTCTCATGTTACAGTTTTTACTTTTGGTTGTTCGATTTTGAAATTAGGGTTCTTAGTTCACAATCTGTATTCTCCAGTAGCATTATGGTTTTATGCTGTTAATTAGCGATTCTCAGTTACTTTAATACTCATTTTGATTCACTAATTAGTTCTACTTTAATACTCGTTTCGATTTTGCTACGTTGTTTTCTTTTGCCTTATGCTATTTTATGGTTTTGTGTTTACACAGAAAAAATAGAAAGCTGATCTAAATATGCTGCGAAGGAAGTATGCCTTCAGACTTGCTGTACATGACAAGAATTTGAGGGTTCGTGATCTTCAAACATCATTGAAGCGAAAGAAGTTTTGAAGCTATATGTACTGATCGTATAACTTCGTGGGGGGATTAACTTTTTGGGGTGGTCATACATTTTCGAACATTAGTGTTTTTGGTACAAGCTAGACAACAACATACTAGCGACTGAATGGTGTGTAATACAAAAGTTTCTAGCACACTTATTTGTTGATTCTCATCTTTAAAGGTTGCTGAAACCTTATTAGCTCAATGATACATCATATTAGCTTACTGATTCATCATTTTATCTAAATGATTCATTATTTATGTCAACACAAATCAGTTACTTCTTGATTCACCAGACGTATCAAATGATTCATTTGTAAATGTGTATGATACATCACAGACCTAAATCAATATCTACACTAGTAAAATGAAATGATTCATCACATTAGCTTGATGATTCATCATATTAACTAAATGATTCATTATTTATGCCAACACAAATCAGTTACTTCTTCATTCACCAGACGTATCAAATGATTCATTTGTAATGTGTATGATACATCACAGACCTAAAGCAATATCTACACTATCGCACTCTTTTGATTCATATATTTAAGTGTTACTGAATGATTCATCGAGTCAGTAAAATGAAATGATTCATCACATTAGCTTAATGATTCATCATATTAGCTAAATGATTCATTATTTATGCCAACACAAATCAGTTACTTTTTGATTCACCAGACGTATCAAATGATTCATTTGTAAATGTGTATGATACATCATAGACCTAAAGCAATATCTACACTATCGCACTCTTTTGATTCATATCTTTAAGTGTAACTGAATGTTATCTAGTCAGTAAAATGAAATGATTCATCATATTAGCTTAATGATTCGTCATATTAGCTAAATGATTCATTATTTATATCAACATCTTTGTACTTCATAAAGGCTATGTATGCACTTATTTTTCTAAATCTGGGACTATGGTGACAAGTCTATCACCACCGTGCACGGGATGTGCATAAGAAACTCCTTGAGATTGTGTATCTTTATGGATACTCCGGAAAGAATTTATAGCAGCCTTCTTTAGTAACTTTGCAGTTGCAGCTTTTTTTGTCCTGGCAGCTCTTTTGTGTATCTTTTCTGTTGCAGATTTCCATCTATAACAAATCAAATTTATTAACAAAATTCAACGATCAATCATATTGCTTCAACCATGAACTGTTCTCACATTTATATGTTTCAAGAAGCCTGAATACATTATAGAAGGAGAAACTTATAGATAAGAGGAGCCAAATCTTAGAATGTATATGTGACAACATGAAACAAGATGTAAATCAAGCATGCCAATATAAATCAGTGACTCTGCATTTTGTATATACTGATGATTCACCACTAGAATCAAATGATACATCATTTACAACAAATGATTCATTAATAGAATAACATCTTTATACTATTTATATCAGAACACGAAATCAAGTACTAGTATGTAAACAATTGAACATTGAAATTTAGAACTAACAATTTTGTCAATCAACTCTGATATGAAGCTTTAGTAAAAACAACTTTTGGGTTTCATTCACAATCGGCAGTTCAGTATGATCTGATACAATTGACCCTGCAATATCAAATGATTCATTAATATGTATAAATGATTCATTACTATGTATAAATGATTCATTAAGTTTTAAACTGTGATACATCATATATCATTCAATATGTAAGGTCACACACAGTATATGAAGCTACACAGAACAGAAATCGATTATCATAAGCGCAAGTTCAGCGAAGATTGACGAAGATCTTCTATCGATCACCTTATGATTCAAGAAAAAACCGTAAAGATTGACGAAGATGGAGGAATATGCATATCGATTATCATTATTGTTTAAGGTGAAGGAAGATTGACGATAACCTGCATCATACACAACAATCTCTGTACACCTTTCGTCTACCGCATCTTCCATCAGGTAGATTTTATCTTCCATTGCACTACAAGAACGAATTGCAGCTCACAAACTGATTTCAATGTCATTTCAGCTATGACGCTTTTTATTCAGCTAGATCGATCGATCGAATCCATCTGTTTACTGGCAACGAAATGCTGTTTTTCTTTCGATTGGGTGAAATCAATTCTGAAATCATGTGAAGGAAGCACAAACTGAGTTCGGGTGTTTGTTTCCACTCTCTGCGTTGATCCTTCTCTGAGATATAAAGTGCTGACATGTAATTTTTTGCCAGCGTGGCATGTGCCTGCACCTAGTATGGAGAGACCGTCCCGCACAATCCCGTGTTTGCTATATATAACAACTAAAGCCTTATACCAGTTGTCTTTAACATTTGTCTACCCACTGTACATACTTATTACAACTTAGATACAATAAGGGGGCGTTTGGTTCAAAGGGGGGAAACGGAATGGAATCAGGAAAGGGAATGGAGAGGAATGGAAAAAAATTCCCTTTGATTTTCGTGGTTGTTTGTTTAAACTGGAGGAAATGAAATAAATAACCGGTCAACGGCCACCGGTCAATGGTCAACGGCTGCCGGCTACCGGTCAACGACCATTAATTACTGGTCAACATTCACCAGTCACCGGTCAATGGTCATTAGTCATCGGTCAATGGTCATATGTTGCCGGTCAAAGTGTACTGGGGAAAGGGAATCCCATTCCCTAGTAGGGGGTGGGGAATCAAGATAAAGGGTTTTGGGGTAATCCCATTCCTTTACCCTTTCCTGAAAATAGGAAAAACTGGCAAAACAAACAGCAGGAAAGGGAATCATTCCGATTCCCTTTCCTGATTACCCCAAAACAAATGCCCCCTAATAGTTGTCATACATTAGTAGTAAATGATCATTTTTGTAGTAGTGAGTAGACCTGATATCATGTATAGCGTTTGCTTATGTGCCAGGTTTCAAGCAGATCCAAGAGAAAGTCACCTCACAGCTGTAAAAAGAATCCTACGTTACTTAAAAGGAGCCATGAATCTTGGTCTCTTTTATCCTAAGTTCAATAACTGTAACGTTGTAGGATTTTCAGATACAGACTCTGAAGGATCTATCACCGATAGAAAGAGCGCTTCAGGGATATCATTCTTTGTTGGATCATGTCTGATTGCATGGGGATCAAAGAAACAACAAAGTGTTGCAATCTCAATAGCAGAATCTGAATACATTGCTGTGGCAAGCTGCTGTGCCTAACTCCTATGGCTTAAACAACAAATTGGTGATTATGGCGTCAAAACAGGTACTTTACCAATTATGTGTGATAATACAAGTGCCGTCTCTATTTCCAAAAATCCTGTGCGTCATTCTCGTACCAAACATATTGACATTAGACATTATTTTCTTAGAGATTGTTGTGAAAAAGAATTAGTTGATTTAAAGTAAATTTCTACTAAGAATTAACTAGCTGACATCTTTACAAAGCCATTAAGTAGAGAAAGGTTTACTAAGATTGTTCATGATCTTGGTATGATATTCATTAATCACAGTTAAATTGCTTATTATTTCCCATGATCGGTCAACGACATGTGAGCAACACCTGTTATATTGTCGTTCAGTAGTCAACGACCAGTTTGATGCATAGAAAACATGTCAAACGACTACTTGAAGCAGATATGTCATTTTCCACAAAAGTGAGATTAGGTTAGAGACAGTCCAACGGATAGAAACGGAAAAACTTCTCAACGGATCACTGACAACCGTCACGACCGCTGCCCATTATGAATAGTATCATTAGGACAAGTCAGTGAGCGGACGAGGAGCGGTCGCCGACCGTTACTCGATACCTATAAAAGGGCGATGGGAGTTTTACTCCTATCACACTATTGCCCTCACTCTCTCTAATCTCTCTAAGCGATCAAAGCATATTCTCTTCTCTCTCACGAAATTTCCTACGAGATTCAAGTGCAAAGAACCTCGCCTCACAGCCGTTAAAGAACACCCGAGCAAAAAGTACTAAATTCCAGTACAAAATCCTCTTCTCTGAAAATGGCACCAAAGACTGCTCTACAATCAAAAGCTAAAGAAATCCTCACAGAAGCTTCCACACAACAAGTGGCCGACATCCAGCAGACAGAATCTCCAACTCAACTGACAAAGGAGGAGAAGAACGAGCTTACGGTTAGAGTAATCCAAGAAGGGAACCTTCTCGCCAGTGAGGTAGAATATATAAAGTCTCACATTCCTAAAACCTACCACCTCATCACATCCGGCACTTTCAAACCCACCATCATTCCTAATCCTGCTCCCATACAAGAACCGAAAATGTCTTCTCCTGCACCCTCACCTAAAACCTCCAAAACACCACAAAGAAATCAAAAGCCAAACAATCAAAGTCCAAAGACCATTCAACCGCCACCACCAATCGTGTAACTCGCGTATCTAGGCGCGTCCAAAAATAGGCAGCTCCACAAAAATCACACTTAACACCAGAGAAAATAACACGTCAGTTACACTTCACCGTGGAAGAAGAAGCCTCTCCTACAGATATCGTCATGAGGTAGTTCAAACATTGGAGGAAGAGGAGGTTCAAAGTGATGAACCATCTCAGAAGGAAGCCTCAATAGGAGAGAAAGGCCAGGAGGAAGGTGTAACTGCACGTCTGCACCTGACTCCGAAGAGGAAGCAAATCTCATAGCCGATTTCGGAGAACCAGTCGACGACAGGTCTCCAACATCTCAGCGACAACATACAAATGGTGATAGCGACACAGAATCGTCATCACCTATTATTTACACGCTCGAGGAGCGTGCTAACTTGGAGAAAGCAAAAGGAAAAAGGAAGATGGGCGCTTCCTCTAACATCAAGGAGGTTGAGGAGCTTGCTCATACCGAAAAATTAGCTGCCAAGTTCCAACCTCCACCGTCCCAGAAGCGGCTAAAAAGGCTCGAAGAACTAGAGCCTCCATTGATCAAGGCCGAGAACGTCAATGACCGCTCCTGTCTCGTCTTACCAAAGACGTTGGACATAGAGTGGATGAAGAAGATGGGTCAAGGAGAGATTATCGAGCTATTGGAGTTCCAAGGATGGCTAGATAACTTTCTGTATGAGTGAGAAGAACTTTCTGCATTTAAGAAGAGTTTTCTGTGATGTGAGAAGAGTTTTTCCTTTAAAATTCCACAAAATGGTTTCTTTGAAAACTTGATGAAACTTGAATAAAATGATGGTTTGAAATTCTTTTTTGGTTTTTTGGGGTTTGAATGAAATTTACAAACTGAGTGTGGATTTGATGAAATGAATTTAGGTTTCAATTGAACTGGGCTGAATGAATTGGGTTTGAATTGAATTGAATGAATTGGATTTGAATTGAATTTGGTTTGAATGAATTAGGGTTGAATGAATTGGGTTGGGGTTGGAAAACGGGCTGGGTCAAAGTTTGGTTGGTCAAAGTTGGACTGGGTCAAAGTTTGGGTTGGACCGAGTCAAGGTTCAGGTTGGTCAAAATTAGACCGAGTCAAGGTCAAAGTTCAATCAAGTCAAAGCTTCAGGTCAAACTTGGGGTCAAGTCAAATTTCTGGTCAAACTTAGGCTTGGTCAACGTTTGGAGTTGGTCAAAGTTTGGAGTTGGTCGAATTGGTTTGACTTTTGTGGGCTTAGGCCAATTTTGGGCTTGACTGGGTATTGGGCTTGGACCGAGTGAGCTTAGTGGGCCAAATTGGCTTAATGGGCCGAGTGAGCTTAATGAGCCGAATTGGCTTAATGGGCCGAATGGGTCAAGCTAGAAGTGGGTCAAGTAAGGAGTGGGCCAGGTTGAGTGATTTGGGCCTGATTTGTTATTTGGGCTTGTTGGAGAGAAATTTTGAATGAGAATGTTAGTCTATATACATATATACATATTTTAGGTGTGTGTTTTAGGGTTTAGGGGTGTCACCACCACGAGATTGGTCAATGACCTATCAGTCCAGGGGGACCCCTCTATCCTAATGGCTGGGCCCTAAAGTCTAATAACTAGGGCGTAGTAACGAATAAAATCAATTGAAGATTGGAATAAAGACATAGGAAAAATATATATGTATAATGGAGCAGTAAAGCAAGAGAGCAGAAGATCATAATGAACAGCAAGCAAAGTTGATAGAAATAGCAAGCTAAACTCAAAGGAATTAAAACTAAACACTGACGTTAACGCTAAGGAGGTAGATTTCAAAAGAAACTTGAATCAAAGCTACATTAAAATCAGATTCCAAACTCAATCGTTGCATAAGGGACAGGAAAACAGGTTGAAGATTGTGTAATCAATAAGAATTATATGAGAAATGATGCTAACCGACAGGGTGGCCTGCCCCTGGTTTATCATTCAATCAAACATACATATATAGAAAAATCCCTAGCCGAATTGGCTTCTGATCTCGTCTCATCCATGAATAATCAACAAGACTGCCGGATCAACAAGAAGCAGATGCCAAGCCAAAATGCACAACTCTAGTCAACTTGCGAAGCCAAGGTTGAATCCGAGCCAAACAACACAGTCAAGCTCTTCAGTTTTACAAGTGCCTCAGTCAAGTTCACAATGCATAAATGGTGAGAAGATAGAATAGAACAATCAATATCAGTGGCAAATAATCATATTAAAAATTCCAAACTGAAATCAGTGAGCAAGGAGTGAGTAATGGTGCTGGATATAACATTCTTCCCAAGCTGAAAACCAGTTTTCATGGGATGAACGAAAGTGCTAGCAGAACATGATTCCCCATCTTAAGATCAATGCACAGAAATAAGCACCAGCATTACACAAAAACAAACTGCACTGCTAAACCCCTCCTAAAGCAGAATCAGTAACTGATAAGTATGCTAGGAAGCACCGATTGGGTCCCGGCCCAAACATCACAAGGCAATCAAGAAAAACGAATCAAATTGTCAATACGGTGGCGCAAGAAACATCAGATAATGGTACCAAAACAAATAAAGCCTGAATCGTAAATCATTGGAGAACAACACTCAAACCTGTTCAGATTGCAACAGAAGCTTAAATCATCCTAAGTCGAGTTTAGTTTATTACTCAAACTGGAGTCCCCATGATAATCCAAATTCATCAAGGCCATTCGGTTGTTTCAAACACATACAAGAAAAAAACTGCAACCCCTCACCAGAGAAATTCATCATATTGTTTGAACCTTTAACAGTTACAACATCAACATCTACAGCTCTGAAAAAGGGAATTAAATCAACAACATGAGGCATTTAAGCACATTCAGATTTAGCTTACATTAGAGAAGTGAGAACTAACTCTATTCGCTACGAGCCTGATAACGGAATATATAAAAAACACGATAGATCAATGAGTAATCAATCAGAGGGCATCAACCGCATATTATGTCCGCGCACGAATCAGTCAAACGCAGAAGCAACAGGGGGTTAGATAGTACCGGTTGATGAATAGACACAAATTCCTGCGAAGAAGAAGAAAACAAAACAAAACAACAGAGAGGGACAAACCAGAAGCAAAACATGAGAGTTAGATTGTGAAAATGATTACACAACCACAATAACCCAAACAGACAGTTTGCAGAATGAGTACAAATCCCTGCAATGAAACAGAGAAAAAGAACTAGCAAAAGAAAAACAAACTAGGAGTTAAACATAATGGTTAGTCCGTAAAAATAGCCAAATGACCAGTATGAGATGAACAGATTGCTCGCAAGAAAATTTTAACCCAGCTTAGCCAGTTCTCGATGGATCTGAACAAATGACCAAATCCGTTGTTAATCAGATAAATTTTCAGGATGAGCAGACCCGAAGTCAGATTGAGATTCGAAGAGGATTTCGAATCCTTACACATCAAAACGAACGGTTAACGCAAAATGAACAGATGGGCCAGATACATAACCTTTCACCCTTTGAGATTGATAAATCTAAATCGACAGAAAGGCACCACAAAGGACGAGGTCTGGCGTAACGTTGGCTGATCGTGAAACCTCCCTTGCGAACCCATAGACACACATCAGCTCAGCATCCATTTGGAGTAGACATACAAACATTTATCGAAGAGAAAATGAACACTGGTGTTGCACACGAAAATGAAGAGACGCGAGACGAGAGTTGGCACAGACTTCGGAAATGGATTTCCGACAAGGCCACGACTCTCCTGCTCTTTGTATTAGCCATTGCCCTATTGATGAGTAAGACGACGAAGGAAACCCTATCGAAGAACAAAACCAAGCAGGCTCCCAGGTAAAATACGATGAAGATTTTGAGGTTTCTCACTGTCAATTTTGGTGTGTGAGACAGAAACGAACGATCGATCGAGGAAGAAAGCGGTGTTTGCTTCTGGAGTAAAAGAAATCGAGCGATGCCCAGGGGAGAAGACGAGAATGGCTTGGATTGAAAGGGTGTTGGAGAAATATGTGACTACTTCTACCACTTAGGCAGTGTACCTAATCGTTTTGCAGAATAGTGGAATTGTGGGGTGTCGAACTCTTGGGGACCTTGCTGTGGTTTAACTGATAGTGTAAATTAACTGAGAATTCTAATTAGACTGTTGAATAGAAACTCATCATTTTTTAGGAAGGTTGTGGTTTAACACTTAATGTAAATAAAAACAGTAAAAGAACAATTAATTAGAACAGAATAATAATGTTGGTTTATAAAACTCTTTTGTTTTTAAGAAGCACCCTGGGTTGTTCTGCTCACCTATTTTATCCAATTATATTACTATAAACTTCTACCATTTTAACAATAAACTCAGGAATTTTAATTAGTTCGTTGACCGGTCCTTGTGCAATAAACCCTGATTAATTTAAATAACAAGCTGCAATCCTTGACCAAGTTATTATAAATTAATCGCTTTATTAACAATTCCTGTTGGAGACAGATTAACCTATAGGCGAACCTCGCTTCTAGTCATTAACCCGTTTTGACTTCTTCTGTCTAGAACCTTGTCTCAGCACCGCATTTTAACAAGAGAACTACAAATATCACTTTAATAATTGGCCTGAATATTAAAGCGCATTAAGAACGGGAATCAAAATATTGCTTGAACAGATTATAGTAGAAAATATACGTAACACGATTGTATAAAATAAGCTTGCTTTCCAACCCGGGAGGCTAAAGTTATTACACACATAATTATAAAAACAAACAGCGTAAGTACGACAGACATTAAAACTGAATAGATTTAACTGATAATATTTGGACGGAGGTTGGACAGAACAACGGTATGGAAAATGGAATGTTTTTATGGGATGAGATGAAGTGAGGATTTATGTGGAGATTATGTAGATGAGATGTATGATTTTTGGAGAGAAAATGGAGATTTATGGAGGAAAAATGGCATAAGTTTGGAGGTGGAATGAGATATGGATTAATGGAGGGTTGTAGGTGTATTTATAGAGAAATATAGGTAAAAAGGGGGAGGTAAGGCGGTGGTGTTAACGTGTGAAGAGATAATGATTTTATCTCACACTGCTGCTGTTGCGACCTGTACACTGGCAAGATCCATGTCCACCGTCGGACCAGACTGGTCCAGACATGTCGATTTTCTTCTCGGGTGTGCTGGGTGTCTTCGTCCGGACCAGGTGATCCGGACACTGGTCCGGACCAAGGGTTTGCCTCTAAAATGTTCGTTTTAGCTCCGATTTGATCCCCGTTTTCACCTACGCGTTCGTCTCTTCGTGTACTTTGCTCCTAGCTTGGTTTTCCTCATGTTTAACCAATAAATTTGTGAGATAATCATAAAACATAACTAGAGGAAAAACATACGATAAGTGAGTAATATTATCCTGAAAGTAAGTAAGTACAAGGTAAATTAAACCCTTAAATGTCTATGTATTTCTCACTTATCAAAGGGTGGAGGAAGAGTATGGTCTTTTTCTTCTTTGAGTTCGAGTTTTCTGGAAAATGAAAATGGCATGGGAATTGGCTGGGTAACGATTTGTGTTCTTTTGGTTGTTGAAGAAGATCGAGGATGATGTTATGTGGAAATGAGAATGTTACCACATGGGAAGAGAATATGTCTGCCGGTTTTACGAATTGAAGAACGACAAATTGAAAACGGGGGTGAAGAAGATGGCGGGTGTTTTTGTTTTGTCGTCCGGGTCAAAGAATTGAAGAAGAAAGGTTGGAGAAGAGAGTGAAGACGATCGGCTCTAAGAATGGGATGCGGCTACTGTTTGGTTATTTTATAAAGGGAAGGATTAGGGTTTTTAGAACAACTAGGGTTTAATTTGGGTCGGGTTTGACCATGGGTCAACAAAGATAAGGCTGAAGAAAACGAAAAGCAAAATAAAACTTGCTTTCATCCACGATTCGAACCTAGATTTCTTTCCTCCTCATCACACACTACAAACTATGCTGCTTCAAAATTCAGTATACATGTGCAAAAATGCTAATTACAATATCCACGAGCTACACGGAAAGATAAAAACCTACATGCTTCTCTCACGATTGAACCGGGATCTATAAACTTCTAAGAACACATACTAACCAGCTAGCTATAACAGCTTCCATATGCAATGCGCGAAAAATACTAAAACTCCATTTGAATGAAAACCTCCTACAAATGTTGTTGTGTTAAACAAACTAATCCTGTAAAAAGAGATGAGTTTTATAAAACAACAAGGAATGGTTTTCTCCGAAGAGGCATGAAACTACCGAAATGCAAAAATTTAAAGTATCAAATGTGACTCAATACAAATGAATGAAATACAGTATAATAAGGTGTACATGAAATAATGAAATAGAAATAGTACGATAGGAGTAAATGCAAGTGAATGCAATAAAAATGGAAAAGGAATTAATTATATACAAGCTAGAAGATAAAACGCAAGTGAAATAGTAAGAGGGTAAATGCTAGAAGACAATTAAAAGTAGTAATAAATATGAAACTAAAAGATAACTTAATAAATAAACAAATAAGCAATAATAAGAAAAGTGAATAAAACAAAAGGGACGGGTGTAGAACCGCATTGTCGTTGGAAATTCGTTTTCCTAAAATCGTGTTTTTATGAAATGCTTTGAAAAAGACTATAAAACGATAGTTTCGTTTTGGCACGCATGTCAATACGTTTTGACAGAGAAGGGCGATGACCCCTCTTGTTGTGTTTCTTATTCTAGAATTTGCTTTATGGGGTGAGAATTTTTGGTGTCTACAGATGGCTCCCCTTGATTCAATTTTGCAAGCCCTTGCAGAATTGGATCAAGGTTGACGGGGCGCCAAAAATTCTCACTACGGCTTTGTGATTTGATGGGATGCAATCGTGAGTGTATGAATGTGATTAAAAGTACGAGGACTTATGACGAGCCTCAGTTAGACCTCTTGACATAGGACTCATGATGAGCCTATAATGCAATTGAAAGTACGAGGACTTATGACGAGCCTCAACTAGACCTCTTGATATCTAGCCATAGGACTTATGACGAGCCTATGATACTAACAATTGGATTGGTTTACGGTGCACGAGGGCTTAGGAGTGTCTCAACTGGACCTCTTGATATCTAGCTATAGGACTTATGACGAGCTATAATGCAATTGAAAGTACGAGGACTTATGATGAGCCTCAACTACACCTCTTGATATCTAGCCATAGAACTTATGACGAGCCTATGATACTAACAATTAGATTGGTTGGGTTGCACGAGGACTTATGACGAGCCTCAACTAGACCTCTTGACATCTAGCTATAGGACTTATGACGAGCCTATAATGCAATTGAAAGTACGAGGACTTATGACGAGCCTCAACTAGACCTCTTGATATCTAGCCATAGGACTTATGACGAGCCTATGATACTAACAATTAGATTGGTTGGGTTGCACGAGGACTTATGACGAGCCTCAACTAGACCTCTTGACATCTAGCTATAGAACTTATGACGAGCCTATAATGCAATTAAAAGTACGAGGACTTATGACGAGCCTCAACTAGACCTCTTGATATCTAGCCATAGGACTTATGACGAGCCTATGATACTAACAATTAGATTGGTTGGGTTGCACGAGGACTTATGACGAGCCTCAACTAGACCTCTTTACATCTAGCTATAGGACTTATGACGAGCCTATAATGCAATTGAAAGTACGAGGACTTATGACGAGCCTCAACTAGACCTCTTGATATCTAGCCATAGGACTTATGACGAGCCTATGATACTAACAATTAGATTGGTTGGGTTGCACGAGGACTTATGACGAGCCTCAACTAGACCTCTTGACATCTAGCTATAGGACTTATGACGAGCCTATAATGTAATTGAAAGTACGAGGACTTATGACGAGCCTCAACTAGACATCTTGATATCTAGCCATAGGACTTATGACGAGCCTATGATACTAACAATTAGATTGGTTGTTGTTTTTTTTTCAATGAGTGATTTTGGGAACTCGATGGTTTTGATATGGCCGAATGGCTTCGATATGATCAAATGGATCTAGTATGATCGAATGGCTCCGGTGTGGTTGGGTGGCTCCGGTTTGATTTGTGATCCCCTTGTGAGCAACAGCTCTGGGATGGTTGGTGGGTTTTGATTTGGATTGAGATTTTCGGGATGATTGGTGGGTTTTGATTTTTTTTTAGATTTTTAGTCGAATGGTGGGTTGATGTGATTGGTGGATTGTATTGTATTTGACGTATTTTGATGTGGTAGATATTTTTTGTTGTGGTTGATAACTTCTTGGTCATGGATGGATGGCTTCGGTCTGGTTATGACTTTAGGGTTCTCTCATGATGGCTCCTGGATAGCTTGGGATGGCTCCGAGAAGGGCTACGAGATGGCTCAATTTGGTGATAACGAGGAACAAAGGGGAATTTTTCCTTTGAGGTGGTTGCACCCTGGGCGGGCTGCCTACGTACTCAATTTCGTATTGAGATCGGACCTGACGTAGTTCGAAACTCTGTGGGCAAGACCCTAATGACGAAATGGATTTGAGGTGGCTCCGTATTGTTCTCGGACTGTTGGGATGACCCCTGTGTAATTCCAAGGATGGTTTCAATGTCAGATGATGGCTCCTGTATGGCTCCAGCTTGGTTCTGGATATGGTGACGCTGGATGGCTCCAGGATTGTCTTCGTATGGCTTTGAATGGCTTTAGTTTGATTCGATGTAGCTTGAGGATAGCCCAGGATAGCTCTGAGATGGTTCGATGTAGCTTGATAATGGCCCGGGATGGTTCCGGTTGACATCAAAAGTTACGCTTCAACAATTGCAGCTGAAGTCGACTTTCAGTGAGACTAGGTGTTCTTACCAATCGGATGTTGAAAATGAAGTTGTTATGATGCATGCAAATACTAAATGCTGGAGGTGATACAAAATGCGTATGCAGTTTTTGTAGAGAAGGTACGGTCCTATATCTATTAATATGAGGTTTACGAATGTAAGACATCTTCGTTTCGATCTTGAGTGATTGTTGAACTGGAATGTGTGAATCACTTTCCTCTCATGGAGGGATGCGGGTTAATCTCTCGTGAGTATGTTCGTGTGTGCTAAGCAGTGTGATGATACTCTCGATGCTCAGAGCAATATTTTCCTGAGAATTTCTTTTTGAGGTTCTGGACTTTCCAATCCTCACAAATTCGATTTGGTGCTTCGATCAAAGAGTCACTTGCACTCGAAAAACTTTGTAAGGTAAGGTTGCGCTCATTCGCTCATGGTCCCTTTGGTATGACGGGACATGTTGATAACAAGTACGAAGCTTATAATTCATGTTTCGGATCCGATACTTTCAGTTAACGCTTATCAACCAACGAGTCAGAGGTCTTTTATTGGGTTATAACGGGGCTGAGGGGTATGATGTATGTCACATGGGACTGTAGGATTTATTTGGAAGTTGTGGAGCTTTTGTGAAATAGAGGATAAGTTTCACCTTCGCCATGGGTGGAATGATTAGACTGGCTTTGATTACCCCTTATCGGTTTCTTCGGGACATCATTGGTCCTTTTGGTTTGGATTTCTCCTTCTTGTCTTCTGGTGTATGGTTTGAACCTCCTTCTCATTTTTGTTTTTTTTTTAAACTGCATTTGGCTCATCAGCTTTCTCAAGCATTCTCTACTTTGTATTTTGGCTTTCATCTTTGAAGTTGCGTTGACTCATCGATCTTCTTGAACATTTTCAGTGTTCTTTTTTTTTGGTGTTTGACTTTGGAGTTGCGTTGACTCACTGATTTCTTTGAACAATTTACTTGTTGTTTTTTGAAAGACGGTGGGGGATAGACCATGGCTCCGGCTCCTTCGAGATCCTCTATTGCAGGGGTAAGTGTGTATATGTGAGGTGGCATATTGTGGAGTTTTGTTTTTAAAGAAAGAGTTTTTTCATGAAAGGCTCAGCGGGGCTCACTAAAGGATTATGTACAGGGCAGTCGAAGCTTTTTGGTTTTGTGGGGATTTTGTTCCTAAGTGCCTCGTCATCCTCATTAGTCAATGATTGTTTTCTTACTACTTCTCGGATCTTTGCATGAATCACAGTTCGTGTTTTGCTATCGACATTGATCTCACTCTAAATTATGCCTCTCCATGTGCTGAAGGAAAGCACAAGTCGCTCATGGTTTTACCTCGATTGGCTCTCTCTACCTTCCCTCGTCGCTCAATGGATTATCCAAAACGCTCACTTGAAATTCAAGAGAAAAATACCGCTCTTTGCATACTACTCACTTGATTGTGGTGCTAATTTTGATTAGACCCTTATGTTCATCGACGGGTCGAGAGTTTAGTGGTTCACGCACTCTTTTCAATCAATCTCTTAAGATTTTTCCCAAAGATGTCGTTTCGATACGGAAGTATGCAGATGCAACTATCTATAATGCAATATATAGTGGTAATATGGAATTACTATATCTAAGATGCATGAAGTGGTGGTGAAGACGGCAATGCTAACTTTGAATTTAACTGAATGTTTTTTGTGCTTGTTTTTTGGGTTTTTGGATGCAATGGATGAGTGGTAAGGTTATGACTAGTCTCACTTGAGTCGAATTCAGCTCGTAGTTCATGAAGCTCATTCCATCATCGTTGGCCCTGAAAGTGGTCGGGTTGTGGTGGTTGTTGTCGAAGAAGTAATTCTCGAGCGAGGTCGGGTTGGTGATTGGCTCTTGGATTTTGGGACTTTTAGGGAGTGACAACTCCCGCATGGTGACCCACTGATACGACACACTCTTTCCCTTTTGGTCACTGACGTGCATGGTGATTCTGATCAGGAGAGGTTTGAACTTGGTCTTCTTTTCTATCCTTCTGAGATTGGGCTTTTGGCGGTTGAGATATTGGGATGAAAGCTGGTGTGTGGTGTGGTGACAATGAGACACACTATTATGAATTTTTTCAGAGGTGGACAAGACTTGTACATGTTTGACGAATTTGGACTGACCGAGAACGCATGAGACTTTTTGTAATAAATGCAATGCATGCGGTTTGCTTTGTGCTCGGTTGTAATTATTGGTGTGTCTGTTCAGGGGACGCCTTCCGTAGATACCATGAATTTTCACCCCATAAAGCGATTTATGAATATGTAACTGTGAGGGGTCGTTCCTTATCCGTTCTCTTCTTTACACGTGTATGCCCAAAGAAACCAAGTTTTTGGAAAAATAGTTTTGAAAACGCGTGCTTTCAAAGTGGTGGATTTTCTCAAATAAATTTTGACGCTCGGTCATTCGCAAATAGAAGAGGGAGCGGGGAACCCTACACATTGATCTAAATAAATTTAAAGGGAATGTATAAACCTATACATGCAATCTACTCAGAAATGGAAAAGAGAGGAAAGAAACATAGGGGAAAGCCTATACATCATCAATCCTAAAAAGTCATTAAAAGGGGGAATTTTGAGCTGAACTTCTTCTGAACCTTCGCTGGTCCGTCTTCAGGCTTCTGACTGACTACACACGCTCGGATTCCTAGTTGGCTGCTCACTCATCTCTGGGCTCCTGGTTGGTAGCTCGCTCGTCTTCAGGCTCTTGACCGGCTGCTCGCTCACTTTCAGGTCTTGACCGACTACTCGTCTTTCGGGCTCTTGCAGCGAAGCAGTGCTGTGATCAAACAAAACGGGTCTGGTGTTCCTCTGATTTTCAACAGTTTGAACTTGAACTGTCGTTGCTAGCCTCCATGTCGCTTGACTCGGACTGGTACAACTCTGATTTATGCTCGAATTGTGTTGTCGATCTTCATGTGCTCCACTTACTCCGATGGAGGAGACTGAGGGATATTTTTGTGAAAGGAAAAGTGAATGTTCGGGCACAAAATATTATGTGAAAATCCACCACTTTTGTGAAGGCATGAAATGATTAATACGCTCCACAGTAATGACTACTGCTCTTGAAGGTGGGTTGAACTTCAAAAATAGTGGGTCACAACATGGGGACTAAATCATTTATTTTGAAATACGTTTTTAAAACTCAACTTTGCAAACTGTTTTCGAAAACTATTTTGAAATAATGTTGGTGAAGGATGTTGTTTGAAATTCGTTTGTAGAAAGTAGGTTTTCAAAATCTATTTTCGAAGATTGTTTTGGAAATAACATTTTAAAGATGAAGTGGCAGGTTTAAAACCGTAAATGGCTATGAGTAAAATTTAGGTATGACTCTATGTCAAACGAGCTCGTAAGAAAGCTTTAAGAGACATACAAAAGAGAATTCCGAGCGTTTTAAAACGGATTGGATTAAAAAACGGTTTGCACACATGTATAACAAAAGGTAAATCGTGGTAGTGTTTGATGTGGAGCTGTAAGTGTAAATGTTGGGATAATCACTTTCCAGGTCAATCAATGCTTCCATACCACCGGGGGAACCGTCGTCCCTTCACTGTTCATCTCTCAGGATTTATCTCTGTTACGCCTTGTGGGGCACGTCATCAAGAAAGTCCGGAGTGCTTAAGTTCGAAAGGTCAGGATACCCGAAGTGATAAGGAAACATACGCCACGGCCAGTGATGATCCGACAAGACGCTCACTTTTCGGAAAACTTGGGGAAGTACTGCATGGGGTCGGGTCTTCCCTCGTCTGCACGATAAGGTGTGTCTAAAGTCCAAATTATTCGCTGACTACGCTGTGTCATGTATGGGTATCCGTAAATACGGGATCCGCTATGAATTTGTAGCGCGACATTGGGATTTAAAGACACCCGTGGTGCAAAGGAATCATGGAGAACTGAGCCCATGCAATCTTCAGGGTAAGGCAGAGGGTGGTCAGACAGGCGGCGTACAAGGGGGTGACTACCCATAAAACCCGTCTTAGACACCGGATTAGGCAGCTGGACACTGAAGGCTCAAGTTCACTATATGCCGGCGTTGACTCGGATATGGAGGATAATTTTGGATCATGAGTCTTCAGGGCGTAG
Organism: Limonium bicolor; assembly: GCA_023374045.1. NCBI lineage: Eukaryota > Viridiplantae > Streptophyta > Magnoliopsida > Caryophyllales > Plumbaginaceae > Limonium > Limonium bicolor. Next base: position 238,307,985 of record CM041781.1, read on the forward strand.
GTCGGTGACCGTCTCGCCTCGTGGGCATAACCACTCAATGAGTGACCCGACTCATGGGAAATCAATCGTGGATTGATTGGGATGCCGTGACTCGTGGAAATAGGGGTGACATAGAGGAATGCATGTCCTAAGCTACCCATGCACTCACAACTTGTAAATGTAAAAGCGGTAATGGTGTAGGTCAATGACCGTCTCACCCCACAACAAGCAACAATAATATGAATGCGGTAAATAAAACGAACAAACAACCTTATTTACTAACTGTTTTGTCTAAAGGGTGGCAATTCCAACTTGGTTGTTTATTAACCTAAAGGGAAGTTAGCTTCATTCAATCCTAAGTGTCTCTTTCTAATCGTGATCTAATAATTAACCCAATTGTTGTCATGTTTGTTGAGGATCTAATAAGTCCTAGTTGTCCTCATCAGCTACACACTTTAAGTGTGGAGTAGAATAATCCTAAAGGCTTTGAAAAGAATCTCTTGAAGGTTTTGAAAGAAGTGGAGAAATCCTGACAATTTTGAATGGAGTTCAGTCTTCCTTGAGTTTGAGAAAAACTTGCTCAAGTTTTCCCCAGCAGAGTCGTCATTCTGTGGACGGTGATTTTTTGGTATGAGGGGGGGTCTATCTAAATATGGTCTGACTGAGAAGCCAAGACCCTAGAAAATGCCATTCTGTGGAGGGTGAAAACCCGTTATTCATGGCAACCCTCAAATACCTACTAAATCGTTGTCTTTCCCAGAAAGCATAAAGGGGAGTGCAAGTGTGCACTACACCCGCTCTCGATGGGCTCCACGCGGACTTATACCCTAAGGGCGGAAATTGATTAGAGTTGCCACCTAGTTTGACCTAAGGAACTAGGAAGGGAGGAGAAGGATTCTAAGAACCGTTAATTGACTCTGATGATTTGTTGCCTATGGATATGACTTATCTGATCATACTAGAGGTTCTGTGTGGGTTCGCACTGGGTTACACCCCTCAGAAGTGGCAACGACCACGACTTCGGATTGGTGCCCGAGGAAACCTCGGTCTCCAATTGTCGGATTGCCTTCTTTCAAAACCTTATTAACGAGATTCATTTAAAAGCCAAAGATAGGATTAGGACGAGAAGAGAGAGAGAGAGAGTAGATGAGGCGAGCTTTTCTGCCAAGCTTGTGCCAAGAGGAGAATTGGTGAATTCGGATGAGTGTGGAATGAAAGATTAGGAGTCTGATTTTGAGAGTTGAAGCAGTCGAGAGTTTGTGAGAGTGAGAGGGGATTTGAATGTTTGATAGACATGAATATCGCCCTAGAGTTAGGAAAAGGGTTTTTTGGATTGGAATGGGGTTGCACCCTAGATGGGCTGCCTACGTACTCAACTCCCTGTTGAGATCAGACCTTACGTAGTTCAGGGGTTTTTGGGTTTTTAAGGGTTTTTAGGTGTTTGAGAGGTTAGTCTGTGAGACGCTCGGGTCTATGAGACATTTGTGATGTTCATGTAGTGGGAGGTATAGGATATCAAGGTCTGTGAGACGCTCGGGTCTGTGAGACGTTTGAATCATAAAATGATGGAGAGATTGAGATGTTCGAGTCTATGGGGCGCTCGGGCCTATGAGACTATAGAAGTTTGAAATAAGTTAGGATTTGAGAGATGATTTGAGTTTGAAATTTTTTTGGAGAAAGATTTGATGGTGAAGTGATTTGAGTCTGAAGATGGTTTAAATGTGTGAGACAATTCAGAGTTTGGGAAGAGATCCCGGGTTTTTCAGGTTCGTGGTTCTAATAGGGTTGAGGTTTTGGGATGTCAGGATTTGAAGTAAGGAGATAATGAGCTGAATTGTTTGGAGGAATGATGTCAAAATCGTCTCGCTCAAAGTTTTTTATTTAAAACCGAAAAATCATTTTTTGTTGTAAAAGGGCAGATAATCCCGAGGGATTACCCTATGTACCCCCTCGAACATGACACTTAATTGATGGTAGGTGCCGAGGCTCGAAAGATGGAGCAATAAATTTATGTCGAAAATAGGATTTAGAGAGAAACACCATGAATGAGATGTTCTCGGTCAAACCCTAATAACGTCTCTAACTCTCGGGTTTTAAAACATCAAAAGCCGAAAATATTGAAATCGAGTGGAATGGAGTTAGACGATTCTAAAATCCCGGCTGCGACTAGGAAGGTCGTTACTTCCCTAGCACCCCGCCTTGTAAAAATCTTGGCTGCAATTAGAGGAGGTTTGTCACCTAATGCCCCGCCTAAAGAGATCCAGGTTGCGACAAGGGAGGTTACGACCCTAGTGCCCCGCCTCGGATTTTTATTCGGAAAGGGAGACAAGTGATGTCTAATTAGGAGGAAAGTGTTTTGAAAGTGTTAGACATTTCATGTTCCCCGAAAACGGTTTATTTGATTTGAAAACTAAGTTTGAAAACTTTTGAAGTTGTTCGGAATTCTCAATGAGGAAACACTGATTTTGAGAAATATTTTAGGAGAAAACTTTATGTATGTGTGAGAAGAACTTTCTGCATTTGAGAAGAATTTTCTGTGATGTGAGAAGAGTTTTTCCTTTAAAATTCCACAAAATGGTTTCTTTGAAAACTTGATGAAACTTGAATAAAATGATGGTTTGAAATTCTTTTTTGGTTTTTTAGGGTTTGAATGAAATTTACAAACTGAGTGTGGATTTGATGAAATGAATTTAGGTTTGAATTGAATTGGGCTGAATGAATTGGGTTTCAATTTAATTGAATGAATTGGATTTGAATTGAATTTGGTTTGAATGAATTGGGGTTGAATGAATTGGGTTGGGGTTGGAAAACGGGCCGGGTCAAAGTTTGGTTGGTCAAAGTTGGACTGGGTTAAAGTTGGACTGGGTCAAAGTTTGGGTTGGACCGAGTCAAGGTTCGGGTTGGTCAAAATTGGACCGAGTCAAGGTCAAAGTTCAATCAAGTCAAAGCTTCAGGTCAAACTTGGGGTCAAGTCAAATTTCTGGTCAAACTTAGGCTTGGTCAACGTTTGGAGTTGGTCAAAGTTCGGTGTTGGTCGAATTGGTTTGACTTTTGTGGGCTTGGGCCAATTTTGGGCTTGACTGGGTATTGGGCTTGGGCCGAGTGAGCTTAATGGGCCAAATTGGCTTAATGGGCCGAGTGGGCTTAATGAGCCGAATTAGCTTAATCGGCCGAGTGGGCTTAATGGGCCGAATGGGTCAAGCTAGAAGTGGGTCAAGTAAGGAGTGGGCCAGGTTGAGTGATTTAGGCCTGATTTGTTATTTGGGCTTGTGGGAGAGAAATTTTGAATGAGAATGTTAGTCTATATACATATATACATATTTTAGGTGTGTGTTTTAGGGTTTAGGGGTGTCACCACCACGAGATTGGTCAATGACCTATCAGTCCAGGGGGACCCCTCTATCCTAATGGCTGGGCCCTAAAGTCTAATAACTAGGGCGTAGTAACGAATAAAATCAATTGAAGATTGGAATAAAGATATAGGAAAAATATATATGTACAATGGAGCAGTAAAGCAAGAGAGCAGAAGATCATAATGAACAACAAGCAAAGTTGATAGAAATAGCAAGCTAAACTCAAAGGAATTAAAACTAAACACTGACGTTAACGCTAAGGAGGTAGATTTCAAAAGAAACTTGAATCAAAGCTACACTAAAATCAGATTCCAAACTCAATCGTTGCATAAGGGACAGGAAAACAGGTTGAAGATTGTGTAATCAATAAGAATTATATGAGAAATGATGCTAACCGACAGGGTGGCCTGCCCCTGGTTTATCATTCAATCAAACATACATATATAGAAAAATCCCCAGCCGAATTGGCTTCTGATCTCGTCTCATCCATGAATAATCAACAAGACTGCCGGATCAACAAGGAGCAGATGCCAAGCCAAAATGCACAACTCTAGTCAACTTGCGAAGCCAAGGTTGAATCTGAGCCAAATAGCAGTCAAGCTCTTCAGTTTTACAAGTGCCTCAGTCAAGTTCACAAGGCATAAATGGTGAGAAGATAGAATAGAACAATCAATATCAGTGGCAAATAATCATATTAAAAATTCCAAACTGAAATCAGTGAGCAAGGAGTGAGTAATGGTGCTGGATATAACATTCTTCCCAAGCTAAAAACCAGTTTTCATGGGATGAACGAAAGTGCTAGCAGAACATGATTCCCCATCTTAAGATCAATGCGCAGAAATAAGCACCAGCATTACACAAAAACAAACTGCACTGCTAAACCCCTCCTAAAGCAGAATCAGTAGCTGATAAGTATGCTAGGAAGCATCGATTGGGTCCCAGCCCAAACATCACAAGGCAATCAAGAAAAACGAATCAAATTGTCAATACGGTGGCGTAAGAAACATCAGATAATGGTACCAAAACAAATAAAGCCTGAATCGTAAATCATTGGAGAACAACACTCAAACCTGTTCAGATTGCAACAGAAGCTTAAATCATCCTAAGTCGAGTTTAGTTTATTACTCAAACTGGAGTCCCCATGATAATCCAAATTCATCAAGGCCATTCGGTTGTTTCAAACACATACAAGAAAAAAACTGCAACCCCTCACCAGAGAAATTCATCATATTGTTTGAACCTTTAACAGTTACAACATCAACATCTACAACTCTGAAAAAGGGAATTAAATCAAATAAAGCGTGTAGCCACCGAACCGACAACATGAGGCATTTAAGCACATTCATATTTAGCTTACATTAGAGAAGTGAGAACTAACTCTATTCGCTACGAGCCTGATAACGGAATATATAAAAAAAATGATAGATCAATGAGTAATCAATCAGAGGGCATCAACCGCATATTATGTCCGTGCACGAATCAGTCAAACGTAGAAGATAGTACCTGTTGATGAACAGACACAAATTCCTGCGAAGAAGAAAACAAAACAAAACAACAGAGAGGGACAAACCAGAAGCAAAACATGAGAGTTAGATTGTGAAAATGATTACACAACCACAATAACCCAAACAGACGGTTTGCAGAATGAGTACAAATCCCTGCAATGAAACAGAGAAAAAGAACTAGCAAAAGAAAAGCAAACTAGGAGTTAAACCTAATGGTTAGTCCGTAAAAATAGCCAAATGACCAGTAAGAGATGAACAGATTGCTCGCAAGAAAATTTTAACCCAGCTTTGCCAGTTCTCGATGGATCTGAACAAATGAACAAAATCCGTTGTTAATCAGATAAATTTTCAGGATGAGCAGACCCGAAGTCAGATTGAGATTCGAAGAGGATTTCGAATCCTTACATATCAAAACGAACGGTTAACGCAAAATGAACAGATGGGCCAGATACATAACCTTTCACCCTTCGAGATTGATAAATCTAAATCGACAGAAACACACCACAAAGGACGAGGTCTGGCGTAACGTTGGCTGAACATGAAACCTCCCTTGCGAACCCATAGACACACATCAGCTCAGCATCCATTTGGAGTAGACATACAGGCATTTATCGAAGAGAAAATGAACACTGGTGTTGCACAAGAAAATGAAGAGACGCGAGACGAGAGTTGGCACAGACTTCGGAAATGGATTTCCGACAAGGCCACGACTCTCCTGCTCTTTGTATTAGCCATCGCCCTGTTGACGAGTAAGACGATGAAGGAACAACGCTATCGAAGAACAAAACCAAGCAGGCTCCCAGGTAAAATACGATGAAGATTTTGAGGTTTCTCACTGTTAATTTTGGTGTATGAGACAGAAACGATCGATCGATCGAGGAAGAAGGTGGTGTTTGCTTCTGGAGTAAAAGAAATCGAGCGATGCCCAGGGGAGAAGGCGAGAATGGCTTGGATTGAAAGGGTGGAGGAAGAGTCTGGTCTTTTTCTTCTTTGAGTTCGAGTTTTCTGGAAAATGAAAATGGCATGGGAATCGGCTGGGTAACGATTTGTGTTCTTTTGGTTGTTGAAGAAGATCGAGGATGATGTTATGTGGAAATGAGAATGTTACCACATGGGAAGAGAGTATGTCTGCCGGTTTTACGAATTGAAGAACGACAAATTGAAAACGGGGGTGAAGAAGATGACGGGTATTTTTGTTTTGTCGTCTGGGTCAAAGAATTGAAGAAGAAAGGTTGGAGAAGAGAGTGAAGACAATCGGCTCTAAGAATGGGATGCGGCTACTATTTGGTTATTTTATAAAGGGAAGGATTAGGGTTTTTAGGACAACTAGGGTTTAATTTGGGTCGGGTTTGACCATGGGTCAACAAAGATAAGGCTGAAGAAAACGAAAAGCAAAATAAAACTTGCTTTCATCCAGATTCGAACCTAGATTTCTTTCCTCCTCATCACACACTACAACCGACTATGCTGCTTCAGAATTCAGTATACATGTGCAACAAATGCTAATTACAATAGTCCAATACGAGCTACACGGAAAAGATAAAAACCTACATGCTTCTCTCACGAATTGAACCGAGGATCTATAAACTTCTAAGAACACATACTAACCAGCTAAGCTATAACAGAATTCCATATGCAAATGCGCGAAAAATACTAAAACTCCATTTTGAACTGAAAAACTCCTACAAAACGTTGTTGTGTTAAACAAAAAACATACTGTAAAAAGAGATGATTTTATAAAACAAAAGGAATTGTTTTCTCCGTAAGAGGCATGAAACTACCGAATGCAAAATTTTAAAGTATCAAATGTGACTCAATACAAACGAATGAAATACAGTATAATAAGGTGTACATGAAATAATGAAATAGCAATAGTACGATAGGAGTAAAATGCAAGTGAATGCAATAAAAATGGAATAGGAATTAATTATATACAAGCTAGAAGATAAAACGCAAGTGAAAAAGTAAGAGGGTAAATGCTAGAAGACAATTAAAAGTAGTAATAAATATGAAACTAAAAGATAACTTAATAAATAAACAAATAAGCAATAATAAGAAAAGTGAATAAAACAAAAGGGATGGGTGTAGAACCACATTGTCGTTGGAAATTCGTTTTCCTAAAATCGTGTTTTTATGAAATGCTTTGAAAAAGACTATAAAACGATGGTTTCGTTTTGGCACGCATGTCAATACGTTTTGACAGAGAAGGGCGACGACCCCTCTTGTTGTGTTTCTTATTCTAGAATTTGCTTTATGGGTGAGAATTTTTGGTGTCTACACCGGGGACATGTCCATCACGGACAGGGTTCTCTTCAACTTGGTCACCCACAACATCACCCCAAGGAACCAGCGCACTCACATCGTCAATGCACGGGATGTGAGACTACTATATGCACTCAAGACCAAGGAAAAGATCGATTTGCCAGCCATGATTCTCCTCACTCTAGATGAGAGTCGACAAGTAAACCAAGGTCTGGTGCACAGGGGAGTGGTCACAGCGGCACTCATGGAGAATGGAGTGGACACCGACAAGTTCCACGAGTGCACACGCACCGCTCAGGACTGCATCTGTTCTGAGATGCTATCCAAGATGGGGATAAAGACTAAGGGGGATAAGCTCGTGGCCATCCAGAAGCTCCCCAAGGGTGAGGAAGCACCGTCCGAGTCTCGATCAAGACATAAGAGGAAGAAAAGTCTATCACCGGTCCACTACAAGTCGGGGACCAGTCTGGATACTTCAACTCGGGATGTTCTTCAGCGAGTAAGAGTCACTCTTACAGCTGTGCGGCCTGTCTCCACTGAGCCAAGTGTTCATCACATGGTTCAAGGAGCGATAGATTTTATAGATACTCACATAGTCTGAGCGTTCTTTGTCTCCTAGAGACTTAAGTGAAACCGTGAGAGTTAGAGTTAGGACTAGATTTTTCTTTTCCATCAAATGCTCTATTTTGCCTTTGACTATCTGTTTCACAGTACCTTTTGGACATCAATGAAAATGCAACTGATTTTTGTTACTTGAATGCTTATGATGGGTACGAAATAATTTATTATCTTGGCTGCTTCTTCCTTGATTAAAAATTGCAAAAATGATCTGAGATAGTTAGTCCCATCCATTCCACTAATCCAATGTCGGACCTTGACACCTAAAAAGCCTACAAACATAGCCCATAAGACGTAGCACCTCATTAAATGCCACTCACCGATCAGTCGTTGAGCATATCCAAAGTGTCTATAAAACTTGCTTACTCCTTTTACCGCTCACATTCATCTCACAAAATGGCTCAATACCCACAAAGCTCATCCAGCTCGAATGAGCAAACCATTCACTCCACCATTCGCAAGTTTATGACCACCAAACACCCAATGAAATACGTCGCCCAAAGCTATGTTCAAACATACTCCAACTCCCTAACAGTTTGGTCTATCACCTCAAGTATTACTCTATCACAACCACGTTCTCCACATTGCATGGAGTTCTCCATAGATTCTGATGAGTCTGACCTTTCAACCCCAGCTGAATCACCTTTGATCACCGCACCCAAAGCCAAACCTTCTTAGATCAAAGCCGGTTTTTTGGAGGAAGAGCCTACTTGCTCAGAGGATTATGAATGGGATACCCAACTACGTCACTCCATCTAGATTATCTTGATCATATTTTATAGTTTGTAATCTATGGAATGTCATGGCCTTTACAACATCTTACGCCGTGTAGTTGCTCCCTATTTTGCTGTATGGCAAAGGGGGAAAGAAAAGTATATGTACTTGTGAGAGTATGTCTATCGTCCTTGTATTATGTATCATCTGAATGAAACCTTATCTATAATATAACATAAAAGCTGTCACTTATGCTATCATTTATTAAAAAAAATTCATTCTTAAAAACCCTTAATAAACTCAGGGGGAATCCTTCTTAGGGGGAATCTCTCAATTCTTGATTTCCAAGTACATAATAAGTGTATAGGTTGCCATCATCAAAAAGGGGGAAATTGTTAAGACAAGATCCTTTAGTTTTGATGATAGCAAACCTTGTGTTGTCTATCTAATGCGTTTGTCATGATTCATGATTTCAGATAGACAGATGAATAAGTGGCTTAGCACGCAAGGTTACAAGCGCACTTAAGTCATGAGTGGCTTAGCACGCAAGGTTACAAGCGCGCTCAATCCATGACATGTGCTCTACCAGTCGGGCACCTGTCGGCGAGAGCTCCGGAGAACTTCTAGCAAGACACAAGTAGTCAAGAACCACACCATCACATATCTCTTACATCAGACATCAAACAAGGACCAAACGGAGTTAGCAACGTCGACAAACTCACTCAGATTATTCACAACCACACAAACAACTTGCTCATGACAAACACACGACAAAAGGTGTATCTCATTAATGTGCAAGATAACAAGATAAGCAAAGGCTATTGATGAACATCATTACATAGCCGTAATACTTCAGAAGAGAGCATTTATGAGCATTAATGAGCCAGACAACTTCAGACAAGTTGAAGTGTGCAAGTGGTGACCGACCACTTGGGGAGACACGCCGCCAACTTGCCCATTCACAAGGCAACGCGTGTGCGGGTGGCTCCAGATCAAGTTAGACAAAAATCTGCAAGTAGGGTGCGGATATTATATTTGTAGAAGAATGAGTATTCTACTCTTAGAGTCTATAACTCTTAGGTTGTTAGTTGGCATCTCAACTAACTTGTATAAATACGTGCCTTAATGTTCCTTGTAAGATAAGCCCTGTACAAGAGAAAAGATAAAGATAATCTGGGTAAGTGTGGATCAGACTTAGGAGTGTGTGTAAGTGCTAGAGAGTTTGTGAGCTAGAGGGGACTGGGTTAGAGTATCAATATATTGGGTATTTAATAGGACGACAGGTCAAAGAACGATCGGTGAACAGTAGGCTGATAGTCAGGAGAGGGTTGACGACTTTAGGGTTAAAGTCAAAACTATCTCGGGAGTTCGTGTGTGGGGCAAGGGAGGTTGAGTGAATTTTGTGTGTGTAAATTCTCAATCAAAATGTGTTTTCCAGTTTAATAGTTGCCTCTCATCTATCAAGTTTTATTAGAGTCCATGATACATCCATGATACGTCGGGGACACATCAGGAGCGTTTGCGAGTTTCATTTACCTCTTGTTCTCACCCATTTTGACCATTCCCAATTCTCCCTAGACAATAGCATTATCTACACCCAAGTTCATCCTCTATTAACAAGCCCATACCCTTAACTCTTTTTTAGAAATTCTAAGTTACCAAACATCAATTATGCTACCAATTTTTGCACCTCTTCAATCCATCCTCAAGCTACCATTTCAAGGTGATTACTCTACTCAACTCAACACTATAAGCACCTAACTCCTCCCATTCACCAAGTCACCTTAAACACTTAGTTTCTACTAAAATTTTGCCATAGTTTCCCCATAAACCTAACATATCCAAACTCATCAATTCTCACCTAAATCAATCCAAAACTAGCCACACCCATAAAGGGTCCTACCAGCACACAACATTTCATCAAGCTCATCCAAAATCTCATCAAGCACAATACTATACACAATCTCAAATTGTATGGCACTTAGGCCCTTAAACCAACACAAGTTCACAATTCTCTCTAATATCAACCAAACACATTTCCAACATATTTTGGGTTCATTATTTAACTTAACCCATCTCAAATTCTAAGGCAATTAAAATAAACATTAAGGTAGGTTTTCTTACCTTGAATACTCAAATTCTCTTTCAAATTATTCTCTTCCTCTTCTCCACTTCTCTTGACTCAAAATCGGCCAAGGCAATGTAATTGCCCATTTCCAACCCAACATTCAACACAAGAAATGAGTCTTAAGTAAAAACACTTAATCTCATTAATTAAGAATGCTTAAGGCACTAAGAATGGTAATTACCTTGGAAACCCTAGAAATGAGTTTCGCCATGAATCAAAGGAGGAGCTCCAATCCACCATTAGAGACTTGGAAAATAGCTCAAACAAGGAAAGAGAAAGGCACCATGAGAGGCCAAAATCGGTCACAAGAAAATGAAGAAGGAAATGGATTTTTGTGACTTTTCTTACCTTAAAACAAAGGGGAGACTCCAAGCTTCAAGAATCTCTACTTTTCTCTTCAAATGGGCTATACCCATGGAGATAAACTTCACCATTTTGGAATTTTAGAAAGAGAGAAAGATAGAGCTTGGTGAGGAGAGCAAGAATATGTGTTTATTTTTGCATTTGGAGCTTTAATGAATCTTGCACAAGAAGGATAATGGCAAGAAGCCATGAGAGAAGAGGGGAGAAATCGCCAGCCATGGTGGGGAAGGGGGGACGGCAGGAAGGAGGAAGGAAAGAGATAAAGGAAGGAAAGAAATGAGGGAGGAGAGAGAGGGCACTTTACTTTTGTACCTTTTTTTTTACTTTTCTTCTTTTTCTTTTCTAACTAGTTAGGTGTGTGTGTGTGTGTGTGTGTGTGTGTGTGTGTGTGTGTGTGTTGTGGTGTGTGTGTGTGTGTGTGTGTGTGTGACATATCACATAATCTGGGAGCATTTTTTCTTCTTTTACAGAAACGCTCGCTAATTTACCCGGTTTTGCACTATTCACTAACCGGGCCCGTTTTTCTGGATTTTCTCGTTTCTTTAATTTTAATGGTTCTTAAGCTTCCATTAGTATTTAATTATAGTTATTTGATTGACTATAATTTTTACGGGTCCATTTGACTACTCAAAGTCACGTTTTTGGGTTTTCTTGAAAAACGTGCTCTAAGGCTTTATTAGCGTTTTTAATCCATTTTATGGATCCGTTTTCTTCAGGAATTGTTCCCACATATTATTTAGGCATTATTAAGCCTTGGAATCCATCTAAGACCCTTGTCGAGGTCGTATTCCTCCTATGGTCACGTAACTCTCTTTTTTGTGTTTTTCGCTTTTTAAGCGTTTTCTCTTTTCCTTTGGCTTTATTTTCTTTACCAAAATTCCTTAGGCACTATTAGGCCCTCAAATACCATATTAGAATGATTTAATCACCATTTTTAAGTTTGGGGTATTTCAGGGTCAGTCTGAGAAGGAGGCACGTGGGAGCTGTAGAGTGAAGTGCGATCCAAGTTCCCCGCCCTCTTCGAGCAGTAGGTACGTTTAATTTCGAGGATGAAATTCTTTTAAGGGGGAGGTGATGTTATAACCCAAAGTTTGGCTTCAGTAATGCAGCATTTATTTCGTGGCAGTTATGATTTAAGTTGAGCTTATTTGAATTCAGGACCTGGATGTCCTTTGGATTAAAGTCGGGGGCATGGAAGTCTTTCTCCTCTTTTCTATTTTGGTAAGTATTAAATAAGAGATATTTCCCTACATTCCACAGCACATTCTAAATCTCGATCTGATTCTAAAAACCGTCTATACACTCTTTCGTTGTGTTCTTCTGAGCTCTCTTCTCTCTTCTACAGTTGGTGGAAATTCGGTTGCTGGATCCCGTCATTCAGTCGGTTGCTTGTGGATCATCCGCTACTCTGTTACCCTTGTCACAATCAGGTTTGGTTTTGTAGAATTCGACACTCTCAGTTCCTTGTGAATCCCCCTACGTTTTCTTATTATGTATTCCCTTGTTATCTCATTTCATGTCAATGCTAGATTCCTGCGGTTCTCCATCAGTTTTCCATTGTTGATTCCCCTCCGAGATATCTCTACTGTCGGATTCAGGTGATAATTTATGAGTTGCGTTCTACGGTTTGCGATTTATGAGTTTGGGAAACTCTGGAATTTCTGAATTGGGAATTGCCTCTACAATTGTGTGTTTTCAGCGGTTGTCCGGACTCTGTTTGGAATTGCTGCGTGGTGGTCTGCATTTGGCTGGATTCAGCTTCAGTTTGGGAAACGTTCTGCTAATTATCGAGGTAGGTGGCTCACGGATTCGATTAGTGTGTTCACCAATGGGGTGTTTGAGATTGGAATTCTAATGTTCTCTTGACTTGCGTCTCGTGGTGATTTACTCTCCAATTTTACCTTCTTATTGTTCTCATAAAACCCCATAGTGGTTTTCTACTAACCTTGCATTTACATGGCAATTTGGTGTTGTTTTGACACTTCTGTTCGTGTGGTTGCGTTTCTGATATTCCTGGTGGTTTTGTTCTCTATTTTCTATGTTTTTTGCTGTGTCCAAACTTCCGTCCGAGCTTTGATGTTCGGACGGGGTGCAAGGACGAATCCGGCTTACAAGTCTCGACTTGTGTCCGAACTTGTAAGTCCAGACAGAAGTTCGGACACCCTCTACTGCCTTCCTCTGATTTCAGTTCGACATGGGTCCGAACTTCGATGTTCAGACACATGTTCGGACCTTACCACGTATCTATTTTTCGGAACTTGTCTGAACTTCAAAGTCCGGACTGATGTCCGGACATCTTTGGTTTTGAGTCTCGACTTGAGTCCGAACTTCGACGTTCGGACACATGTTCGGACACTCTGTTTTTTGTGCCTTCTGAGTCTCGACTTGTGTCCGAACTACGACGTTCAGACACAAATTCGGACACCCCTCTGTTTCGCCTAAACATGCTCGTTTGAGCTCCGTTTTTGAAATACCCCAAACTTAAATAAGGTGATTAAATCATTCTAATATGGTAATTAAGGGCCTAATAGTGCCTAAAGAATATTGGTGAAGAAAATAAAACCAAAAGAAAAGAGAAAACGCTTAAAAAGCGAAAAATGTAAAAATGAGTGTTACATAACCATAGGAGTTATATGACCTTGACTAGGACCCTAGGTGGGTTCCTAAGGCTTAATCATGCCTAAATAATATGTAGAAATGATTCCCGAAGAAAACGGATCCATAAAACGGATTAAAACAACAAATAAACCTTTAAGCACTTTTTTCGAGAAAACCGAGGAATGTGACTTTAAGCGGGTTTAATGTAATCGTAAAAATTATAGATAGCCAAATATCTATAATTAAACGTTAGTGAAGGTCTAGATCCATTAAAATTAATTAAACTAGGAAATTCCGGAAAACGGGTTCTAGAGAGTGAATAGTGTAAAAACTAGGATTTTTGGGGTGCAAAGTGTAAATAGACCAAAATACCACTCCCTAGTTTGTAATAAAAAAACTAAAATCTGAATTGTGTGTGTGTGTCGGTTTTTCCCCCTCTCTCACACTCTCCAACTCACTAAAAGACAAAACACAAAAGTAAAAGAAGAAAGAGAGTACAAAAGCTAGTTTTCTAATCTCTCACCTCCCCATTCTTCTCCTCTCATGTTGGCAGCCCTCCCACCTGCCTTCTTCCTCCTTCAACCCCAACAATGGCGATTTTTACCCCTCCATTCAGCTCTCTATTCTTCCTCCATTTCCATGCCTTAAACAAGGGCAAAACACAAAAATAACTACACCACTAGATTCCCCTCATCCTGGAGCACATTCCTACCCTTTCAAAAATTGAAAACCCCAATTTTCATCTCCATGGATGAAGCCCATTTGGAGCTTGAAGGAGAGCATGTTGAAATACCCCAAACCTTAATATGTTAGGTTAATACATAATTAATATATTTTAAGACCTAATTATCGCACTACGAAACATGTGGGGAAATTCCCGAAGGAAACAAAATCCATTTAATGGATTATTAAAAGCACAACGAGACTTAAAACACGTTTTTTCGAGAAACCGAAAAACGTGACCTTAAACGTTTAAAACGGACTTGTATAAATTATAGTTGATTTTATAACTATATTATATAATAATAAAGTCTAAGAATTTTTAGAATCAAAAATATATTCCGGAAAATGGACCCGAACTGTTATAAAACTGACAGTTCGGGAATAATGGGTGTTATCTGCTAATGACCAAGGCCACTCTCACTCACATTTAAAATAAATCAGATTACCCCTTCTCTTATACCTCATTAACTACTTATTACTAAAATACAAAACAAAAAATACACTTGATTCCTACACACTATACTCTCTCACACTCTCGTCTCTTCCCTTCATTCTCTTCACTCACGGTTCCTTCCCCCGCACCCAGCTTCTTTTCTCTCTCTTGTTGCTAACCATGGCGATTTGCAAGCCAAAAAAAACAACCCAATTCATCTCCTTGTAAAACTTCTTCATTCTAGCTCCAAATCAGAAATTCTTTCACCAAACATACTCCTCTCACCTTGGGGATATTTTGTACCTTTCAAAATTCAAAACACTACTTCATTCCATGGGTGTAACTACATTTTGAAGAAGGAAACTTCATATTCTTGAAAGCCCATCATCTCTTGTTGTGCTAAGGTAAGAAGTAAACTCAAAAATCTGTCCATGCCCCCATTTTAGGGTAACCGATTTTATGTGTGTTGAACACCATTGTTCTCTTCATATTGCAAGCTTGTTAAATTTCAAGAGGAGTTGGAGCTAGCCCTAATTCCATTGCCAAAACATTTCCTTTTGAAATAGAAGGTAATTCCCTCCAATGTGTTCAAGCAAATTCTAAATTCTAGGGTTATGGAATCTAACCCTAAATACTCATTGTGGCTATCTTGGCTGGTCATAGGTAGCACTTATCCGGTTGAGGTACCGATTTGAGGAACAGGAGTAAGAGAAAGGAAGGTTTGGGAAGAAAAACCAAGGTAATAACTTACCTTAACCCATGTGTGAGCTATGAAATGCGGGTTGTTTTAGTGCAAATAAATGTGAGTGTAATGCAGTGGTGTTGCTAATAGTATGAGGACATTCGTTGTTAAATTGTTGTTGTTTAAGTGCCAAACTTTAAGGGGGGTGTGTGCATTGTGGTTTTGTTGTTAAATGATGGGATTTGTATACAAATTATGTTTTGGAATGAGGTGTGGTCAAAGTGTTTTGGTGGGCTAAATAATGTGGGGGAAACATGTAAAACCATGGGGAGTAGTGCCAAAAGTTGGTATGGTTTGGGTGTATTTTGTGTAGAAAACGCCACTATTTTATGAACTTCCAGGCACGTCCGAACTTCCGTCCGGACTTCTGGAAGTTCGGACATGCTCGTTGCGGGAAATTTTTTTCGGAGTTTTAGGTGTGTCCGGACTTCCGTCCGAACATTGGAAGTTCGGACACTTTGAAAGGTTTTCTCAGATTTTCATTCGATGTGGTCCGAACTTAGATCTGTCCGGACACAAGTTCGGACGGTTGAAAATTTTCCAGATTCGTTTCGACTTGTGTCGAACTTAGATGCTGGACACAAGTTCGGACAAACGCCAATTTTCACTTTCAAGCCTCGACTTGTGTCCGAACATTGAGGTCCGCGACACAAGTTCGGACATGTCACGTTTTCAACATAAATTGCTCGTTTAAGCCCCGTTTGACTTCCGTTTGCGGGGGGGTGTTTCTGACATATAGGTGGGTTATAAAACAACTAAAAAGATGGAAAAATCATAATTAAGTGTGAAAGAAAAATAAACAAGGCAAGTGAAGTGATAATTAATAAAGGTCTCGTATATAATTAACCGACGTTATCAATCGTGTTTAGGAACCACGACGGTGGACAAACTAGAGCGGCAAGGACCAAGGTAGGATTTCTTGCAGTCTGTTGCCTACCGGTTTCCACCGGCTTGTGTGTTGCTTGTTGTTTTCTGTGTGTTTACAACCTTGTAAGATTAAAATCATGATGAAACGAGTTTACAGCCCTTATTATTAATGCGACGTGTACGTACCGTACCGGTAACCTCGAATGCGTGCTAACTGTTAATTGACCCAACCTAGGACGTTAAGAGAACGGTAGATCCGTAACAACGTTCCCAACCTAGGAACGTACTAAACCGGCTGCTATGTGTGTTTGGTTGTGATGTGTGTGTTGCTGCATTAGGCCTACTTCCCTTGTATGCCTAACTGGACTTAAACACTTACCTGTGTGAGATAAATGTTAGCTCCCATTGTGGGACTTCTAACAAGTGCTAAACCGGGGAGTGAGGAATCTGGTCGTTCCGGTCAGCGTGTATGTATGGGTGTCGACATCTGAATCAGATTCGGCTTCTCCTTAGTTAGGGTAGTTTCCTTTTATGGGGAATTCGACCTCCCATAGCTTAGTCCAAAGCTGCCCTACCTGACTTCCACTCGGGCTAGGGGAAATCATGTGTTGATGTGTAAGGGTAATCATACCCGTCTCATCTTTCAAGTTAATTATTCATTTGACTAACAAAAATCATGTAATGTGTTATGTGAAGCTTAACATGAGGATGGAGACATTCTCTAGGCTTACCAGTTGACTAACCATGTTGGTTGTTACCCTAAGTGAATGGTTTTTCACCATGTATGTGTTTAGTGTCTGCAAAAATTCTGTTATGTATATGCATGTTGTATGATAAAATCAACGCCATGTTATCATGACAAATATTGCGTGTATCCCGGTAGCGGTAGTCAGCGGGCTGCACGTTAACCATTGCCAGCAAAAGGTTGCTGACCCTTGGGGGCATGTTTATTTGCAGGATGAGGTCGAGGAAGCAGAATGTGCTTTAGATCCTAGGTGTTGATATTTTGTTATTTTGGGATGTTTGAACCCGAGTAGTGTTTGTACACTCGATCGTCGTTTACTTTTGGTGATGTAAAGCTTAGTTGGTGAATTTTGAACAGTTACACTCGGTAGATTGTCATTCTTTTTTGGATAGGCGGATTTTGTAAGGTTGTAATTATGCTGGCATTCTCCGTAATCAGACCGATACATTATAAGTAACAGCCTTGTTAGCCACGTGGGTGGCTAAGGCGTGGTAAACAACCACGCCCTTTTTGGTATAGGTTAAGTTATGATTCCGCTGCGATATTTGATAAGTGTGAAGGTTATGGATGGGTGTGTTACAATTGTGATCTCCATCCTCTCCTTGTTATTCTAAGGCAAAAGGAACTCAGACATGTCTCTTTTCTAGCTTCCTCTTACTACCAAAAAATTCAAGGTTTTCATGCCTCTTGTTGCCCCATTCCAGCCGGTTTTGGTACCCCCAAATAGGAGCTTAAGCCTTGCCAATTTGCTACCCAAAACTTCATATAGAAGTTCCAAGGTAATGCTTCTTTAGAGCTTTAAGTATTACCTTGTAAGTTAGGGTTCAATTCTTAAGTTAGGAATTGATTAGTGTTGATGGTGCGTACCCTTGAACATGGGCTGTAGCTTGGCCAATTTGGAGTCAAGAAACAAAGGAAATGAAGAACAAGAAAGGAAGGAGAGAAAGGAAAAGAAACCAAGAGAAAACTCAAGGTAATGAGCTTACCTTTGAATAGAGTTTGAATGTCTTGTAGTATGGGAATTATATTGTTTTGGAAGTGGTAAGGCTATGGAAAATGTAAACAAGGATTTGGGTTATGATAGTGTTGTGTGTATGTTGAGTAAAAGGGCTTTGAAAGCCAAGTTGTTAAGGTATTAGGACTTATATAAGGTGCAGGGAATTTAATGTGGTTAGTGGTGAGAATAATGTGGATATTGGAAATTGAATAGGTGAACTGAAAATGTGGTGAGAATGGTAGAATTTTAGGGGAACCTCTGTCGAAATTTACTTAGGAACTAGGTGACTTAAGTGTTTTATGAGGAGAAAGAACCTAGGGTGACTAGGTGTGTTTTAGAGTAAAATTTGAAGTAACTAAACACTTTGGGAACTAGAGTAGAAGAAGATGATGTAAGTTGTGTATTGAAGTGCATTAGTGTGGGATAAAGAGTGGGTAAGAATGAGGAGCAAAAATCTGTAGCAAGAGTTTAAGGAAGAAGATTATGAGTGGAAATTGTGTAATTTAGACATGGATTGAGCAATGAAGTTAGCAAGTACATTGGAGAAGTTTAAAGTGTCTTTAAGGTGAATAAACATGCCTAATTACATGTGGAATCATGGGGAAAAAATTGGGCAAAGAAAGGAGCTAGAACAATAAAGAAATTGTGTAAAACCTGCTATGGTCCGGGACTTTAATTAGTCCAGGACAAAGTCCCAGACCAGTGTGAAAAACCAGCCGTAAGTTAGTCTAGGGTGGTGGTCCGGGACTTAAGTCCTTTACAAGGACCCGGACCACCCCACAAAATTAAGCTGAGAGTGGTGCAAGCTTTTGGTCCGGGACTTGGTTCATATTCAAGGACCCGGACCATACAATGAAAACAACCGAGAATGCAACCATGAGATGGTCCGGGACTTAGGTCCCTGCTAAGGTCCTGGACCACATGAAAAAAATTGCCAAAACTCCATTCCAGCAAGGGTCCGGGACTTGGGACCTGGACCAACCCAGTTTTGCCTTAAAATGTGTTTAAATGGGGTTTTAAGGTAGGGGCTTGTTTGGTAATGATGTTATAACATTGTTAAAACTTAATTAATGACATATAAAGTCATTAGTGGTATAAACAAGCTTGATAAGTAAATTGAAGTAAGTAACAAATGTAAATAAGTTTGAAATGTAAGGGGTAAGTAATTGTAAGTCAGGAAACTCTAAAGATTAAAAGAGTTAGGTTAATTATAGAGAATTAACCGTCTGACTCCGTGTACGTTATAGGATTTGAATGGTTGGACTCCAAAGGAAAGTCAGGGATCGAACAACTACGGTGAACGGTATGATTTTCTCATGTCCTGTATGATACCTTGGTTACTTTGATTTGTATGTTTGTGTGCTATATGTTACCACCAAAATAAGATAAAATGCACGAATCGGATTTAATGCACTTTCTTGTGCTTGTAATGTATTGTTTCTTGTTGGTTTGTATTTAAACTTGAAGTTTGTATAATTCATGAAATGTGTGAATGTGGATGAAGTACTTGGATGTTGAGAATATTGTGCCTTGGTTGAATTGTGGCTGAATTGGAAAGTTGTGATTGAAGGTGAAGTGTTGATTGAACGGTTGTGGCAACCTTGATTGATTTGATAATTGTGGGCCTCTCACTAACTCCCTAACAATCTAACACATCTAACTTTGAGAATTGAGTAATTTGGAGTATTGAGAAGCCCGATATAGTTTCGGCCACGCGTGAGGATGAGAAGACACAAGAGGTTGGATCCGATTTCTGGCCTTAATCTTTTCCATGGTCCAAATCCCTTAAATGGGTAGTAACCTGGATTAGTGAGCCAACCTAAAGCCCGGTGGTGGGATATTGTAGTCCCTGCCTGGAGGTCAAACCGACTTGACTTAAGTATTAAAGTAAGAAAAGTATTTGGTATTGTAAGGTCATGGCTGGTGCAAGTCATTGATCCCGAGTAAAAGAGTAAAGTACATCCGATTAACTCGGATGAGTAAGTAACTAACAAGTATTATGTATGAACTTGAGAATTGTATCTCAGTACCGTGGTAAGTATGTATGGCTGACTTGCGATTGCCTTCCTTTGTATGTATCGGATTGTATGTAAGTATGTATGTACTATGGTACGAAGGTATTAATGTTCATTATAGCATGTATGCATGTATAAATAAAATGAACTCCATGTATGCGACCAAGTAGTCGGTGTATTTTATATGCAGCTTTTGCTTAGCCCCTTGAGGCACTGTTTTTATTTTCCAAGTACTCAAGAAGTTTGATCGTCGATGTGAGAGACCAGCTGTTATGCTTAGTTAGCTAGGAAATATCTTGGATGGTGTGTTGTATACGGGATTGTAGCCCCTTGGAACTGCCGGTGCGGTGCACCCTTATGTATTTTGGAAAGCGTGTGGACTTGTGAGATATGGGTAGGAGGTTAGACTTTTGATAAGCATGTATAGACTTATGAGAAATGTTATACCTCAGGATTGTACCATAGAAAACTCGGTATATTGTATTGTGAGTATTGAGTATTGTACTGAATGGAGAATAGTTTGTCTTCGGTTTGGAAATAGAAGTGTGAGTCGTATTATTTGTACTCGGGTATTCCAGTCCATCAGACCGATGTTGTAGTAGAAGTAGGCCTTGTTAGTCACATGGGTGGCTAACGGCATTGTATCACCCGCCGTTGTGTAAGAAATTATCCGCTGCGTATGTATGGAGGCACAAAACGATTAGACGGTAATGACGGGTTTGGCGGTAGGGGTGTTACAGTTTTGACTTCTGTTGGTGAGGTTGTATTCCCCTATTGATAACTAAGCTTTCTATATGCTTTGTGGTGCAATTGGTGCACATACGCTTATGATTATTTAAGCTTCTGTTTTGGGACCTAGTATCTTTGTATCTGAACAGTGGATGGCGGGTTTAGCTATCTCGTAGCACGCTGCGTAGGACATCCTTCTTTTTGCTACGGGTGTTTCCCGTTCTGTTCACAGGTATTTCACTTGTTCTGTTTACGAGTGAGGTTCCCTCGTTCTGTTCACGGATTCTATCCGTTCTGTCTGTATGCTTTGGTATCTAGTGTCCCACTCTGTTTGTGATTCTGATTACTCTGGATTCTGTTTCAGTCCTACTTATTGGACTTCTGCTTCTAGTATCTGTTTGGAAAACATCTATTCCTTCTGTTTACCTTATGGTTTTATAATATAATCTGCAAATGTTTTGAGCATGTTGGTCGATGAAGTTAGTCATCTACTGGGCATGGTTGTGTGCTCATCCCCCTACTCTTACTAACATTGCAGATTGATAGACAAGGATCGTCCATGCTTTCGGAGCTTAGCTTGTAGCTCATTTTGTTTATTGATACTTTGACATTTGTAGCCTACGGGCCTTAGTAGCTTTTGACTCTCACACTTTTGATCTCTGATTTGACAATTACAATTGTATTGTAATTTGAGGATATTTCTGCTACACTTTGACTATACTTTATATACAAGTAGTGTTTTGGACCTTATTTACGAGCGTTAGATTAGTAGTCTTACGTTATTAGGTAGTAATATGCGGCGTGTAACGTCCCTAACTCCTAGGCCAGTGTTGGGGTCGTTACACATGCTATATTTGATGACGGTCATACCCAACCTGAGGATTGCTTGTTTCCTTGCTTGCATGTTCAATTCATTGTGAGACTCATTCAAACTAGGGAAAGGTTGTGGGGGAAGACCTCTGTTTAGCAGTAAACTGAAATGAATGTAAAGTCGTTCCCTCTTTATCCGATGAATTTGATTATGCGACCTGCCCCCTTGTTTTTGCCCGCAAGAAAATGCATAACAGATTTCACCGAGGAAGTGCGCCACTTCTTCTCGTTTCAGGCGAAGACAGTGGGTTGGATTCATCTCCCCAATCATTGTCCAACCTTGTATCTTATCCCGTGGATCAGCGAAGTGTTCTAGGTTTATTTCTTAGATTGCATGGTCGGGCTGATAGCAAATTGCAAAAGAACACACATCTGGTGATATTGGGGGAAGGCGCTGGGAATATAATCTCTAGGGGGGATCAATCGAAGAACAGCAGAAAGCTATTTGAAGATGGGGTCAATTTGGGATGGGATTTTTGAGTTGCATGTCGGTAAACCAAATTGAAAGTGATGCCTCTCCTTTTGGGCTTTATTCATGGAGGTAATTGTAAAACCGGGCTCAGAGTGTGTGATCGAGGTGGTGGTTAGAGATCGATAATGACTTAGATGTCTTATGGTTGTAGGGTTGGCAGGGAGGGGCGGAGTTAGTAGGGATGGAGGGAGCAAAAACTCTCAAATTATTTGTAATTTTATACATGCCCCAGTCAATTTTTATTTCTAGCTCCCTCCCTTTACAACTAATTTTGAAACCTACTGCTTTGTTTCCTTTTTGCGTCTTTGGATGCGTTACAAGAAGATTTAGTAGTTCATCGCGGTTTGTTTTTCTCTTGTGTTTAAACCTTTCTTCACTTGATTGGTCTTTTCCTTGCTAGATGTTGGTTTGTTGGTGGGTTGTGTATGATGTTCAACTCTTTTGTTGTTTATGTCTATGCTGGGGTGGCGAGCTATGAAAAGCTCTGGAATTAGTGGATAGTTCCTCTAATTTCTCAATCATCCTTTCCCATTTAACAAACACTCCGCAAAACAATATGACAAAAAAATTGGGGAGATGAGAGAGAATGCTAAGGAACTCCAGTTCAGAGTTTCTTAGTTAATAAAATAATATATTTTGTTGACATGATAATTAGAAATGTGGTAAGAACCTCACCACTATACTGTGGATGCCCTTAGTAGTGCATTTTCAATGTATTACTCCCTCTGTTCAACAAATTCTGTCATTTTAGAAACTTGCACACTTAATAAGAAAAGTAGAAAATGACACATGTACCTCTACTTTTTACTTTTCCATCTAGATAATAATTACTTTTATGTTGAATAGTAGGATTAAAAATGGAAAAAAGTGTGTCAAAAACTAAAATGACATATATTTTTGAACAAGAATCACTCCCTAAAACGACAGATATTAATTAACGAACGGAGTATGTGTTTAGGTTCTTGGTTTTGCGACCGTAACCCATACGAGTTGTTCATATTTGTTGTTGTGTTGGTTTCTAGGTTTGTTATACATTAACTCGAATATATTATATGATACTCCATCCGTTCAATAATATCTGTCATTTTAGAAACTTGCCCACTTATTAAAGAAAGTAGAAAAATGACGTATGTATCCCTATTTTTTACTTTTCAATCTAGATAATAATTACTTTTGTGTTGAACAGTAGAATTAAAAATGAAATAAAGTGTGTCAAAAAACTAGAATGACATGTAATTTTAAACAAGAATCACTTCCTAAAACGACAGATATTAATTAACGAATGACGTATGGTTTATGAAAAAATATAACATCATCTAATTATCAATTTTTAATAAATATCTAATCATGTATCTTAGTTAAGAGACTCTTTTTATAAAAAAAAATTGTCTTGACAATAAATGTGTTGTTGCTGGATACAAGACAGAATAAAGAATAAATATGAAATGCCACGTTATGAGCTTACATTTAAATTACATGTATTACTTGCTACATTAATTTAAAAAAGGAGATAACTTTAGTGTAAGGAACGTGTCATGTATGTCTCACACGGTTAGGGTACATTGGTCAATACTACACGCTTTTGTACAATTTATTGAAAAAAAAATAGCCAAATTTTTTTTTTTCATAACAATATTCTTTTGTCAACCATTGGTTGTCTCTTGCTCCATGTGTACCTGTTCCCATATTTATTTCTACCGTGCTAATTGCATACACCTACGATAACAAACATGACATAGAAATTAATCCATGTGGAAGATACATCTTAGCATCTACAGCAGTTTAATATAGTTTTATCAAGAATCCATGTAAATATTATACATCAAATTAGAAAAACTAACACATACTCCCTCCGTCCCTTCTTGACCGTCTTGTTTATTATTTGGGCATGTCGTTTGACTTCAATATTTAATATATCAGACAATATAATTTCACAAATCTAAATTTTGTAATTGATTCCTTATGTGATAAACTACAAAATGTAAAACTTAATTTCATAAAATTAATTTTTCTTATATGTTAAATATTAAAGTGAAAAAACATAAAAAAAACAAATAAGAAGATCAAAGTGGGACAGAGATAATATATGAATGTAGACATGCATTCAATAACTAAATCTTACCAAGTCAAAGTTTACTCAGTATTTCTAAGCTAATAATTATTCAGATATATGTTCTATATATGCATTCAATTTGTAAATTGATATAAAATTATAAACTAGACCATATAACATGTCTTTCACTTACCAGGAATCTGGCATTTACCAAAACCTGTGCAAAAGGAGTAAAATTCACATGTTAACAATTATTTAAAATATATTAATTTCTTGATTCTTGCACTTTTTCAACTTAGATAAGTATTATGATGCAACACTTACTTGGATCTTCTTTTGTAATTATAGCAGCGCCTTCAAAATCACATTTAGCACCTTCACCTTTAACGTTCCTCCAATAACTAGTGAAGACGTGGGCCCCAACAGCGTAAACATCATCTTTTTTGTAACAGGGTTGATCACGTTGTGTTGGAACACAATCTGCCCCATTTACACAAGCATACAGCATTTGTTGTTTTATGTGATCTTCTGAGGAGTTTGAGTCTGGGATACACCATTGGCACTCACCTGTATTTGAAGTATAATGGTTATATTGCTATTAGTATAAGAAAAACATAAACTCGAATATAAATGTTTATAAAATAAACAACTCACCAATAATCTTTCCCACAAAGAATGAGAGGAGAAAGAAACTCACAAGATGTAAGGTTATTATACCCTTTCCCATTCTTTTGATCGTCTTTTTGTAATTGTTTTAATGGGAAGAAATATTGAAAAGATTTTTTAAAAATTATTTTCAAGATCTAAAGTCATCATGATTTATAGAGATGTATTGAGCTAATTTCTCGAACTTTTGTGATTCAAAATTTACTCCAATTATGAGTTAGTGATAATCCTTCTTTATCTCCAGTTCTTCATTTTCTTTTTGACTTGACCAATTTCCAACATAGTTCTAGAAGTCATTACAGTCTAAAAATTGATATTTTGAGCTCCAATACCATATCAAGTTATAGAATTAATAACAATACATTTGTTATAGTTTTTTTCTACATTTGTTATAATTAGAACATAAGATGTACCGCAAATGCGGATACACGAGTCCTACAAAACACTCGTACACAATCTGCTAAATCAGTTTTGGATCATACCTTAACTGATCTTATGGCTTTTATTGATGTTCAATGGTCCTTTATTCCAAGAATATTGGAAAATTTGCCGGCATACAATCTAGCCAATTTAGCTAGACGCTTTCATGATGAATATCCAATAACATAATATATATCATCCTTTTTTAAAAAAAAAACACTCCTTAAAAAAACCTTATATCTAACACCTTCCTTACCAATTGGTTCTTAACAAGTTACGTAGAACCCAAAACTTTTAAAAAAATTTGTTTATCTATTATTATATAGAGTAAGCCCCTTGAAGTTTGATGATATTACAAGTTGGTCTCTTGATGTTATCAGTATATCTGGTAGGCCCTCGAGGGATATGGATTTCTGATAGTGGGCTTCTGAAACCATAAATATGTTTTCTTAGACACTAATTTCTTCTCACCTGACAATTTATCCCTTGACATGTTAGATTTTCACTCATTGTGTCATATTGTTGCACTAGACAATACTTAAAGCATAATTCCAACCATAATCTCTCTCTCCCTAAAAGCCTATTATTTGACAAAAAACCATGAGAGTGTGCTCCTATGTACATTTTTGTTTAAGTTACGATTCTTTGTTTCGGTGATGCGAAGGAGAAAAAGGTGATTTCAAAATAGAGACAAATAAGAAGAAAGAGATTGTGGATGTGAGTTTGTATTAAGT
Source organism: Limonium bicolor (assembly GCA_023374045.1). Taxonomy (NCBI): domain Eukaryota; kingdom Viridiplantae; phylum Streptophyta; class Magnoliopsida; order Caryophyllales; family Plumbaginaceae; genus Limonium; species Limonium bicolor. The sequence continues at coordinate 238,333,971 of CM041781.1, forward strand.
ATTGTCCGATGTGACAATGTGACGTGAAGAGGTTGCTAGGCCGGAGGAAAATTAATGCTTAAGCAAACAAACTTAGAGTTTTAAGGGTCCATTGTTAGGAACCCTCATACCTCGAGAGGGTTGCCAGATATATTGGTAACCTGAAGATACTAACTTGTAATATCGCTAAACCTCAAAGGGTCTTACAATAATTTACCATATTTTAAAAATGAGACACCGCTACATGAATGGTTGGAGTACTGGTTTGGAAATAATCTCCTAACATAACTGCATGTATCATTTTAAAAGTTGTTTCAATCTCTAGATTAATCTATTGCCTCTTCCACTTGGTGATATAGAAGTAGGGGTGTCCATTCGGTTAATTTGGTTATTTCGGTTATAGCCAAATTAACCGAAATTCAGTTCAATAATCGAATTAACCGAAACCGAATTAACCGAAAACCTAAAACTTTTTCTACTTAATAACCGAAAACCAAAGTTGCAGTTAACTAATAAATTTGGTTAAATAGAATTTTTTAAAAGGAAACTTACAATTTTCATTAATATTTATATATTTAAATTTAATTGAAAAAAATATTTCAGTTATTCGGTTAACAGAAATATTCACTTCAATAACCAAAAACCGAACTAAAAATAAAATTCGATTAACCGAAACCGAAATTAAAAAAATAGTTATGAAAAACGGTTAAAAAACCGGAAAAAATTTGGTTTTCGTTTATTACCGAATTAACCGAACCGTATGGACAACCCTCTATACAAGTATAAAAAAGTATACTTTTCTAAAAAACTACATCTTTTGGAAATTTCGAACCTGACGATGGCACTTATTTTCTCTTTTTCAACTTTGTCTTATTGTAAATTTTTAAGTCCAAATAACATAAATTTTATACTGTTGTTCATCATAATTTGAGCTCTTAAAAATAAGACCCAACATGAATATGTTTTGATAAATTTAAAATTTTATATTTTTGTATGTACAATGAATATTGTGAATCTTAAGTTTAACAAAAGTGAATCAAATGTTGTTAAAAAGTAAATCAAAAGTTGTTAAAAAGTGAATCAGAAGTCGTAAGACCCTAAATCCTGTGCTACAAACCCCAAAAATACCTTCGACGTTTTTAGCTTTCTTAAGGTGGTTTTTAGGGTGTTTGGGGGGGGTAATCTTTTTTACATTAGTTCTGCACTTTACATTGTTGTTACTGACTCGACAGGTTTTTAGGGTTTGTGGTTAAGGCTTTAGGGTCGTTAGACCTTAAACCCTGCACTACAGACCTTAAAAATGCCTTCGACGTTTTTAGCTTTCCGATGGTTATTTTTAGGGTGTTTGGGGGGGGGGGGGGGTTGAGTAATCTTTTTGTTAGTTCTACACTTTATATTGTCGTTACTGACTCGACAAGTTTTTAGGGTTTGACCTAAAACCCTGCACTACAAACCCTAAAAATGTCTTCTACGTTTTTAGCTTTCCTAGAGTGGTTTGTAGGGGTAATCTTTTTGGCATTAGTTCTACACTTTATATTGTCATTATTGACTTGACAGGTTTTTAAGGTTTGTGGTTTAAGGTTTAGGGTTAGACCCTAAACCCTACACTACAAACCATAAAAATGTCTTTGACGTTTTTAGCTTTCCTATGGTGGGGTTTTAGGGTGTTTTGAAATACATGTGAATTTTAGCATAAGATTAAATTAGCATATAGTCGAGAATGATATTAATAGAATTAATAGAGGCCCAGAGAAGCTATATATTTATATTCATGTCAAACAACATTAACATGTCCTCCTAGCCTTGCGAGTTTAAATCAGATTTTACAACCTTTAATAAATGAGTATTGTGGTTAGCTTTATTAGTATTGTTATTATATTTACTACGTCCAAGAGTACGAATTGAATTTTACCTCTTCCTAAAATATTTTCCCTTTTCCTAACTTATTTATTCAGCTACTATGTATTTATTTATTTATCTAAATAATCCTTCTCATCCTTTGCTAACGATCAGTTAACCCTTCTCCTATTTTTACTTTAACCAAATAATATCTATTTATTTCCCTAATTCTTGAATCTAGATCCTTCTACAGTTTACAACGTTAATCTTTTACTCTCAAATTTAAATCTTGTTGTTAAAATCATTTCAAGTTATTTTATAGTATTGTTATAAATTCTCCTCCCACTAAACTAGGTAAATTTATTAGTTAATTACTAATTCCTTAATTATTTTCACATTGTTTTCTATTTAATAACACGATAGTTATCACGATCGCCTTCATCTTCAACATATCGCCTCCACTCTTCTCTCTTTCCTCAAGCCCTCAAACCTTCCCAATCCACGTCTTGATCTTCTTTCGCCGCTAGGCTGCTTCTCTGGTGCCGGATTAGGTAGAAGGGTAAGGGGAAACAATTGGTAAGGTTTGATAATTAATTCGTTAGTATTCGAGTAGTTTCTGATTATGATTCTACTTGTAATTCTAGACACCGAGTTCCCTGACGGGCGCTACTACTGATCCTGCTAAGTGAATCTGTGGCTGTGAGCGTATCCAGGTAAATGTTGTGCTCAACATTCTCTACCTCTGTGTTTTGCGAAACATCAATGGATTGGATTTACTGTGGTTTTGATATTGTGGAGGTCTGGGAATTATTTTCCCCGTGTATTCTGGTGAGATGTTTTGCGAAAGGGTTTGAATAAATGTTTTGGGAGACTTTCTTTGAATTGGTTATTGGATTGTTGGTACCTCTTGGTGCTCCGTGTAAATTGTTGGTGCCTTTATGGCGCTCCATGTAATTATTGGTACTATGTACCCCGTGGATATTCTTATTATTTTGCCTGCAGACATTACTTGCAGTTAAGCTCTAATGATCTACTCCTTTGGGTCATAAGTTACCTTCTGGGGGGTGTGCACACTTAAGGACGTAGAGTGAGGTGGGATTCTAAATGTTGCGACCCCAGTTTGGGTGTCGTCCGTGTATACCATTGATTTGATTCTTGGAAAGTTCTCCCCCGCTATGTTTTGTGTTCGATATTTGGAATTGGTTTACGTTTTGTGCAAGTATTGTTTTATAAATGTAAATGGGTTTCAAAATGTATTTTACGAGTTGAGACAATGTTTACTCAGTTTTGCTGATTTGCGCGATCCCTTCACGTTTTCTATTGTTGTTTTATGATCGCAGGTACTCATGGCTGAATTGGGGATTGGGACACGCTGTCACATAGCTTAGGATGACTGGATAATTACTTCGCATAATTTTGAGTTGAGTTATGTTTTGGAATTATGTTGTTTCACGAATTTTTAGAAACGTTTTGGTCTTTTGGTTGGTGGTTTAAAGCCTGAGCACTCTTTGTTAGAGTGTGGCGGTAACGCCTTTTGGATTTTGCTATTCCGCTGCTACTTAGTTGAAGTGTTTTGCTGGCTTTGCTTTCTGGGAGGTTATGGTTGTGATGGAGTTTTACTTATTGTTTAAGAGACTTTCCGATAGTGTTTTTGTGTATTATTTGAGGTACTAATTTATTGCAATGATTCTCCATTTGATTGCTAAGCTATTGTGTTTATTTTCTGTTGATTTGGTTCTGTGTTAGCTTTTGAAAATGCATTTCAGGACCTGTCCGAACGTCCGTCCGGACATCTATGTTCGGACAGGCCCCGAAAGTTTAAGAAATTTTCTCTGTTTAGTCGCGTCCGAACTTCAGTCCGAACGTCAATGTTCGGACGGCATGCGAGGACGAGGCCGACTTACAAGTTTCGACTTATATCCGAACTTGTAACGGACCAATGTTCGGACGTGCGCGTAAGGATTTTGGACTTTGAAACTCAACTTGTGTCCGAACTTTGAAGTCCGGACACAAGTTCAGATGTCTTTGATTTCAGACTTTTCAACTCTCGACTTGTGTCCGAACATTAATGTCCGGACACAAGTTCAGACAAAGGGGTTTTTCGCAGGTTAACTTTCTCGGCTTGTGTCCAAACTTCCCATGTCCGGACACAAGTTCGGACTAAGCTTGTTTTGCACTTTAAGGACTCGTTTGGAGTCCGTTTTCGAAGCCGTTTTCACCGTTAGTTTTGTAATTCAATTACCTATGGGTTAAGGCAAAATCCAGGGTGTTACAGATACCGAATTGGTTTAAGATAATTGAGAACTCATACTTAGTATTATTCCAGATCTAAGTGATAGAGGACGGGCGCGGGATAATACGCTAGCGTCTTCTTCGGTGTATGGTATGTTGTTATGTGATCCGATTGTTCCCAAGGATCACCTTGGGTTCGAATGTGTGATTGATTGATAAGATGATATGTATGAATGCATGTTTATTGTACATTGTGTATTATTTGCTCGAATACATTGCGCTATTAATTGTTCGCGAATATTATTCGAACTACGGCGAATATCGAATATATCTTGAATTAAGGTATGAGTAGTGATGAGAACTATGTCACTTACGATAGGATAATGATATACATTGTATTATCCACAAATAAAACCTAAGAAGACTCCTTAGGTAGAGTAACGTAATACCATTAAGTGAAAGTATATTCAAACATGGAAATACTCTAGACAAATTCTAGACATATAGTAAGACCTAAAAGGCGTATGCACATTAGAGATGTTATTCACTATAAAACCTAAGAACAAATCTTAGGCATATAGATTAAGAGAACTTAATCACATAGTGAGATATTTGAGTATGGAGGAAAATCCAGATGGTTGGTTGAGCATTGTGATCACGAGAGGATTACCAAGATCGGGTCCACTCTAAGTATTGAAAATTCCAATGAGTCGAATTTATCGTTGGTTGGATACACTACAGTTGGTGTTGGCTTATGCCAGTATGCTACTCGTCTGATATTTGGGAAGGAGGAATCAAATGCACTACCGTTGGTGTTGGCTATTGTTAGTAGGTTACCCGCCTCATAATATGGAAGGAAAGAGAAATATGTCACCTTCCATGGTGACTTGTTAAGTGATAAGAGTTAAGAGATTAGTAGATGATACAATGAAATATTAGTTGTACATTAATACAAAAAGCAAGTAGTTTTGTGAACCGTTGGAGAACGAACTAAGGGGCCTTAAAGGCCAGATAACGAGAAAGGTTTAAAACAACTCTCGTAGCATTTATTACCTTGATACGTAATTATTGAATTTGATTGAGTGAATGAGTTATGTGTGGAGGTTATGACTGTATGCTTGATGAATTATTAGAATGATTTTAAGTGATGCTTTTACATTTATGTAAATTGGAATGCATGAAATGGAACCGCATGTTAACTATGATCAATTAGCTTAAGGAGGGTCTAAGGTCACATGATGGTTACGTAATGACATACTTAGCAGTTGGCTGATACCATACAACAACAAATGTTTACAGGTTCATAGCCGAAGATCGACATCAGAGTGTGGGGTCGGTAAGATAGTGGTATACTACTTTTAGGTTATATCGGTATACTACTTTTCGGTTAGATAGCGGTATACGACTTGTGGGTTATACTTTTTTGGGGTATACGTTGGTATAGATTAAACTGCTCACATGTTTTTGGATAAGTGTTGTATTTTGGATTATGCTATCTCGGTTATCACAGTGTTGTATTGTATAAGCATTTGTATGCCTTGTTACTCACATGGGTGAGTAACGTTGGTAACACCGTTGTTAGTTAAGATATGTTATTTCCGCTGCTTAAGTTTAATTGATTATGCTAAGGACATGATTAAGGTATAATTACGAAGTAGGGGTGTTACAACCATCCTTGTTGAGGAGATCCAACTGAAGAAGCAGAATCGTCCTTGGCAAGCTCTAAAACCGATCAATTCCATCTCTGTTTGTCACACCTGAAACTATCAAGCATAGACAAAAAGCCAGGCATATATTAGCTTGAGCAGAAGTCAAAATATTGCTAGAATCATCCTCTGCGCTCATCTGGCTCTGCCCCCGTTGTATTCCCTCAAAGAAATTTGTATGCGACAAGCATTGAGACAACCTGCCATTGTGCACCACATGCATCATCCCATGGATATCAACATAGTCATTCTATTCTGGATGACCATCAGCCGAAATCTATAAACCGACACAGAGACCATGACGGTACATGCATAAAGCCACTGACAAATACCCAGTAAAAATCACCATGTACGTGGTGATTTTGGGGACCAAACAACAACATGCAAGACCACCAACTTTGACTCTGTCATTGTTATACCCATAAACCCCATCACCGAAAACAATCGATAATAAAATTAAACAAGTGATTATTGAGGAGGCTTTCAAAAATTGGGCCAAAACAAAACAAGAACTAAAGATACCACTATAAGAAAATTATTTAAGTTACTAAAAAAAGAAAGAAAACAAATCAGAGAAACAACCAAAATGAGTCCATCTGAAGAAAAAAACAGCTGTGGTTGCCCAAAAACGAGAAGACTTGCTACAGATGAGAGGGGAAACAAAACTTGCTAGAGAGAATCTGTGTTGCTAACTAACCCATATTTCTTTGTGTGTTCTAGGTTTTTCACCGTTATTCACCATTGTCGTATTCAATTCCATAAAAAGAAATAATTGGTTTCGAAAAAAAATCCGCAAAAATGATCTGTTGTCATACTTCTTAACACTCAAGATCTTGAGCTCTTAGTCCTAAAGAAAAAAAAAAGATCGGCATGGTTTTCTATGTTACAATCTTCTATCCGACGGAGGAAAAAAAATACTAATTTTTACAACTCGTTCACACAGGTCATCTGTAGACCTGATAATTCGGGTCACTCGGTTCGGGTTCGGTTTGGGTTAGGTTCATCTGGTTTAAATTAGATTTGGGTGACTTCGGTTTGGTTGAGTTTGGGTTTGGATGCTTTCGGTTCGGGTTAGCCTTTGCGTCATTCGGTTTTTTTGAGTTATAGTTCAAATTCGGGTGACTTATCCGGGTTAGGTTTGATTGATAAAAATTTCAAAGTACGAATTTTAAGCAACCTTTGTAACTTGTATTGATTTTCATATGCTGCTCCAAACTCTTAATATAGTGTTACTCTTGATTAAGACTACAATTGTATATTGTTGCACAAAATCAAATTGGATGACAATTTTTGTATATGAATTTTAACTATACATTTATTAATTGTATTGAACAAGTATAAATAAAAAATTTTGTGAATTAGTGGTCAATATTCAGCACTCGACGCCGAGTCTACCCCGCCCACGCCCGACGTTGTGCCTCCCATCGTCCTGCGCCCGTCACACCCCGCGCGCGCTCATCACCTCGTGCAAGCGTCGTGTGCCTGCACCCATCCATCCTTGCCTCGTGTAAGCGTCATGCGCCCGCCCACCCATCAACATTTAAACCATTCCTAGGTCCTAGACATAAAGAAATCTAAGTTTATAAAAATATAGAGTAATATAAAATAGTAATGATACACATTACTCAGTCTTATAAAACATATTAGGTTATGTTGTCATGGTAGATGAAATAATCCGGCGGAGATTATTTATCCTCCAAAATGCTAGTCTATCCCACGCCTCACAATAATCTACCATTGAGAATATTTATTTTTCTCATTTTATTGCATAATTTTTTTAGGCATATACACATCAATCTTGGTTAGTATAAGTCTCAACTGAAAAGTTTAGGTTTTATAATTAAACTTCATCAACATTTAAACCATTTATAAGTCTCATGTCCTAAACATAAAAAAACCTAACTTTATTAAATTCAAAATTAGTAGAGTATTATAAAATCTTAATGATACACATTAAATTGTTGAAATACCCCAAACCTAAGTATGCTAAGTAAACATCAAATTATGATGTAGTAAGGCTAGAATATGCCTTATAAAGATTGGTAGACAATTTAAACCAAGGAAAACACAAGAAAGTGCCTTAAGGGCAATTTGGGCAAAAACGTGCTCTAAGTTTGGAGTGACTTTGATTAGCACCCAAATACCATTATAAGACTTTAGTAATATGCTAATGGACATTTTAAATCAATTATCAAAGAAACCCAAGCTTGAAAACAAGTTAAAACACAAAATGTGCTTTAAGAAGTCTTAAAGCACATTTTTGAGAAATTGTCTTAGAATTGAGTTTTGAGTGGCTAGATGTCCATCATTACTCTTTAATCAACATGTGTACTAATTAGTATCACATTAGGAAGCCTAAATCAATGGGAAATCAAAATTTTCAGAAATATGTGCACTGATTTGTGAATAGTGCCAAATAGTGACTAGTTTAAGTTTTAATCAATATAAGCTAATTAGTTGGTCAACAAAGACCATGACTAGCCTTATTTAAGATAGGGGGCCGGTTTTCTAAGGGAGGATGAGTAACCATAAGTAGTCAAATAAGGAAGAAAAGAAGAGATAAGTAAAAGAGTACTATTTGCTTTATTAAAGCAAATATCTTATATTAGCCACCTTTCTTCTTCTTCTCTCTCTCTTCATTTCTCTTCTTCACATGGTTCCACCATCTTCTTCCTCCCTTCATTCACGTAGGAGCAGCACCCATGGCAACACCACCTTGCTTTGTCCATAACTTGCTTATTTTAGATCCAAATCAAAAACTAAACACATATTTCTCTTAGTTAGGCCAAGACCTATCTTTCTATCTTTTCAAATTTACAAAGCTCCATTTTGGTGCCAAGAGGAAACTCCATTGATGGAGGAAAATCAAGTTTGAAGAGCTCATTAGCTTCTCCATTCTCTTAAGGTAAAGAAAATGTAAGAAAAACCAAGTTTCCATCATCTTCCTTACATGGCCGAAAATTTCTACTCATGGGGCCTTGTTTTTATGCCTTGTTCTAGCTTGATTTATTCACCAAGGACTAGTGGAGGTCCTATTTCATTCAATGCCAAAGTCTACCTTGAGACTTCAAAGGTAATCATCCACTTTTATGCCTTAGAACACATTTCTAACCTAGGTTTTCATTCCTTGAGGTTAGTATATTGTTTAGTACTCATATGAGTCATTGAATATTGATTAGAACATTGGCAAGAAGATTTAAGTGGTGGCCGAGATCTATGCAAGAAGAAGGTCTAAGGAGGAGATTAAGATAAGCTTGAGAAAACAAGGTAAAATGCTTACCTAATGGTGGTTTAAGTTTAAGGAATGAGTTTTAGATGGGTACCAATGTAGCCTAGGGCTTACATTAGGTAATGGGTTATATAACCTAAGACAAAGAGTTTAAACAAGCTTATGAACTTGTGACTAAGGAGCCAATGAGATGAGTTAGTAATATAAGTTTAAGGTGGATTTTAAGAGCATTATAATTACTATAAGATTGATGAGTGTATTTGCAGTTGAAAGCTTATATATGTGGGAAATTCAGTGTTTAAGTTTAAGTCATTTAAGGGCCTAAGAGCCATGTCATTTAAGAGCCTTAGTGCTATGCAATTTAAGATTATTGCAAAATATTGAGTTTGTTGTGAATGAGTTGGTTTGGTGATGAGATATGATGAGAAAGAACTTGATGTGTGTGAGATGGTTAAATGAGGAAAAATAATGTGTTTGGGCATGCTATGATGCTAGAGGCGCTATGGTGAAATTTGAGTAGAAAATAAGTGTTTAGGTGATGGTGGTGAATTAATATGACCTAGGATTTACTAGGAGTCACTATGAGGAATTTGAGTGGAGATTTGTTAACTAAAGAGTTCTTGAGGTTTAGAATGACCTAGAGATGTCTAGGAGGAATTAGAGGATTGGTGAGTGTTTTTGAACACACCAAAATCATGAGATGAGGAATGTAAGACTTGTGCATAAGTTTAAGGAGAAGGTGTATTGCTTAAGGTGATTTAGATAAGTTCCAAGGGAATTTAATGACTAAGGAAGTACTAGGAAGTCTTAGAGGTTGTCTTGATGAAAAAGGGGTGAGATAAAGTGTTATAATGAGTTATAATGACTTAGGCATTACTTTGAAGGATTTAGGAATCAAGAGAATGTAATTGAGTATTTAGGACTTAGGCAAATGTTGGTAAACAACTAGGAAGGAAATAAGGTGTTGATGGATGGAAGCTTAAGCTTGTGAAGGAACTTTAAGTAAATGCATAAAAGAATTTCGATGGTGAAAAGATGGTGAAAGATGCTTGGGAGATGAGGTTATAGTGGTGAGGAAAACATTTGGCATAGTGGTTACATTAGGTATGAACCACCACCTAGAACCTAGAGGAAAACGTTACAAGTGTTAGCATTATTACAAGGGAAATGCATAATGACTAAGGTGGATCTTGGTGAATGATTTAATGTGTTTAGAGGAGGGCTTAAGGTGTACTTGAAGTGCCCAAATGAGGTTATAACATATTAGGATATATGAGGAGAATGTTGGAGTTGAAAAGAGAATTTAGAAACAAGGTTCTAGAGCCGACCGACCTTAGGACCGGACTTGCAAGGTCGGTCGAGCTCAAATTACACTACCGGAGAAAGTTTCTGGAATGGACCGACCTTGGGACCGGACTTGCAAGGTCGGTCGGGCATGTATTTTGTACGGTAATAAGTCTCTGGATCGACCGAACATGGGACCGGACTTGGCAAGTTCGGTCGAGCTTAAATTTCCCTCGGGGAAACTCTCGGGAATGGACCGACCTTGGGACCGGACTTGCAAGGTCGGTCGGGGTAGAATTTTCAAACGATGAAGTGTTCTAGAATGGACCGACCTTAGGTAAGGTCGGTCGGAAGTTCGGTCGGGCCTAAAAAAAAAAATTTAAATTCTAAGAATGGTAATAGGTAATAAGGTATACCTTTGGTAGGGTGGTAATGATTAGGACCCTAGGAACTTAAGGGATTAAGTTAAGTTAAGTATAAACTTAAAAGTTTAAGGTTAAGTTGTAAGATTAAGTTGTAAGACTTAAGAGGTGTTAGGTGGGAATCATTAAGGGATTAAGTAAGTTAAACAAGTTAAGTAAGTTGGATTAAGTTAAGTGATTAACAACCTAAAACTGAATGAATGTTTTAGGACTTGGAATTGGACTCCGGAAGAGATTAAGCAACCGAACGGCCAACGGTGAACGGTACAGTTCTCTTGTGACCTGCTTGCTAACGAGGTGTCCCTCGGCTTGTGTGCTATTTGTTTTGTGTGCTCACTAAACAAGATAAAGCATGCAACCGGAATATATTATATTTATTGTATTGTTGTGTGATGTTTGAAAACTAACACAACATACCGTGAGAACTTACTAACCAATGTTTAGTAAGGAATTGAGTGAGACTAAGGGACGCCCCTAATAAGGGACAATATGAACCGAAAGAGGTTAACCAACAAACAGGGTCTTGAGATTACTACTAACTGGAACTTGAGTGAGGAAACCCGGGACCGATCTCCGGTCATGCATGCTAAGGAAAGGGGGTCGTTATCTATAGCAGATTCGACCTCCGATTAAGGACTTGTCTTCGGACTTGTAGCCTAGGGCCGGTTGCCGGCTCAGCTGCGCTGGACTCCCGTCCAGAGTAGGTGGCATTAAGATGGTGCGGTGGGATCACCTAAATCCCAGGTTCGAATTAAGCTACAACCATTCCCTTCCAGGAACGGTTTGTATATTGAGATTAAGTTAAGATTAAGGCTAAGGTAAGGTTAAGATAAGTTGCAACTATTCCTTTTTAAAGGATGGTTTGTATTGTTAAGTTTAAGATTAAGGTAAGGTTAAGATGAGTTGCAACCATTCCTCTTTAAAGGATGGTTGTGCTATTAAGATTAAGATAAGCTACATCCACTCCTTATTAAAGGAGGGTTGTTCCTAAGATTAAAATAAGATTAAGATTGAGGTGAGATAAGGATGGACTAAGACTAAGAGGAAACATAACTTAAGGAGTTAAATAACTAACTCTCTAATTAAGGGAACGCATTTAAGTCGTTCATTGTGTGTGAACTTTGATTGTTCATATATGGATTGTTGTTTACAGCATTTACTATTATGTTGTGCATTTAATCAACCTCCATGCTATCGACAATTAGTCGTCGTAGCCACGTTAGCTTGGGGGCCATGAGGGGATCGTACCAGTATTCGTGCTGACCCCCTTTGGGGGTTGTTTTTACTACACAGGTACATCAGGAAGCGGCTGTCGCGAGAGTAAGAAGGGGTACAAGTGTTACGGGTTAAGTGTGGCCTACGAGTTGTGCATGTACACTCGTATGGCAATTTAAGTTAGTAAGATGTATAGGATGTGAGGGGGTTGTAAGAAGGATATGTAAATGGTTAAGATTGTTGTACTAATGTTCGGTATATTCTGTAGTCAGACCGTGGCAAGGTCCTGGATTGTAAAGAATTCCACTGTGACATGTATATATATATATGCTGTTAAGTTGCGAGACCACAATTGGATTGAGTTGGGGTGTTACAAAAGTGGTATCAGAGCGTAGTTACGCTCTGAAGACAAGAAATACCGAACTTAGGAGAATATTGAGGTTGAGATTGAGTTATGGGTTAAGGGTTGAGAGATAGAGTGAGAGGTGCGTTAGTCAGGACTTCCCGGTGTTTACCAGACATCCATAGTACCTAGGCCCGCCCTCCACATCCCTAACCCTAAATATATGGAACAAACGCCAGAGAGAAGAAAGTCTTCTCTTACTCGGGGAAACCCGATCTGGCAGTTAGCTAACAATAAGCAGTACGAGAAACACCTTGTTGCACAACAGTTACGGAGAACTTGGAGGTTTTCAATGGAGCGCAACAAAGAAACAGGCGCTACCTATGGAATACTATCAGTAAGGGAACGGAAATTACCGGCAACATGGGTCGACATGCTACGCAGTCGAAATAACCCGCGATACCAATGGTAAGGAAAGCATTACGCGTGCAATGGATAAGGAAATGATAAGAGACATGAGTACCGGACAGCGGTCCGAGTGAGCATAACAGTGGGATAATACAAAGCATGAGGATTGAGATTACTGGAAAGTCCAGTTAGAAACGGGAACTCCAAACCCCATACAACGAGGAATGTTATAAAACCTGGCCAACATAATGCGGACAACGATAGGAACTCATGCAAATTGTATACCGAAATAGGACTACGATGTAGTGCTTAAAGGAGAATCATTACTGAGTAACCACAACAAAATGTGTGGAGACAGGAGCGAGGATTAAGACATAAGAAAATATTAAGGGATTCCCTCAGAAAGAGGAACGCCCTAATAGATGACAGTACTGTCAAACAACAAGGAAACTGCCGGATGGACGGTTATCCAAAATAAGAGATTATCGAAGGAGCCCCAAGGACTACCAATTACATGGAAATTAGAAGGAAGTGTCACTACCGATGTACCTTGTACCAATAACCCATCCTGCATGGCGCACTTGCCATAGCAAGTGCTACCACGGTTAAGCTACACGGAAAGCCATCATGGCAAGATAGGAGAACGCTACAATTGAAACGCATATTAATACCGGATTGTAAATCCATAAGAACAGAAAAATAAGACCTTGGAAAGGCCCGACGGCCTGACCATGATGAGATGAGATGACACACCAGTCTGCTGGGAGCAGAGCTTGGACAAAGTATTAAACCGTATAAATATTAGCAACGGTATAACCCACTACAACAACAACCGACAGTACGATAAGAACACAATCCCGAACTCCAAGGGGAAAACCTAAGAGATCGCTCAGAAATGCGAGCAAAAACACTATATAAGCAATGATATACAAGGGATGTATTATAAGATACTATTGAGACTATTGAAGCATCGACTTACAACGAAAACGGGATAAGACTCCCAGAGTGACCATTAAGGATACCAATAACAACATTCTTCAATGAAGATGTTGGACGACCCAGAAAACAAGGACAATAGAAATAAACGTAAGCTATAACCTACTAAGGATTAAAGTCGTACAACCCTGGAAAAGGAAAGCTCAGAGGACTACCCCCACAGAGCGGGCATAGTCGAGCCGAACAACTGATGAATGACAGTTAACACTGTTTGTTTAACTCATTAACACCCAAGTATGATTGATCATCAACGGGTGGCATAATCAACGGAAGTTGAACGAAGCGTTGAGATGGGAGTATAAGATAACAGGATGATATCCAACTTGGACACCGTAAGGCAAACGCCTAATACGAACCTAACCTTGACTATTAAAAGACATAAGTCTAGTAAAATGACGGCATTGCCAAAGACACTAAGTAACCTCAGGTAACCTGAACAACTTCCCTAGCAGGAAGCAAGATGCAGCAACTTATCATGAAACCCGATACTACACTTAGTATGTAACCTAACGGTGGATAGTGCTCAAAGAACCAGAATCTTATAGGGATGACCTGCAAATGAGTAAGAGTACAAATAATGAACTGAGACATTAAGCATTAAGAGCCTACGAGCCAAAGATGTTAACCACATCAGAGCCCGAGGTGCAGTAAGTTATAAGAGAGCTTGTTTAAGCCACGAAGGGACTACAATTTGTAGATATGAACGGTTACCAAACCTATAACTTAGATTGGGAAGAACATTACCAAGAAAGGGTATCAATGAGGATATTGAGATAATGCTAAGGACAGGAGCGGAGAACAAACCATGCCTTTTAGGGTGGGGATACCTCTCCTTGTTGTGAGGCCATGAGTGGGAATGAACCCCTCAAAAGGGCTTTCACATATTAGAGATAAAATATACTTTATTTAGAAAATGGAAACTATGAACCTTGAGATTACCTTAGAACATACCAGATACACTTGAGTAATAAGGAAGGTTGCACGGATAGACCCCATATCCAACACCCAGGATGTAAGAATTAGTAATGGTCAGAAATAAACATTGAGATTGCACATTATGACACGTCAAGTGGCCAATGCTCAGAAGAGCTTGTGATTCAGTGGATGACTTCTTCAGTAACCAGTTAAACTACATGGTAGATAACATCACTAAGGATGAAAGAAAGCGAAAGAAATTAGCCTACTTACGAATCTGAGATTGGAGCAGAACATCTTCATATCAAGAGACAACTATTTTACAACACGGTACGACAACCGCCAATACCGGAATGAGAGAACTCCCAGTGTATTTACACCAAGAAGGGATTGAGTATAAGGTAAGACATGAGAATAAGTGAATAAGAGGTTGCACCATTGATGGGCAACATGGTAGGGCCAACTACCACGGTAGTAGTGGTTGTGAGTACAATAGTTAGATAAGTGGATTAAGTCATGGTGTGCAGTAAGGCGACCATTATGTATGAACCGTCAAACATTGACACTGAGGCAATTAGATTTATGAGTTAAGACCAACATAAGTAAGGAAATAAGATGGTAGACGAACTGAGCATTGATGCCAGTAGTCTGGACCTGGCTAGGTAAGATTTCACAGGAAGCACACTACCCATTCCTCATGGAACTAGAAGTGCATTCCTAGTAGAACAAATATGAGAAACAAGATAAGAGGCTCTACGGAAAGAGACCTCAGATATTAAGTGACCGAATCAATACGGAATACAGAAAGGAGCTGGAGCATACCATAACCAAGAACACAGTAAATAGACTTCCCTTGATTAACTTCAAGAAGAACAATAAATGTTATTATGGAACAATGAAAGAGGAGATCGACAACAGAATACTTCATAATTAGCAATAGCTAAACGTGTGACGGACACTATGAGTTTACTAAAACGAGACGTGGGACGACTGCACCCCACAGGGGCTTGCAGGCCTGACACGCTCATTTATGAGTTAGTTGGGTAAGTAGTAATGTACCAGTAAGGTACCCCATGCATGTAGACGAGTGGTGTAAGGAACACGGGAGGTAGTCGACTCCGTACCACGGACAACGACACAAGATCAGACAAGAGCAGCCATTACCACAAACAGTCAAAGAGAAGAATTCAGTCGAACTAGCAACGTAAGGGAATCAGAGAACAAATAATTAAGGACTATGAAGTGCGAAGAGCACGGATTGTTAAGTACAGACATTGGATATGTCTTGTGATGTAAGAGATTAAACTGTAAAACGCAATAAGCATTAAACAGTAGTTCAAATTAGGAATCATCCTCAGACCAAAGGTCAGTTGGAGAGAACAACTTAGACATTCGAGAAAACACTAAGAGTATGAACATAAGATCTTCAAGGAGAATAGATAGACGGGCTACAACCCATCAAGGCCGTGTATATATTAAGATAACACGTGACCATTGAGGGATCTCTAGTGCTAAACCATAAGCACGCAAGAGAAAGATATCCGATACTGTGAGGCAGTTAAGCCTAAAAACATCAGAGTGGCACAGCGGAAGCTAGCAGACCACTACTTTGAGATTAGACCAAACTAAGTTAAGGAAACGGTATAAGTACCGTTAAGAATCCTCGATACAGAGACTAAGTCATTCCTGATCGAATTCTAAGTAAGATAGATACATCTTGAACTTATGTTCAAAGATCATGTAATGTTGATTACGTGGGCGTAATCCATTTTAAGGGGGGTAGAGCGAAAACCGCTTAGCGTATGTTTGTGTACTGAGTACATAAACTACGGTGTGCATAGCACAAAATAATTTGAGAATATGTTTTACATAAACATTTTGAGATAAATCATGGTTATTGCACACAGAAGATGTGAATACCATACATATTAAGTACCTATCTTGTTAACTCCGGTGTGAGTACAAGTTAAGAGAATTAAGGAGGAGGTTTAAGGAGACTTAAGAAATAAGGAATATATGAGGTATGAGTCGATATGAGACTAGGTGTGAGTTAAGAATAAGATAACACTATGAGATATCATTTGATATGAGTATGAGGAAGGAAATTGTAATGCTATGAGATATAAGATGGTGAGAATTGGTATGGGACAGTTATAGAACTTAGTAGGAATTTAAGTCTTGGAGTAATTACTAAGAGATGAATCGGGAATGTTTGATGGACTGAGTCCACACTTGGGAGATGTATTGATTATGATTATGAAGAACTAAAAAGATAGAAAATTGGACATGAGTGGATTATTTGGATGTTTGAAAATGACGTGGGAGGTGGAACTTGATTTTCTAGGGATCAAGGGAAACCGAACACAAATTGGGGTGGAAGGATAGTTCTACACTGATGCTGATCACATCGGGGTTGGATGATTCCTGAAACTCCCTACCAGTGGTCACAATTAAATCACACTATTGACAGAGGCCTTAGGATAAAATGAAATTGGAGTTGCTTGTATTTTTAATTAGAGGAATTATTCCTCACATGACCTCGTGAAAAGGATTACCTTTTTACTGAGTCTCGCCCATGAAGTCGAGGACGCACGAGCCTTTGTCTTCGGACCGGTGACATGGGGAGAGCAGGGTGTTTTGTATTCTGGCCCATGGTGACAAGGACGAATGAGCCATTGTCTACGGACCGGTGACATGGGAGAATACGTTGGAAGTTATGTGAATGTTTTAATCATCAAAAAGGAACAAAAGGAATTTGAGTGCTACACATGCTTAGGCATGTTGTGTGATATTTAAGTATAAGAATATGGCGGACCCAATGATCCAATGAGATTAAGTATACATAAGTATGATCTATATGATCTAAGGAATGAGGTAAGACATGTATTCTAATAAGAAAAGATGCATGGGAACTTTGGGGACAAAGTTCTTTTAAGGGGGGTAGATTGAAATACCCCAAACCTAAGTATGCTAAGTAAACATCAAATTATGATGTAGTAAGGCTAGAATATGCCTTAGAAAGATTGGTAGACAATTTAAACCAAGGAAAACACAAGAAAGTGCCTTAAGGGCAATTTGGGCAAAAACGTGCTCTAAGTTTGGAGTGACTTTGATTAGCACCCAAATACCATTATAAGACTTTAGTAATATGCTAATGGACATTTTAAATCAATTATCAAAGAAACCCAAGCTTGAAAACAAGTTAAAACACAAAATGTGCTTTAAGGTCTTAAAGCACATTTTTGAGAAATTGTCTTAGAATTGAGTTTTGAGTGGCTAGATGTCCATCATTACTCTTTAATCAACATGTGTACTAATTAGTATCACATTAGGAAGCCTAAATCAATGGGAAATCAAAAATTTCAGAAATATGTGCACTGATTTGTGAATAGTGCCAAATAGTGACTAGTTTAAGTTTTAATCAATATAAGCTAATTAGTTGGTCAACAAGACCATGACTAGCCTTATTTAAGATAGGGGGCCGGTTTTCTAAGGGAGGATGAGTCACCATAAGTAGTCAAATAAGGAAGAAAAGAAGAGATAAGTAAAAGAGTACTATTTGCTTTATTAAAGCAAATATCTTATATTAGCCACCTTTCTTCTTCTTCTCTCTCTCTTCATTTCTCTTCTTCACATGGTTCCACCATCTTCTTCCTCCCTTCATTCACGTAGGAGCAGCACCCATGGCAACACCACCTTGCTTTGTCCATAACTTGCTTATTTTAGATCCAAATCAAAAACTAAACACATATTTCTCTTAGTTAGGCCAAGACCTATCTTTCTATCTTTTCAAATTTTACAAAGCTCCATTTTGGTGCCAAGAGGAAACTCCATTGATGGAGGAAAATCAAGTTTGAAGAGCTCATTAGCTTCTCCATTCTCTTAAGGTAAAGAAAATGTAAGAAAAACCAAGTTTCCATCATCTTCCTTACATGGCCGAAAATTTCTACTCATGGGGCCTTGTTTTTATGCCTTGTTCTAGCTTGATTTATTCACCAAGGACTAGTGGAGGTCCTATTTCATTCAATGCCAAAGTCTACCTTGAGACTTCAAAGGTAATCATCCACTTTTATGCCTTAGAACACATTTCTAACCTAGGTTTTCATTCCTTGAGGTTAGTATATTGTTTAGTACTCATATGAGTCATTGAATATTGATTAGAACATTGGCAAGGGGAATTTAAGTGGTGGCCGAGATCTATGCAAGAAGAAGGTCTAAGGAGGAGATTAAGATAAGCTTGAGAAAACAAGGTAAAATGCTTACCTAATGGTGGTTTAAGTTTAAGGAATGAGTTTTAGATGGGTACCAATGTAGCTAGGGCTTACATTAGGTAATGGGTTATATAACCTAAGACAAAGAGTTTAAACAAGCTTATGAACTTGTGACTAAGGAGCCAATGAGAATGAGTTAGTAATATAAGTTTAAGGTGGATTTTAAGAGCATTATAATTACTATAAGATTGATGAGTGTATTTGCAGTTGAAAGCTTATATATGTGGGAAATTCAGTGTTTAAGTTTAAGTCATTTAAGGGCCTAAGAGCCATGTCATTTAAGAGCCTTAGTGCTATGCAATTTAAGATTATTGCAAAATATTGAGTTTGTTGTGAATGAGTTGGTTTGGTGATGAGATATGATGAGAAAGAACTTGATGTGTGTGAGATGGTTAAATGAGGAAAAATAATGTGTTTGGGCATGCTATGATGCTAGAGGCTATGGTGAAATTTGAGTAGAAAATAAGTGTTTAGGTGATGGTGGTGAATTAATATGACCTAGGATTTACTAGGAGTCACTATGAGGAATTTGAGTGGAGATTAGTTAACTAAAGAGTTCTTGAGGTTTAGAATGACCTAGAGATGTCTAGGAGGAATTAGAGGATTGGTGAGTGTTTTTGAACACACCAAAATCATGAGATGAGGAATGTAAGACTTGTGCATAAGTTTAAGGAGAAGGTGTATTGCTTAAGGTGATTTAGATATGTTCCAAGGGAATTTAATGACTAAGGAAGTACTAGGAAGTCTTAGAGGTTGTCTTGATGAAAAAGGGGTGAGATAAAGTGTTATAATGAGTTATAATGACTTAGGCATTACTTTGAAGGATTTAGGAATCAAGAGAATGTAATTGAGTATTTAGGACTTAGGCAAATGTTGGTAAACAACTAGGAAGGAAATAAGGTGTTGATGGATGGAAGCTTAAGCTTGTGAAGGAACTTTAAGTAAATGCATAAAAGAATTTTCGATGGTGAAAGATGCTTGGGAGATGAGGTTATAGTGGTGAGGAAAACATTTGGCATAGTGGTTACATTAGGTATGAACCACCACCTAGAACCTAGAGGAAAACGTTACAAGTGTTAGCATTATTACAAGGGAAATGCATAATGACTAAGGTGGATCTTGGTGAATGATTTAATGTGTTTAGAGGAGGGCTTAAGGTGTACTTGAAGTGCCCAAATGAGGTTATAACATATTAGGATATATGAGGAGAATGTTGGAGTTGAAAAGAGAATTTAGAAACAAGGTTCTGAGCCGACCGACCTTAGGACCGGACTTGCAAGGTCGGTCGAGCTCAAATTACACTACCGGAGAAAGTTTCTGGAATGGACCGACCTTGGGACCGGACTTGCAAGGTCGGTCGGGCATCTATTTTGTACGGTAATAAGTCTCTGGAATCGACCGAACATGGGACCGGACTTGGCAAGTTCGGTCGAGCTTAAATTTCCCTCGGGAAACTCTTGGGAATGGACCGACCTTGGGACCGGACTTGCAAGGTCGGTCGGGGTAGAATTTTCAAACGATGAAGTGTTCTAGAATGGACCGACCTTAGGTAAGGTCGGTCGGAAGTTCGGTCGGGCCTAAAAAAAAAGAAATTTTAAATTCTAAGAATGGTAATAGGTAATAAGGTATACCTTTGGTAGGGTGGTAATGATTAGGACCCTAGGAACTTAAGGGATTAAGTTAAGTTAAGTATAAACTTAAAAGTTTAAGGTTAAGTTGTAAGATTAAGTTGTAAGACTTAAGAGGTGTTAGGTGGGAATCATTAAGGGATTAAGTAAGTTAAACAAGTTAAGTAAGTTGGATTAAGTTAAGTGATTAACAACCTAAAACTGAATGAATGTTTTAGGACTTGGAATTGGACTCCGGAAGAGATTAAGCAACCGAACGGCCAACGTGAACGGTACAGTTCTCTGTGACCTGCTTGCTAACGAGGTGTCCCTCGGCTTGTGTGCTATTTGTTTTGTGTGCTCACTAAACAAGATAAAGCATGCAACCGGAATATATTATATTTATTGTATTGTTGTGTGATGTTTGAAAACTAACACAACATACCGTGAGAACTTACTAACCAATGTTTAGTAAGGAATTGAGTGAACTAAGGGACGCCCCTAATAAGGGACATATGAACCGAAAGAGGTTAACCAACAAACAGGGTCTTGAGATTACTACTAACTGGAACTTGAGTGAGGAAACCCGGGACCGATCTCCGGTCATGCATGCTAAGGAAAGGGGGTCGTTATCTATAGCAGATTCGACCTCCGATTAAGGACTTGTCTTCGGACTTGTAGCCTAGGGCCGGTTTCCGGCTCAGCTGCGCTGGACTCCCGTCCAGAGTAGGTGGCATTAAGATGGTGCGGTGGGATCACCTAAATCCCAGGTTCGAATTAAGCTACAACCATTCCCTTCCAGGAACGGTTTGTATATTGAGATTAAGTTAAGATTAAGGCTAAGGTAAGGTTAAGATAAGTTGCAACTATTCCTTTTTAAAGGATGGTTTGTATTGTTAAGTTTAAGATTAAGGTAAGGTTAAGATGAGTTGTAACCATTCCTCTTTAAAGGATGGTTGTGCTATTAAGATTAAGATAAGCTACATCCACTCCTTATTAAAGGAGGGTTGTTCCTAAGATTAAAATAAGATTAAGATTGAGGTGAGATAAGGATGGACTAAGACTAAGAGGAAACATAACTTAAGGAGTTAAATAACTAACTCTCTAATTAAGGGAACGCATTTAAGTCATTCATTGTGTGTGAACTTTGATTGTTCATATATGGATTGTTGTTTACAGCATTTACTATTATGTTGTGCATTTAATCAACCTCCATGCTATCGACAATTAGTCGTCGTAGCCACGTTAGCTTGGGGGCCATGAGGGGATCGTACCAGCATTCGTGCTGACCCCCTTTGGGGGCTGTTTTTACTACACAGGTACATCAGGAAGCGGCTGTCGCGAGAGTAAGAAGGGGTACAAGTGCTACGGGTTAAGTGTGGCCTACGAGTTGTGCATGTACACTCGTATGGCAATTTGAGTTAGTAAGATGTATAGGATGTGAGGGGGTTGTAAGAAGGATATGTAAATGGTTAAGATTGTTGTACTAATGTTCGGTATATTCTGTAGTCAGACCGTGGCAAGGTCCTGGATTGTAAAGAATTCTGCTGTGACATGTATATATATATATGCTGTTAAGTTGCGAGACCACAATTGGATTGAGTTGGGGTGTTACAATTGTATTGCAAAATAATTTAAAGCTAAACATCTATAGTTTGTAGCAAAACATCTATGTGTGGAAGGGCAACAACATAGTTTATAAATGTTTTGATACAACAAGGCTTGAGATGTTTGAAGATTGAAGATGTCCAATATTATATATATACATCATTTGTGAGCAATGAACACTTACCGGATGTCTAAATATTCATTATGTGCTTTTGGTTTCAAGATTACTTGTACGGTTCGAACAACTATAGTAGATGTAGATATAACAAAGCATTCAGGTGAATTCGGTTCGGGTGAAGTCGGTTTGGGTGAATTCGGTTTGGGTGAATTCGGTTCGGGTGGATTCAGATTATACCAAATTTTGGTTTGAATGGGTTTTGATTTGGTTCGGTTTGGATTGGATTTTTGGATCACATTTCGGATCACGCTATTCGCTTTAAAATCATACTCGGACTGGGTTATATCGGTTTAGTTCTTCTGGTTCGGATCACCTTTGCCAGGTCTAATCATCTGTCACATCTTCAATCTTCTCATTTGTACGTTCATTGCTAGCTCTTCTCATCGCTAGCAAAAAAAATTCAAAAGTTTGTTGATTTCATATGAGTTAATTATGTATCGTGTTTGGTGATGGACGGTTTTTTCCGTTCTTCATGGACAAAATCCTCCCTCTTGGTTAAGTTCACAAATTTTTAATCTTAACCATCCAAAGTAAATATTTTTTTCGAACGTGGTGCACGTAGAGTTGCAGGAACGCAACGCTCCCGTGTACTTTAAAATCTGCATATATATATATATGACTTCTTCACATTTCTCCTGTCATAGAAAACCTTTTTTTTCTCATTTCTCCTGCCATAGAAAATCTTTTTTCCTTGTACCTGACTTTATTTTCCAAGTTGGCACTCGATTGACAAAATTGAAAGAACTGGGTTCACTTAAAAGAATGGAATTGGTTTTAAAATATAATAAGAATTGTAAACAAAGGGTATTAATAATTGGACAATTTAGTGACTTAAACTAGATAATAATAAATAAGTACTATAAAAAGAATATAAGTATTAAAACTTAAAACTTAATTATATATGAGTGAAGTTGAAGTATGTACTATAGGTACTAATTAACCATAATTATTTTAATAAAATTAGGTTGTAGATAAATGCCACACATGATAAATCATAAAACCAAAAATCAAATGTAGAGATAAATGTTGCATTTACGTAATTTACAATGTTAACAATATAGTAAAACAATACTCCCTCCGTTAATTAATATCTGTCGTTTTAGGTTGTGACTCTTGTTCAAAAATATGTGTCATTCTAGCTTTTTAACACACTTTTTTCCACTTGTAACCCTACTATTCAACACAAAAATAATTATTATCTAAATGGAAAAGTAAAAAGTAGGGGTACATGCGTCATTGTTCTACTCTCCTTAATAAGTGTGCAAGTTTCTAAAATGACAGATATTGTTGAACGGAGGGAGTAATATCATAATATCAATAAAATATTAATAACAACTGTAATATAATAAATATAATTATTAAATCTATGTAAGTAAGTTCTATTATTAAATAATTTTACAATAGTTTATACATCTTGAAATTTGATTAAAAAACCTCCGATGATTTAGCATTTCTAGGATATGGCGGGGGTCGCATGTGCCCAATTTGGATGCTTCGAAGAGCACGTTCGAGCCAGGACCGGAGGATCCGGATGAAGATGTTGATCTTGGTGAAGAGACTCTCAACACTCAAAAGGATATGGGTTAGTGGAAACCAAGATATAACCCAAACCCATCATCATCAAGCTCACGGACTTCCAAGCAAATGATCAATAATATTACGGATGAGATGCATTTTGTGGACTGTCAGGTGCTCATGCATACTGGAAATCCCTTGAAGACGATGGGTGGAAAGAAGAGGAATCTTGACACAGTGTTGAACGAAAATTCCCCGAAGGACGTTTGGTGCATAACAAGAATAGTTTGAATGTTAAGAAAGGAAAGACTACCAAATCACGACAGGAATTTTACATTGTGCCGGCTCTTTGATCATCGATCTTAACACTAGAGTGGAGGATGGAACAACTTCATGTGAGGCAACTCCTTGGCCGGCTAGGAGTTTCCAGGAAAAATGAAGCCATGGTTGTTTGGCTGCGTGGGAGTGTAGGGACTCTTGGCAGCCATTGGATGGTCAACTTTCCCTGCTTTGTTTGCTCATTTAGGTCTTTGAACTTTCATTTTCATGTTTCTGTAGGTTTTCCTGTTTTGTTTTGGGCCACCATGTTGGTAGAAGTTTGGGGTTCGGTTACCCTTTGTGTGGACCTCTCTGTTCTTACCTCTGTAATGCCATTTGAGTGGTGAGTTGGGAAACCTCAATCTTCCATGGACAATTTTCAGTGCATTCTATAATGCATTATACGTTGGGGTATTTGGCTTTTGCTAAAATGATCCTTACAGGTTGTTCAAGGGTGTTGTTCATTCTGTAATATCAATATTATGCTATGTTTTAAAAAATATGATTTCTACTAAAAAGAAAAAACATAAACCTCCTACTCCCAAAACTTTTGTGGTGAAAGAACAAATTCATTTTCAATATGAGCCTAATAAAACTAAATCAGAAACAAGATCACAAATCACACACAAATAGCAAGAGAAACTAATACAATATGTTAAAATTTTAGTTACAATAGCCTTATACAAGTGCTTATTAATTATGGACTGAATTTAGAAAATTCAATTACAATTGGCCTCAACAATTAAGTTACACTAAAATAAGACTTAATTTGTTGCTCCATAAAGGTTATAATGGACTGCATTTAGAAAATTGGAATTTGTAGAATGAATGGAAGATGGTGCTTATTCAACATAATTTTATATTCAAGCTGGGAAGGTGGAACGTCATATGGGGGATAAGAATAGTAAACGAGCAAGTGGGGACGTCATAAATTTTTGAAGTAAAAAGGTGTCGGCACAGAGACCCTGGCACTTGCGCCATGGTACAATGTGGCTCCAGGACACATGTCAAAAATCTATTGGAGGAATAAAAAAATAAAGAGTTAATAATCTCCCTTGTGCGCATGTATCTTGTACTTTCTCAATGTGTGTGATTGTGGGCATAGGAGAGATAAACAATATTTTTTTTCAAAATGTTATAACTTACCAAATATAAATGCAAAAATAAAAAAAAATTACCATTGTTCATCATAATTCGTGCTCTTCAAAACAAGATGCATCGTCGATATGTTTTGGTAAACTTAAAATTTTATGTTTTTAGAATGAGTATGTATTACATATTTTAAAACTGAATCTTATTCATTAACAAAAGGAATCTTCTTTAATAATGAAGTGTAGAACTAATGCCAAAAAGATTACCCTTGTAACACCCTGGATTTTGCCTTAACCCATAGGTAATTGAATTACAAAACTAACGGTGAAAACGGCTTCGAAAACGGACTCCAAACGAGTCCTTAAAGTGCAAAACAAGCTTAGTCCGAACTTGTGTCTGGACATGGGAAGTTCGGACACAAGCCGAGAAAGTTAACCTGCAAAAAACCCCTTTGTCCGAACTTGTGTCCGGACATTAATGTTCGGACACAAGTCGAGAGTTGAAAAGTCTGAAATCAAAGACGTCCGAACTTGTGTCCGGACTTCAAAGTTCGGACACAAGTCGAGTTTCAAAGTCCGAAAATCCTTATGCGCACGTCCGAACATTGGTCCGAGCTTACAAGTTCGGACATAAGTCGAGACTTGTAAGTCGGCCTCGTCCTCGCATGCCGTCCAAACATTGACGTTCGGACGCGACTAAACAGAGAAAATTTCTTAAACTTTCGGGGCCTGTCCGAACATAGATGTCCGGACGGACGTTCGGACAGGTCCTGAAATGCATTTTCAAAAGCTAACACAGAACCAAATCAACAGAAAATAAACACAATAGCTTAGCAATCAAATGGAGAATCATTGCAATAAATTAGTACCTCAAATAATACACAAAAACACTATCGGAAAGTCTCTTAAACAATAAGTAAAACTCCATCACAACCATAACTTCCCAGAAAGCAAAGCCAGCAAAACACTTCAACTAAGTAGTAGCGGAATAGCGAAATCCAAAAGGCGTTACCGCCACACCCTAACGAAGAGTGCTCAGGCTTTAAACCACTAACCAAAAGACCAAAACGTTTCTAAAAATTCGTGAAACAACATAATTCCAAAACATAACTCAACTCGAAATTATGCGAAGTAATTATCCAGTCATCCTAAGCTATGTGATAGCGTGTCCCAATCCCCAATTCAGCCATGAGTACCTGCGATCATAAAACAACAATAGAAAACGCGAAGGGATCGCGCAAATCAGCAAAACTGAGTAAACATTGTCTCAACTCGTAAAATACATATTGAAACCCATTTACATTTATAAAACAATACTTGCACAGAACGTAAACCAATTCCAAATATCGAACACAAAACATAGCGGGGGAGAACTTTCCAAGAATCAAATCAATGGTATACACGGATGACATCCAAACTGGGGTCACAACATTTAGAATCCCACCTCACTCTACGTCCTTTAGTGTGCACACCCCCTAGAAGGTAACTTATGACCCAAAAGAGTAGATCATTAGAGCTTAACTGCAAGTAATGTCTGCAGGCAAAATAATAAGAATATCCACGGGGTACATAGTACCAATAATTACACGGAGCGCCATAAAGGCACCAACAATTTGCACGGAGCACTAAGAGGTACCAACAATCCAATAACCAATTCAAAGAAAGTCTCCCAAAACATTTATTCAAACCCTTTCGCAAAACATCTCACCAGAATACACGGGGGAAATAATTCCCAGACCTCCACAATATCAAAACCACAGTATATCCAATCCATTGATGTTTCGCAAAACACAGAGGTAGAGAATGTTGAGCACAACATTTACTTGGATACGCTCACAGCCACAAATTCACTTAGCAGGATCAGTAGTAGCGCCCGTCAGGGAACTCGGTGTCAAGAATTGCAAGTAGAAGCATAATCAGAAACTACTCGAATACTAACGAATTAATTATCGAACCTTACCAATTGTTTCCCCTTACCCTTCTACCTAATCCGGCACCAGAGAAGCAGCCTAGCGGCGAAAGAAGATCAAGACGTGGATTGGGAAGGTTTGAGGGCTTGAGGAAAGAGAGAAGAGTGGAGGCGATATGTTGAAGATGAAGGCGATCGTGATAACGATCGTGTTATTAAATAGAAAACAATGTGAAAATAATTAAGGAATTAGTAATTAACTAATAATTATACCTAGTTTAGTGGGAGGAGAATTTATAACAATACTATAAAATAACTTGAAATGATTTTAACAACAAGATTTAAATTTGAGAGTAAAAGATTAACGTTGTAAACTGTAGAAGGATCTAGATTCAAGAATTAGGGAAATAAATAGATATTATTTGGTTAAAGTAAAAATAGGAGAAGGGTTAACTGATCGTTAGCAAAGGATGAGAAGGATTATTTAGATAAATAAATAAATACATAGTAGCTGAATAAATAAGTTAGGAAAAGGGAAAATATTTTAGGAAGAGGTAAAATTCAATTCGTACTCTTGGGCGTAGTAAATATAATAACAATACTAATAAAGCTAACCACAATACTCATTTATTAAAGGTTGTAAAATCTGATTTAAACTCGCAAGGCTAGGAGGACATGTTAATGTTGTTTGAGATGAATATAAATATATAGCTTCTCTGGGCCTCTATTAATTCTATTAATATCATTCTCGACTATATGCTAATTTAATCTTATGCTAAAATTCACAGGTATTTCATCTCATCCCTCTTAAAAGAAAGCTTCGCCCTCGAAGCTAAGTCTAAAAGATACTCCAACCAATAGGCTGATTCTGAAGCTGAATCCAACTGAACTTGACATAAGTCTTAAACGGTTACCTGCTCGAAGAGCTGGGGGTACTTCTTTTTCATTTCCTCTTCGACCTCCCACGTTGCTTCCTCAGTTCCATGGTTTGACCACAAAACCTTGACCATCTGAGTGGACTTCGATCGGGTCTCTCTAGTCTTGGTGTCCAATACCTTAATCGGGTACTCCTCGTACGATAGGTTCTGCTCCAACTCCAGTACCTCAGGCTATAGAACGTGGGACGGGTCGGGCACATAACGCTTCAGCTGAGAGACATGGAAAACATTATGGACTCTCTCCAGCTCACCAGGTAGTGCCAACATGTAGGCTACCTCTCCAATTCTCTCCAGGACCTCATAGGGACCCACGAATTTGGGGCTCAATTTCCCCTTCTTCCCGAATCTGGTTACCCCTCTCACAGGAGACACCTTCAGGAAGACTCTATCTCCAACCTCGAATTCGACCGGCCTCCTTTTTAAGTCCGCATAGGACTTCTGCCTATCCTGGGCTGCTTTCATTCGGCTCTGGATGATTCGGACCTGCTCCATCGTCTCCCCTATCAGCTGGGGTCCCAATATCACTGTCTCACTGATGTCGCTCCAACATAGAGGGGTTCTGCACTTCCTTCCATACAAGACTTCATAGGGAGCCATCTTAATGCTAGTGTGGTAGCTGTTATTATATGAGAACTCTACCAGATGAAGTTTGTCTGCCCAAGTTCCCTGGAAGTCCATAACACATGCCCGAAGCATGTCCTCTAAGGTCTGGATAGTCCTCTCTGTCTGGCCATCCGTAGCTGGGTGAAAAGCAGTGCTCATCTTCAACTTAGTACCCATAGCCTTCTGAAACTGCTGCCAGAAATGCGCCAAAAATCTCGAGTCTCGATCGGATACTATCGTCTGTGGCACGCCATGATATCTGACCACATACTTAATATAAGCATCCACTAGCTGACTCATGGACCAAGTACTCTTCATGGGTATGAATTGAGCAGATTTGGTAAGTCGATCCACGATCACCTATATCTGATTGACTCCACCCTTCGCCAGCGGTAGTCCAACTACGAAATCCATAGAAATAGAGTCCCACTTCCATTTGGGTACTTCCAAAGGCTGCAACAATCCTCCCATCCTCTTATGCTCGAACTTCACCTTCTGACAGGTGAGGCATCTAGACACGAACTCTGCTACCTCCCGCTTCATCTTCGGCCACCAGAACAACTTCTTTAGGTCTTTATACAATTTATCTCCGCCTGGGTGGACTGAGTAGGGAGTATTATGAGCCTCCTTCATCAGCCTCTCATTCACATCTACATCCCTGGGGAACGCACCACCGACCTCTGAATCTAAGACTACCATCGTCGTGGATTTCGAACTCTTCTGCCTTACCCTCCTTCAATTTCTCCCTGATTCGCTCCAACTTAACATCGCCAGGCTGTCCTTTGAGTATCTCTCCATAAATGTCGGAGGAGATACTCATCTGAAACAGTCTTACCTCTCGCTCCACGCCTCCAGACTCCATCACCTCCAAGTCCAATCTCTGGAAGTGGCGAACCAATTCGTCTGGGAAAACCCACATGGAGTTCACTGAATGACTCCTCTTCCTGCTTAATGCATCTGCTACCAAGTTAGACTTCCCTTCGTGGTATAAAATCTCCAGATCATAATCCTTAATCAGCTCCAACCACCTCCTCTGCCTCATATTCAATTCCTTTTGGGTGAAAATATACTTGAGACTTTTGTGGTCGGTGAAGATCTTGCACGAGACACCATAGAGGTAGTGTCTCCAGATCTTGAGTGCAAAAACCACGACCGCTAACTCCAGGTCATGTGTCGGATATCTGGTCTCATATTCTTTCAACTGCCTCGATGCGTAAGCTATGACTTTCCCGTGCTGCATCAGAACGCACCCTAAGCCATATTTGGAAGCGTCGCTGAAAACTTCGAACCCATCTATCCCTGAAGGCAAGGTCAAAACCGGAGTGGTGGTCAATCTCTCTTTCAGCGTCTGGAATGCCTTCTCGCAGTCGTCATCCCACTGGAATTTGATCACCTTCTTCATAAGGTTGGTGAGAGGTCTTGCTATTTTGGAGAAGTCCTTCACAAAACGTCGGTAATACCCCGCCAAGCCCAGAAAGCTTCGCACTTCGGTCAAGTTACTGGGCCTTGGCCATTCCTTTACAGCCTGAATCTTTGACGGATCTACTGAGATGCCTTCCCTGGTGATGACGTGGCCCAGAAATGCCACTCGGTCTAACCAGAAGTCACACTTGGACAACTTAGCGTACAACTGCTGCTCTCTCAGTGTCTGCAACACTAACCTCAAATGCTCCTCATGCTCCCGCTCGTCCTTGGAATATATGAGAATGTCATCTATGAAAACCACCACAAACCGATCTAAGTAGGGGTGGAAGATGCGGTTCATGAGGTCCATAAAGACAGCTGGGGCATTGGTAAGTCCAAAGGGCATCACTAAGAATTCAAAGTGCCCATATCTAGTCCTGAAGGCTGTCTTCGGGATGTCTCTCTCTGCCACTCTGAGCTGATGGTAACCTGACCTCAAATCGATCTTCGAGAAGATCCCTGCCCCCTGCAGCTGGTCAAAAAGGTCATCTATCCTCGGCAGGGGATATCGGTTCTTCACTGTGATCTGGTTCAGCTCTCTGTAGTTGATGCATAGCCTCATACTCCTGTCTTTCTTCTTCACAAACAAGACCGGGGCTCCCCAAGGCGATACACTAGGGCGAATGTATCCCTTATCCAAAAGATCCTCCAACTGGGTCTTTATTTCCTTCAATTTTGAGGGTGTCATCCGGTAAGGAGCCTTCGAAATCGGCGCTGACCGTGACACAAGATCGATGCTGAATTCCACCTCTCGGTCTGGCGGCATACCAGGAATCTCGTCTGGGAACACATTTGGGAATTCGCTTACTACTCGGATCTCCTTCTTCTCATCTGGCTCCTGGCTCAGGTCTTGGACATAGCAGAGGTATGCTTGCTGTCCTTTCTTTACTTGAGAGAGAATTGTCATTGCTGAGACAATCTTCACTCCGGGCTTCTCCTCCGCATTTATGTACGAGATTCTCCGTCCCGACGGTCCTCTGAGAATGATCTTTTGCTCGCTGCAGTCTATCCTTCCCTTGTATTTGCTCAACCAGTCCATCCCCAGGATTATGTCGAAGTCGGTCAGGGCGAATTGGATCAAGTCCACTACAAAATTTTCTCCTTTGATGTCTATACCCACGTCTTTCATCACATTCTTACAAGTAATTACCCTTCCCGATGGTATAGATACAACGATAGGAGAAGTCTCACAAATCTCTATCCCCAATTTCCCAACTAGGCTATCAGATATAAATGAATAAGTAGCTCGAGTATCAAAAAGAATACGAGCAGGAGTACCAAGAACAGCGAAGGTACCTGCCAGCATGTCTGCCTCGGCCTCAGCTTCGGCCCGACTCATCACATTGATCTTCCCTGGGGCTCGCTGCTGGTTGCCTCGGTACTCCCCTTGGCCTCTATTGCCACCATTGCCGCCCTCTCCATTGCTACGCTGGGGAGCATCCCAGCGCTGATTCTGATTCGGGCCCTTACTCTGCTGGTCGGGCTGCCTGAAAGAGCGGTCGCCGCTGTGACTTCTCTGCTGACCGCCTCCCTGAGGGCTTTGGAAACACTCGAATAGTCGATGCCCCCATCTTCCACAGCGAAAGCAGGTGACCAGGTTCCCCTCGCAATCCTTTCCCGGGTGATCTTTGTTGCACCTCTTACAGTAAAAGTGCCTCTCTTGCCTGAGCTCTCCCCTCTGAGACTGGTGCTGGGACTGATCACTTCGCCTCTGATCACCTCTCTGGTCTCCCCCATATCTGGACCTCCCGTCTCTGCGGTCCGAGTGAGGCTTCCACCTCTTCTCCTGCTGATGTTTGTGGGACTGATCCTCTCGTCCTCGGGGCTCATCTCCTCCCTCCATCTTCCTCTTATTACCAGCCAGGACCTCCTTCCTCTTCTGCTACACCCTGTACAGGTTAGCAGCCTTCCCGTACGCATCTTGGAGCGTCGGGATTGTCAGCACACTGAGGGCCTCCTGCAGACTCCAGTTCAGCCCACCCACGAACCTCTACACCTTCGACGCCTCGTCGGGGACCATCGTAGGCGCGAACCTGGCCAGCTCCAGGAACTTCGAATGGTACTCCTTGACGCTCAAAGACAGCTGCTTGAGTTCTGAGAACTCCAAATACTTCTGCATTCTGACATGCTCGGGGTAGAAGCGCCTCCTCATGCCCTCCTTCAGGCCATCCCAACCGAAATCAGGTCCAGCTAGTAGCACATCTCTGTTGGCGGACAACCAGATGTCTGCCTCACTCTTAAAGTAGTAGACTGCTGTATTTACCCTTCGGTCAGTTGGGCAATTGACTGCTTTGAAAATCTTATCAAACTCTCTAATCCAGTCCTCGAGTAGCACCGGATCCTCCTCTCCCTTGAAGGTTGTGGGCTTTAAGTGGGCAATCCTCTTAGTATAGTCCTCCGGCACGTTATCCCTCTGCGCCTGCCTCTGGACTATCTGTCCCAGGTTGAGAGCCAACTCCTGCAACTGCCTCATGGGGTCGTTGGCTGCCATCTGAGTTCTTTGATTCCTGCTTCTTGTGTGGTATGGGAAACTCAGTCTGTCAGCCAGTCTTGCACTCCCTAGAGCTCTATGCGAACTCCTGATTACAAGTACTAAGCAATGTAAGCAACATCCACCCATATCCCCATATATTAAGTCTCTACCCCATATTAGGAGCTAGCACATTTAATAGCTCCAATACCAGTACGCAATACTCATCCAGTCATGCTAACATCATCACCCACATAGTAATACACAAGCTGAGAATGAACTTCAATATCCATACAGTATAACATCATATACACAGTATCGCAGGCACTGTAATTCCCCAAAGCGGCTTACCCCACATTTTAATTCCTTTTTAATCCAAATTTTATCTTTGTTTACCAAACCTGGCTCTGATACCACCTTGTAACACCCTAGATTTTGCCTTAACCCATAGGTAATTGAATTACAAAACTAACGGTGAAAACGGCTTCGAAAACGGACTCCAAACGAGTCCTTAAGGTGCAAAACAAGCTTAGTCCGAACTTGTGTCTGGACATGGGAAGTTCGGACACAAGCCGAGAAAGTTAACCTGTGAAAAACCCCTTTGTCTGAACTTGTGTTCGGACATTAATGTTCGGACACGAGTCGAGAGTTGAAAAGTCTGAAATCAAAGACGTCCGAACTTGTGTCCGAACTTCAAAGTTCGGACACAAGTCGAGTTTCAAAGTCCAAAAATCCTTACGCGCACGTCCGAACATTGGTCCGAGCTTACAAGTTCGGACATAAGTCGAGACTTGTAAGTCGGCCTCGTCCTCGCATGCCGTCTGAACATTGACGTTCGGACTGAAGTTCAGACGCGACTAAACAGAGAAAATTTCTTAAACTTTCGGGGCCTGTCCGAACATAGATGTCCGGACGGACGTTCGGACAAGTCCTGAAATGCATTTTCAAAAGCTAACACAGAACCAAATCAACAACAAATAAACACAATAGCTTAGCAATCAAATGGAGAATCATTGCAATAAATTAGTACCTCAAATAATACACAAAACACTATCGGAAAGTCTCTTAAACAATAAGTAAAACTCCATCACAACCATAACTTCCCAGAAAGCAAAGCCAGCAAAACACTTCAACTAAGTAGCAGCAGAATAGCAAAATCCAAAAGGCGTTACCGCCACACTCTAACGAAGAGTGCTCAGGCTTTAAACCACCAACCAAAAGACCAAAACGTTTCTAAAAATTCGTGAAACAACATAATTCCAAAACATAACTCAACTCGAAATTATGCGAAGTAATTATCCAGTCATCCTAAGCTATGTGATAGCGTGTCCCAATCCCCAATTCAGCCAATGAGTACCTGCGATCATAAAACAACAATAGAAAACGCGAAGGGATCGCGCAAATCAGCAAAACTGAGTAAACATTGTCTCAACTCGTAAAATACATTTTGAAACCCATTTACATTTATAAAACAATACTTGCACAGAACGTAAACCAATTCCAAATATCGAACACAAAACATAGCGGGGGAGAACTTTCCAAGAATCAAATCAATGGTATACACGGACGACACCCAAACTGGGGTCACAACATTTAGAATCCCACCTCACTCTACGTCCTTAAGTGTGCACACCCCCCAGAGGGTAACTTATGACCCAAAGGAGTAGATCATTAGAGCTTAACTGCAAGTAATGTCGGCAGGCAAAATAATAAGAATATCCACGGGGTACATAGTACCAATAATTACACGGAGCGCCATAAAGGCACCAACAATTTACACGGAGCACCAAGAGGTACCAACAATCCAATAACCAATTCAAAGAAAGTCTCCCAAAACATTTATTCAAACCCTTTCGTAAAACATCTCACCAGAATACACGGGGGAAATAATTCCCAGACCTCCACAATATCAAAACCACAGTAAATCCAATCCATTGATGTTTCGCAAAACACAGAGGTAGAGAATGTTGAGCACAACATTTACCTGGATACGCTCACAGCCACAGATTCACTTAGCAGGATCAGTAGTAGCGCCCGTCAGGGAACTCGGTGTCAAGAATTGCAAGTAGAAGCATAATCAGAAACTACTCGAATACTAACGAATTAATTATCGAACCTTACCAATTGTTTCCCCTTACCCTTCTACCTAATCCGGCACCAGAGAAGCAGCCTAGCGGCGAAAGAAGATCAAGACGTGGATTGGGAAGGTTTGAGGGCATGAGGAAAGAGAGAAGAGTGGAGGCGGTATGTTGAAGATGAAGGCGATCGTGATAACGATCGTGTTATTAAATAGAAAACAATGTGAAAATAATTAAGGAATTAGTAATTAACTAATAATTATACCTAGTTTAGTGGGAGGAGAATTTATAACAATACTATAAAATAACTTGAAATGATTTTAACAACAAGATTTAAATTTGAGAGTAAAAGATTAACGTTGTAAACTGTAGAAGGATCTAGATTCAAGAATTAGGGAAATAAATAGATATTATTTGGTTAAAGTAAAAATAGGAGAAGGGTTAACTGATCGTTAGCAAAGGATGAGAAGGATTATTTAGATAAATAAATAAATACATAGTAGCTGAATAAATAAGTTAGGAAAAGGGAAAATATTTTAGGAAGAGGTAAAATTCAATTCGTACTCTTGGACGTAGTAAATATAATAACAATACTAATAAAACTAACCACAATACTCATTTATTAAAGGTTGTAAAATCTGATTTAAACTCGCAAGGCTAGGAGGACATGTTAATGTTGTTTGAGATGAATATAAATATATAGCTTCTCTGGGCCTCTATTAATTCTATTAATATCATTCTCGACTATATGCTAATTTAATCTTATGCTAAAATTCACAGGTATTTCAGTATCCCTTGTAATTACTTATCCCATTGTAATTAACCCCAACGATTGTCATTCATTACTAATCGGGTTATTACTTCAAGCATCCAAATTCCGGATTACTAATTAATCCTTTCCTGTTATTAACATGGTTGTATAGTTTTCTACAACCTGTAGGATTAAGTTCTTATCCCATTTGTCTCCTTTTAATCATGTGTATACACTCACATTGATTTAGTTTACTATATGGTATGAAATTTACTTTGACCCTAAGTATAGATGACCTTAGGCCTTGACATTCTCATCTAAGTCAATGAATTGGTCGACATGGTCAATACTCTATTAGGTCAACATTTCCACTAGGTCAACGTAGTCAACATACTAATTCGGTAAACATGGTCAAAGTTGATATGGTCAACTTATTTCTATTGACCTTAGGAATACTGCTAGTTATTTAATCTCCTTAAGCAAAACCTTCACCATTTATGTAATGGTTAAAGTATATCTTTAAACATTATACTAATGACTTAGGTTTTTTCCCCTACGCATACTTATCGCACATTTAAATTCCAACACCTTTATGATCTTACAATTCTAAGTATTCACATTAAGTCCTAAGGATTATAAAATCCCTAAGTTCCTAGCAACCTTAAACAACAACATTAACATTAAGGTCCTTACACTTAATGTAATATAATCTAATCCTCAAACTTATCCCACCCCTTACTCTTGACTTTCATAATTCCCACTTATAATTCTGTTTCCACAAAATTCATCCAATATTCAAATATCCCACCAATTATTTTCCTAACTTTTCCATTCCCACCAGTTCCAAATATCTTCCAATTTCAACTTTTCACTAATCATTTCAAAGTTTTAATTTCAATTCTCTGAAAATTCCAAACAGACCCCAATCTGATATTTTCAATTTTCACCTTAATTTTTCTCAAATTTTCGGATTTCCCCTCAAATCTTCCTAAATTTTCAAATCTACCACTAACTCTTCCCAAATTCAAATTTCAACTTTTCTTTCTTACTTTGGTCAAAACTCTAAGTCCACCTCGGTTGGACCGTATTCCTTCTATCCCCACATAAATTTTCTAATATTACATTTTGACCCAAAACTTTTCTAAGGTTTACATTTTACTACTAAACCTTACTAAACTTATATCTTTCACTTTTAACCCACTTAAACTTAAACGTTCGGCTCTAATCATATTTTCCACTCCAACCTTTATCTTTTTGCAATCTTTAACTTATCCCTTTAATCTTATAATTACCAATACATCCTTAAATCTCCTAATGACACTTTAACCCTAATTTGTCTCAAACTTCTTCTAAACAAATTCTAATTTCCGTAAGTACTTTTCCACCAGATTATTGATGAGTTTTATTCACTCAAACAACCCCTAAAATATCATATTTTCACACCAACATTATACTATAATAACCTTAACTTTTGGAAGTCATAAATATACCAAAATACTCACAAAACTAGCATATACTTTTGGCTATAGTGTAAGTCATGTTATATACTTTCAAGACTCCAAAATACTCATAATAACACCCATATTTTGGACATAATAACACGCATACAGTTCAAAGTTCAGTTTTTACATAAACCCAATTTCTTGGATACAACCATATGTAGCTATAGATAGCTACATACATGTACATTTGGTAATTTAAAACTGTACATTTGATCATTCAAAACTGTACTAATGTATATGTAAATGTATATAGTGTACTACGATATTCCTGAACTTGTACTAAATATACATACTAACTTTATAAACTGTACACTAAACTCATAAAACTTGTACTTTTACTCTATACAAACTGTACTATAAAAAATGTAGCCAAAGGTAGCTACACATGGTTGTAGCTAAGACTCATTGTTAAATAAAACCACTCAAACTTAGTAAAAATGACACTTTAAACCCATGGACCATTAGTAAACCAAACTA
Source organism: Limonium bicolor (assembly GCA_023374045.1). Taxonomy (NCBI): domain Eukaryota; kingdom Viridiplantae; phylum Streptophyta; class Magnoliopsida; order Caryophyllales; family Plumbaginaceae; genus Limonium; species Limonium bicolor. The sequence continues at coordinate 238,371,319 of CM041781.1, forward strand.
TACATGTTAGTATAGAACTAGGTTCATTATTAGGTCATATTAGTTCATTTTCTACCCTTACTCTCGGCCATACACATTAATCAACAACAAACAACTTAAAAAAACAAAATGAGCTTTAAGGTTAAACATTAACCTTGATGTTTCAAAAGAAGGTTTTAGCTCTCCAAATTTGGCCCTAAATTAATATGAAGAGAAAATGAGATATGTGTGTAGATCTAAAGGTTATATGAAAGTTTTAGGCTCTAAAACATCAGATCCAAAGCTTACCCTTGTTTAGTGTTGTTTTCCTTGATTTTTCCCCTTGTTCTTCCTTGTTCTTGGCTAGCCATTCAAGGCTTTGTAGGAATCCATTTTCGGCCATGATTTGGGGAGGAAGAAGAAACAAATTTAGGTTTTTAAGACTCTCAAACATGATCATAGGAATAACTAAGGCTTAAAGCACAAATATGAGCACTAAGGAGTAAGATTAACCTTGTAGCTCTCAAAGTTGAGTTTTTACTCCAAAATTTTGGCCACCTTCTTTAGGAGTAAGTAAAAGTTACTTAGAAGGTAGTTCAAGCACTAAAACCTTAGTTTCAAGCCTTACCTTTGTGCTTAAAGTCTTCTTTTGTCTTGAGCTGGTTTTCCTTGTATTTTCGGTCATCCAATGGAGGTTGAAGGAGCTCAAAATTGTATGAAAAGTGGTGAAAAAATAATCTAGATTAGGGGAATTTTTGGACCTCCATGAATCAAAGGAAAAGCTTGTAGTTTAAAACACCTTTTCTTACATTAAGCTTGGTTGAATCTAGCTAAGCTTCACCATGGTTTCTTCTATTGTTTTTGTGGCCTCCAATGGGGTATTTTTCGAAAGTAGCACCAGAGGAAAAGGAGTTGATGCTCTCCTTACTTTGTTGATGAAGATTTGCTTAGAAATGGACTAGATTCAAGTGGAGAAGCAAGAGCGCAATATAAGGAGTTATCTTGCACTTTAGTGTTCTACCATGGGAGAAAGAGGAAGAAAATGAGAGGTTAAAGAGGCAAGGGAAATCGGAAGCTTAGTTGATAGGAGAGAGTAAAGTAAGTTATGACATAACACTGCTGGAAAAAAAGAATAAAAAACGCTTATTTCGGCTTTAAAAGAACGTTTATAATGCGTTCTTTATGCCAGCGATGCAAAAAGTAAGAGTTATAAAGAACGCTTAAGAAGCGTTCTTTATACTTGACTTATAAAAAACGCTTATATTAGGAAGCGTTCTTTATAGCTCTTAGTAAGACACTATAAAGAACACTTCTTAATAATAAGCGTTCTTTATAGTCGACTATAAAGAACGCTTATTATTAAGAAGCGTTCTTTATAGTGTCTTGGCGCCATATTTTTGATAGACTAAAGAACACTTTTATAAGGAAGCGTTCTTCATTATTTTTTTATTTTTTTATTTTCCCTTTCCCTGTTCATTTTCACATATTCGACATACAAAAACCTGTAAAATTATTGTGAATAGAGAATTAAAGAGGTGCAGAGCATGTTCCTTGTTCGTCAAGGGTTGCAAAATCGTGAGTAGAGAATGGAAGAGGCGCAGAGCATGCATGTTCCTTGTTGGCCAGTTAATTAGGGTTACAAAATTACCATGAGAAGATAGAGGCAGAGTAGTATGTTCCTTGTTCGCAAGCACAAGAGTAAGTGAGTGAAGAGAATGGAAGCTAGAGGTGCAGAGCATTATATTACTTGTTCACTAGTTAGGGTTGCAAAATTACCATGAGTGAAGAGAATGGAAGAGGTGCAGAGCATGTTCATTGTTCGCAGTTATGGCCGGTTGCAAAATTTCTATGATCGAAGCGTATGGAATATGAATCGACTGTATAGAGTAATCTCTATATGTGTTACTGTTACAAAGAATGAATATCTATTTATAAGAGCTGGATAAGTACCGTTGAAACGGTAAGCTAACTAAACAGACTAAACAGAATTGAAGTAACAGAATGGATTCTTATTCTCAACACTCCCCCTAAGATGAAGGGCATTGAGATGAACTGAAATCTTGCTGACCAACAGGAGATAAACTCCCTCCTTCAGCCTGGATCATCTTCAATGAGATAAACTCCCTCCTTCAGCCTGGATCATCTTGAGCTCTTTCTCCAACACTCCTTCTGTCTGCAGCAGCTTCCTCTGTAGGACCAGTCTGATGCAAGAAGTCTTGGTATTTGTTGGCTGTTACTGGTTTAGTAAGGACATCTGCAAGCTGGTGCAGACCCGGTATGTGTTTTAATGTGATCAGTCCGTCTTGAAGTTTTTCCCGCACAAAGTGACAATCAATGTCGATGTGCTTTGTGCGTTCATGGAAGACGGGGTTTCTAGCTATGAAAATTGCGGCCTTGTTGTCGCAGTGTACATCAATTGGAGTCACACTGTCCAGTCCCAGTTCTGAAAGTAAACGTGATAGCCATGTTAGCTCTGCTGTCACCCGTCTATCGATCTATATTCTGACTCGGCAGTTGACAGGGCTATGGTTTCTTGTTTCTTAGACTTCCAGCTGATGGCAGAGCCTCCAAGGAGTATTATGTACCCGCTGACAGATCGTCTAGAGATGGTGCAGCTTGCCCAGTCTGCATCACAGTATGCGACCAGATCAAGGGCTGAATCATTATTGAAGAGAACTCCTTGTCTGATTGTTCCCTTGATGTACCGAAGAAGGTGCATTCCAGCTTTCAAATGTGTTGTTGTTGGGGACTTCATGAACTGGCTGAGGTGCTGAACTGGAAAGGCAAGGTCTGGCCTTGAATTTGTAAGGAAGTTGATTCTCCCAATTAGCCGTCTGTAGTGTCCTGGATCATCAAGTGGTTGCCCCTCTGCTGACTCCAGCTTTATTCCTGCAGGAAGAGGAACGGCAGCAGTACTTGCATTTGAAGACAAATATTCGTCTAATAAATCAGCTGCATATTTTCCTTGGGTTAGGACAATCCCTTTGTTGGTGTATAAGAATTCCATTCCCAGAAAATAGCTTAGTTGACCTAAATCTTTAACCTTGAACTTACTGTCCAGGTTGTGCTTCAGTTTCTGTATCTCAGCATTGTCATTTCCAGTGATGATTAAATCATCTACATAGATTGCTAGGTATGTTCTAAAGCTGTCACTGTATTTAATAAAGAGGGAGTAGTCGTTCTTTGACTGCACAAAACCATGGAAAAACAGAAAAACAGAAAGCTTTTCATACCATTTTCTGGAGGCTTGTTTTAAGCCATACAGAGATTTATGCAGCCTGCAGACCTTACCCTTGTAGTTTTGTCTTAATCCTTCCGTTATTTCCATATATATCTTCGTGGAGATCCCCGTGCAGGAATGCATTGTTGATGTCCAACTGGTGCATCTTCCATTTTCTTTTTGTGGAAACAGCAACTTGGGCTCTGATGGTAGTCATTTTTACTACTAACTGGGAGAATGTCTCCCAATAGTCCTCTCCATGCTTTTGGGTGTATCCTTTGGCTACCAAGCGGGCCTTGTACCTTTCTAGGGTTCCATCAGCCTTGAGCTTCACTTTGTAGACCTACTTACACCCGATAATGCGTTTGTTGATTGGATGATTTACTATGGTCCAGGTGTGGTTCTCCTGCAAGGCTTGGAGCTCTTTGTCCATGGCTTGTATCCAATCTGGGTTTTTGGCTGCTGTCTGATAACTCCCTGGTTCAATGGTGTTAGTGACAGCAGTAAAGAAGGAATATGAAATAGGAGTAAGACTATGAGAAGTATAGAGTTATCTGATCTGACATCTACAACAGAAACATCAAGGCAATCTGCTTCGTTGGTATGCTGTAGTCTATCATTTAGCACACATGTAAAGGCATCATGCTCTTGTATATTGGTATTCTCTAAGTAGTAATCATTTAGATAACGTGGTACCGTTCTTTCTCTTGTAGATCTCCTTAGTTCTGGGTGTTCAGCTGGAGGCTGCTCCTGGATGCTTTCGACACTATCAAGTTCAGATGGTTCAACTGGTGCCTCATCCTCTGGTTCTGTCTGGTTCCTGCTAGGTTCTCATCAATGTGTGTGTAGGGGTTATCAGTACCTGTGTTTGGTTGCTGATAGTCTGGGCTGTTCTCCACTGCTTTGCTCTGGAAAGGAAAGTTAGTTTCAAAGAAAACAAGATCTCTGCTGATAGCTACTGTATTTGAATCTAAATCAAGGACTTGTAGCCTTTTTTGTTATCAGCCAAACCCAGAAAAACACAGGGGCTCCCTCTAGGTTCAAACTTACCTTTGTTCTTTCGAACATCCGTTTTATAACATAAACATCCAAAAGTTCTTACCTCTTTGTAATCGGGTTTTCTGTTGTATAAGCGTTCATAGGGAGTAATTCCCCCTATTCGGGATGGCAGCCTGTTGATTATGAATGTAGCATACTTGATACATTCTCCCCAAAAAGGCAAGGTTAATTTTGCTTGAAAATAAAGAGCCCTTGCTGTTTCCAGAAGATACTTGTGTTTCCTTTCAACCACGCCATTTTGCTGTGGTGAATGGGCACAAGTCTTCTGATGAATTATCCCATTATCATTGAAGTATCTAATTCCCTCATTGCTGCTCCCTAGCTCAAATGCATTATCACTTCGCACAATTTTTACCTTCTTCTCAAATTGCCTTTCAACGAGTTTAATAAAACAAACAAGATAGTAAAAAGCCTCAGATTTCCTTTGCAGCATATGTGTCCATGTACTTCTAGAGAAGTCGTCTACTATAGTAATGAAGTAATTGTAGTTATCATGAGTGGAGATCTTGAAAGGTCCCCAAACATCTATATGAATGAGTTCAAAACAGCTAGTAGTTTTAATATGAGAATCATCAAAGGGCTGTTTAATAGACCTAGCTTTAAAGCAAACATCACAGGCAGTACATTCAGGTAAATCTTGTTTCTTTATAAGCTCTAAAGCACAAAGTTTCCTATGGGGAACATGCCCTAGTCTACAATGCCAGATCCACGCATCCTTTCTAGATTTACAAACAGTATTGCATTTTATTCTCTCATTTTCTTTACAGATCAAACTGTCTAAAGCATCACACGTCAGTATATACAATCCATGTAAGGCTTCCCCAATGACCAACTGATCTTTGTCATCACGGACCTGCACATAACAGATATCACGATAGAAAACAAGAGGCAAACCAATTTGATGCACGAATTTCTTGACAGACAGCAGATTAAATTTGAACTTATTGACAAGAAGAACATTATCCAAGATGAATTTGCTTCCTATTCTTGCCCTACCACATTTGCTCACAGATTGTATGTGACCATCTGGCATGACTATATCTCGAGATATGTCTAAATTCTGGATTTCAACAAAAAGATTCTCATCCCAACACATATGGTCTGATGCGCCTGTGTCTATTACCCAAGATTTGGCACCAAGATTTCCTTCAGTACCATCCAGACAGTAGGAATCGAAAGAGTAAGATTTCGAATTACCTGAGAAGTGACAGGCGATTTCATTCGTTGTTGAATCCGATTGAAGCAAATTCAGTAATTTGCTATACTGTGACGCGTTTAACCCTGTGACTGGCGATTCCTCTTGTTGTCTCAGGGTGTTGGATTTGTCGCAGTTTGAAGCAGTGCTTGCGATCGCCTTCTCCTTCTTCTTCCACCAGTCTGGATACCCCACTACTTCAAAACAGGTTTCCCTCGTGTGACCTCTTTTCTGGCACTTTGAACACTGTAGGGTTTGTTTGTTAGGATCTTTAGGGTTTTTCTTCTGGAAGAGATTGGGGCTGGTGCGACTGCGGTCCGCGGCAAGAACTATTGCTTCTTGACTGCTCAGATTAGTTCTATTAGCAACCTTCCTTCGTCTTTCTTCGTGTGCCACCAGTGAGTAGGCTTGCTCGATGGTTGGCAGGCTACTCATCAACAGAATGTTACTCTTCACATTCGCGTATGTTTCATCTAAACCCATAAGAAATTGCATCGTCTTGTCTTTCCGCCTATTTTCTTCGTATTCCTTCTTAGCAGAGCACGTGCAGCTAGGTTTCTTTTCCATGGTGTCTAACTCGTCCCACAATTTGCGCATCTTCGTGTAGAAGTCTGCGACTGTGCTTGTTCCCTGCTCCAGCTTCGCCAATTCTTTCCGCAACCCATATATTTGGGCGGCATTGGCCTGCTCATATCTTCCGCAAAGGCTTTCCCAAGCATCAGCTGCAAAATCAAAATAAACTATCTGTTCTGCAACATCCTTCTCGACAGATTGAGAGAGCCATGAGATCAACATGTGGTTACACCTCAGCCAAGCTTCGTGCATCGGGTCGTCTGCGGCGGGGGCGGCGAACGTGCCATCAAGAATACCGTACTTGTTCTTTGCCTTCATGGCTACCATCACCTTCCTTTTCCATCCGCTAAACGATTCGGCGGTGAAAGGAGGAGCAATCACCATGCCTGGGTGGTCGCTGGGGTGTAAGTATAGGGCATGGCCAAATTCGATTCCGTCTTTCGATTTGGTTCCCGCACCCGTATCTTCGGCTTTCCCCTTGTCTGACATTTCCTTTTTTTTTCGGAAGATTGACCAAGGAAGGAAAGAAAGCAAAGAATCGAACAAGAAATGCTAATCGCAAAGCTCTGATACCATTTCGAAAGTATTGAGTCTTAATCTGCACATATGTGCACGACAGAGAAGAGAACTCTTACTTGTTGTATTGAATATATGAATCGACTGTATAGAGTAATCTCTATTGTGTTACTGTTACAAAGAATGAATATCTATTTATAAGAGCTGGATAAGTACCGTTGATAAACGGTAAGCTAACTAAACAGACTAAACAGAATTGAAGTAACAGAATGGATTCTTATTCTCAACAGAGGTGAGAGCATGTTCATTGTTCGCCAGTTATGGCCGGTTGCAAAATTTCTATGATTGAAGAGTATGGAAGAGGCACAATCATGTTCCTGGTCGCCAGTTATGATTGCAAATTACTATGAGAAGAGAATTGAAGAGGTGCAGCGCGGTTGCAAAATTAACGCGAGTGAAGCGAATAGATGGAAGATTAAGAAGAAGAGAGAAGAGCGGCATGTTCAAATTTGAGCCAAAAAATCCACGCACAGAAGAGAATATATGGAAGATTAAGAAGAGAGAAGAGCGGCAAGTTCAATTTGAGCAAAAAAAAGCGCGTCCATTATAACTGACTTATAAAAAACGCTTATATTAGGAAGTGTCATTATAGCTCTTAGTAAGACCACTATAAAGAACGCTTCTTAATAATAAGCGTTCTTTATAGTTGACTATAAAGAACGCTTCTAATAATAAGCGTTCTTTATAGTTGACTATAAAGAACACTTATTATTAAGAAGCGTTTTTATAGGTCTTACTAAGAGCTATAAAGAACATTCCTAATATAAGCTTTTTTTATGTGCTCCGCCATACACTTTAAAGAACACTTCCTACACAAGCGTTTTTTATGTGTTCCGGCCACTGTAAAAAAAACGCTTACTACACAAAACGTGTTTTACAGCCCGTTTTTTATTCTTTTTTTTCCAGCAGTGTAAAGAGAAAAGAAGCAAAATAAGACTTTGCCACTTAAGAAGCAAGAATTGAAGTCTTAATGTGTTCCAAGAAGAAAAATAGAACTTTGTGACTTGGAATCCTCCTTTCTTCATCCGACCATGCTTAAATATTTACGGGGGATAGTTTGGTAATAAGGGAAAAATTAAGAAAGGATAAGGCCTTGTTTGGTTATCGATTTTTAATGCACTTTGATATTTTTTGTTTCAGTTGGGCTCTCTCATGTGGTTAGATTATAGTCTAAGTGATGGTTTGTCTCAAAGTGTTTCTTTGTGTTTTTGAGTGATTATTATACTTATAAGTCATTTTGACTATTTAACATGTTCTTGATTCACTCACATTATTTGTGTTCTTATATCATGTAATAACATCTTACATGTTAAACCAGTTTTATTAGTTTATTTCTCTATGATTATTCCCTCTTTAATCCATTATTTCATTTAAGGTTTAATAGCCCTTCTTGGACCATGTTTGAGGTTTAATCATTCCTTAATGATCTTAAGGCTCCTTTGCCTTAATGATTCATAATGGATTCTTAATCATTCTATATTAGTTAAGGGTATTTCAATGGCTCAGTCGCTTCTTCATGGTCTCTCTTGTGCAAACGAATGATCAATTTGCTTGTGCAGTGGAGGATAGTTAATCTGGTCTTTGCTTGTTCAGCAGGGACGCCGAATCCGACAATAAGACTGCGGCGGTTGGAGGAGGTATACTTGCAGTGGCTGAGTGTCATGGTGACGGTTTGGTTTCGGTGAACTGAAGTCGTGATTTGCACTAGAGACAACCACATGGATGTACAGATGGTTTGATGATATGCTGTGTTAGAAGTGATGAGAAGTTGGAATATGCACCCGCCACTTTTGTGCGGTCGGTCCGGACGAGCCCCGTAATAGTATTTTTTCTTAGTCTCTTTTGGTTTTATCCATCTTATTTACTGTCAGTTGGGGATGTGTAATGTAATTGTTGCTTAGTAGATAATATGATGATCTCTTTTCGAAACAAAAAAACAGTGAAAAACTAGAGGTTATGTTTTAAACAATGTGTTATAAATGAGAAAAACAACCATTGAAAAAATAGAGGAAAACATCTGAATTTCCCCCTTCATTATGTGAGAGACAACTACATGGATATTTTTTTTTTTGGGAAATTTCACGATATACCCGGGTTTGAAGCGAATTTACGAGATACCCCCGAGGTTTCATTTTTATTACGAGATACCCCGAGGTTTCATTTTTTTTACGATATACCCTGAGGTGTCATTTTCATACGATATACCCCTGAGGTTTTCAATTTTATTACGAGATGCCCCTCAGTTCAGTTTAATATGATTATATTTTTCATATCTCATTTCCCTCACCCCATAGTCCGTAACATGGATTATGGTCAAATTTTTTAAAAATTTAAAATATGAACAAAATGCACATAAAAATTAAAAGATCAATTAAAATTTATTTCAATTTAAAAAACATAAATAAAAGATGTAAAAACAAATTAAAAAATTAGAATTATGAAAGGTTTAAAATAAATAGAAATGACAACCAACAAAAAAATAATCTATTTAAAAAATTATATTGGTACATAATTTAAAAACTATTATAGTGGTGGCTCAAATATTGCCCCGCAATAATCTAAGGGATATATGGTCAAAGTTTGTTGGAATTTGAAACTAAATAAAAGCTCACATAATAAATTAACTATAAAATTGAAACTCAATATTAAAAAATGAAAATATAATAAATAACTAAAACAAAAAAAAATAATAGATGAAATGACTAAACAATGAAAAGTAAAATTATTAAAAAATAAAATAACTTGTTAAGGCGTTACGATATGTATAATTTGTAAAACAAGTATAACAATAATATGAAGAAGATTAATAATTTCATATAGTACATAGAAAAAATCATTATTTAAATTAGAAAATAAAGTTAAAAATTATTTTTGTTCTTTTAAATATAATTGCTATAATAGGTTTTAAATTATGTAACTATATAAGGTTTTTAAATAGATTATTTAGTTTTGTTGTTTGGTCATTTCTATTAATTTAAACTTTTAAGAGGTTAATTTTAAATTATTTTTGTTTTTAAAATTGAATTAAAATTTAAAATGATCTTAATTTTCTAGTGCATTTTGTTCATATTTTAAATTTTAAAAAATGAACCATAAATCCATGTTGCGGGGTATATGAGGTGAGGGTAAAATGAGGATATGAAAAATATAATATATAGAATCTGAAACTGAGGGACATCTGTAAAATAAAATGAAACCCTTAGGGGTAATCGTAATGAAAATGAAACCTTAGGGGTATATCGTTAAAAAAAATGAAAACTCGGGGTATCTCGTAATGAAATGAAAACTCAGGGTTATTTCGTAAAATTCACTCAACATCGGGGTATATCATGAAATTCCCCTTTTTTTAAAAAAATAATACAAAGATCTTTTTGAACAGACAATACAGGATCTTAATTTATGGAGAAATTGAGAAAAAATTACAACGAGTGCCATTTATTTTATTTTTGAGAAAAAATTTCAAAAGCGTTTCCAAGTGAACGAATACACTACTAGTCCATCTTTGCTCTGCTGCGCTTGCAAGTAATAGCTCCTCCGGGGAGCATGGTGTGCTGTATCTCGCTTCGCCCGCTAGTTTAGAAGCTCAGAGCCCGGACATGGCCTCTTTCTCCTCCCTGGCAGGCAGACCTCCCACCACCCCCGCCAATATCCATTTCCCTCTCCACCTCCTGAAATCCAAATCTGTCCCTCCCGCCCCTAATCCATCCCCATTTGGATCCACCATTGACTGGTTGCCGAATTTCACCGGATACTCATGGATCGCCTATGGCGCCTCGTCTCTCCTTGTCATCTCTCACCTCCCGTCACCTATCTATCCTCAGGAGGCTTCCATCGGTCCGATTCGCAGACAGGTTTTTGAGCTTGGTACAGGCGATGTCTCCGGCGTATCATGGTCACCGACTGATCCTTCCGAAGGAGATCTGGCTGCTGCGGCCAGCAATCGAATTTTCCTGTTCAAGCATGGTTTGACTGAAGGTAAATTCATAAAAAGATTGTTGTTTATGAAACGGAGATCTTTACCCTTTGCGCTTGGAGGAGAACCATACACAGATTTCGATTAGTTACTAATGCCAGCTACTTTGAATTCTTATTCAAGTGCTTAAACAAACATTTTACCACTATTATTTGTGTTAGCTAAGATGGAAAAAACTTATCTCGGACGACTGAAGAATTTGAATCTCTGATGAATACTTATCTTTCAATTTTACGCTTCTGTTAATACTACTCTGGAGAATTTGCCTTCTCTAGATCTTATGGACTTGGTGTAAACGTGTGTGTTTCGAAGTGCAATGTTACCAGGCCTATTCCTCAAGTATTGAATTTAAACTATTATAGTTTAGCAACATGGGTAACTGAAATCAAAGATAGTGCTGCTAATGTCGATTATTATAACGGATTAGACAAAGAATGAACGCTCAAATGAAGAAATTCAGTGGAAATGCTTTCTCATGTCAAATAATCTTTGGTGTTTTGTAAACACAAAGAGCCAGATTGACCATGGTTAGATGTTATAATGCCTGAGCATATATATTTTGTTTTAACGCCAATGTCAAGTTGATTCACTCATATCAGGTTCTTTTTGTTGGAGCCAGACTGCTTCACTTGTGCAATCTTTCAAGGTGGAAGCCATCAAATGGACTGGCTCAGGAGATGGGATAGTGCAGGTGGAGTGGAAGTAGTATTGTGGAAACGTGGTGCCAAGTGTTGGGAAATTGCATGGAAGTTCGAGATGAAGCAAGCTCAAAATCTGGTTTCAACCACTTATTCTATCCAGGGATTTTCAGCTTCTGCCCCATATGCTGGTCGAATTCATGTACAAGGGTCTTCATCTGTGAATAGTGAAAGGCATTCTGTCAACGTGCATCAGCTTGATGGCAAAACGGGATGCATCGTTGCTGAACTAAGGCACCCCAAACCTGTTTTGATGATCCAGTGGAGGCCTTTAAAGGTGATGCATCATCTAAGAGGTCCATCATATTCATCTCGGCATGTTTTAGCAACCAGCTGCATGGATGGGACTGTGAGATTGTGGAGTGATGTAGATGATGGTAGGTCCCGTAAGGGTAGTAAGGAAACCAGTAATTTAAAGACTAAAAGAGCAAGCTTCTTTGTTGTTGCCACAGTTGAAATAAGTCAGACGCTAAATGGAAATCTTGGGGTTGATATTTTTGTAAATTGGGCAATAGAACTGACAGGTATTGCCCGTATGGGGGAGAAAACTCAATTCTTTTCTGCTCAAGGAAATCATTTTGATAAGGTTGCCCATTGTGAGTGGCTGGTTGCTGTTGGCCCTGGAACACTAGTGACATTCTGGGCAGTTCACTGCCTTGATGACATTAAACCGCTGAGGTCACCGCGGTTGTCATTGTGGAAGAGTGTGAAAGAATCGCAGATCCTTCTGTCAGGTATCCATCTGATAGTTACTACTTAACTTCAGCGGAAAGATCTCATTTTTCTAAAGTTGCTATCTTAAGGAATCACCTATATGCCCCTCCTTCTAGTTGCTCCTTGGTACATTTATTGCCTTGCCATACCTTGAGCTTCTCACTGTTATCTACTGAAAATCAGATCATGTGGAGGATGGATTGCTGAATAAATATGAAGCAGATAAGTCTCCGTTATCTGCTTCTAGAGGGATTCTAGATATGAATGGTCATTCTGGTGCGATATTGCAAGTTGCTGTGCATCCTTGCTCTTATGAAGCTGAACTTGCTGTGTCTTTGGATACTAATGGATTATTGATCTTCTGGTCATTTCCTCTTAGTTCCATGACTTTATCTGGACTGCCTACCTAAATACTTCTTGGAACTTTCTGGGCAAGTATATTTTTCCAGATATATCTGTCAAATGTACAAGTCTAACATGGGTACCATCATGGTTGAATAAGTACAGAATTCTACTCTCTGGACATGTTCAAGGAATAGATTGCTTCATTGTTGAGATTAGCGAGCATAAAGAAGAAAAAATACTATGTCACAAGCTTTGTACTATTCCTTTTCCTGATGGTGAGCTAACAGATGGGCCAGACCAAGTTTACTCTGTTCCAGTCAGATCTACTAGTCAGTCAATGTCCAATATCAATCATTTTTGATGATTGGTATATGGAACAAATGCTTTCATGCATTGTCTTGGATAGTAAGTTTGCATTCTTCGGGCTTCAATGAATGCTGTTGTGACTGCAATATAGATAATGTTTATCATGCTGGAAGCCGTAGACTCATATTCAAAAGTGATTTTGCTGGAGAAAACTATACTATTTGTGCGAACTTGCGTTCACAGATTTTGCCCAACTTTGACGCCCAGAATGAGGTTACTAGCAGCACAGTGGTCTGTCCTAGTGTGCTGACACTGCCTATGTGGCATAGTCAGAATCTAACAAGAGCTTTTCTTGCGAACTATGTCACATATAACATTGCCACAGGCCATGCTGATGGTACAGTTAGATTATGGCAAAGCAGCCTTTCAGAGTCAGCTATATCACCGGTCTCATGGGATATTGTGGGCATGTTTTCTGTAAATCAAGGTCCTGTTACCGCAATATCTGTAGCTGATGCTGGCCAGAAGATTGCTATCGTTTCGTCATCTGAACATTCTGATCACGCAGCTGAGCTTTCTTTGTGGGAACCTGTGACCATACAGAATGCTGGCAGTTATGTGTTACAAGATGTAATACTCTTAGCTTCACAGTCTGCTGCTTTAGATTGGTTCACGATTGGAAATGGTCAGTCTGTTCTAGGAGTACACATTGGGAATGAGTTTCATGTGTATGCCCAACGGCGTTCTCTTAGCAGCTCAACTATATTAAACATGTTGGACATGGGTGGTGCTTCCATCTGGTTCCGCATTGCTGTTGCATACAGCTCAGCTCCTGTATCTAAGTTCCTTTGGGCCTCTGGAGCAACAGTTATTGCTATTCATGAGAAGCACTTCAGTCTCTATGGTCCATTCTCTATGATCGTAAAGAAGCATCTAGCCAATTCCCTGTTTACTGAGGATGGATTTATATACGTCAGTGGTAAGGGGACACAAAACTTAGTTCTACCCTTAGGAACGATGCTGGTTTCCACACATTTAAAGACTTAACACTAGAAGAAACTGGGGGCAATAGCGTCCTTGATGAATGCAATCAGATATCAGGAGACCTATTTGTAGAAGCAGCCCATTTCAAGTTGGGATCATATGCTGGAAGTAGTTCCTTCAGCTTGATTGAAGCAGTAGAAAGTTGGTTGGTCGGACCTTTACCTTTTTATCACCCTGAGGTCTTGCTGATGAATATATATACAGGTATTTTTAGTGTGCAAACATACCTTACTTTTTAATATTTTTATCATAGGTGTATGAAAAGTTGGTTGATTCACTAGTAAGCAGCGAGAGCTGGATGATTTGGCAATTGTTTGGCAATTGTTTCAAGTAGATCTGAAATTGTACGGTAAAAGTGGCTTAAAATGTATCTATTAAATCGTATATATAGGTACTTAGTGTACAGACGAAGTATTTGTACAAAAAAGGAAAAATTGCTTTAGAATCATCATGGTCTCTCTTTTTAATTTAAAAATTTTCTGTCAGTCAATATTGTTGGATTACAAAATGATAAATTTATCTACTAAAACTGTATAATTAAATCTTAAAACTATCTTATTAGAACCACTTTAATTAACGGGAAATTCTGTGAAATGCCACTATATTGTTGGCTAATTCATGAAATGCAAAAATAAAAGTCACAAAATATCACTACTTTTTTGTAAAATCCATGAAAAGCCACTATAATCATTGACAATAAGGAAAAAAAATAAAAATACCCCTACTAGTTAACAAGTACTTTTAAAAGTTCACAATATGATCTAAGTGTTAAAACATTTACAAAAAATTTAAAATACCATAAATATAAATAATTATAAAAAATACATAAAATATTTTTAAAAAATTGAAAAATAAAATAAAAATATCAAAAAATATTGAAAAAGTAAATATTTCTTAGATTTTATATTGATATATTCAGTACTATAAGAAGAATATAGTGTTTTAAATTCATAATTTATACCAGTTTTACCAATTTATAGCAGTTAAGTACCAAATTTTTACCATACATTTTTTAAATTATTTTTATGTACTAATTTAATTTAAGTTATTTATTCAAAATAAATTTTTGTATTTTTAACTAATATTAAGAAAATTTAATTTTTGAAAGTTTATATTCTATTTTGTAAATGACTTCATGACACAGTATTTTTTGTTATCTACGAAGTGTTATATCATAAAGTTATCTATAAGATAGAATATAAATTTTTAAAATAATTTTTTGACTATTAGTTAAAAATATAATATAATTTGTTTTGAATAAATAATTTAAGTTGGTAGAGAAAAAAGATAATTTAAAATATGGTATAAATTATGGTACTTAATTTAGTATTCTCTCCTATTTTAAATGTAAGTCGTTTTAGAATTGAATCTAGACTATTTTCAATCTAATTCATTCATCTCTAAAACGATTACATTTAAGTAATATAAATTATGGTTCTTAATTGGTAGAAACATTGGTATAGATTATGTGTTTATATTTCTATATTTTTTTTATGGTACTGAATAATTTTAAAAAATCTAAGTAACCTTTTTTTTCAATATTTTATGATATCAATATTTTTTTAATATTTTTTATTTTTATATATACATTTTTTGTATTTCAAATTTTTGTGAATTTTTTAGAATCTTTCACTTATGGACATGTTGTGAACTTTAAAAGTACTTTGTTAATTAGTATAAGTATTTTTTCCTTCTGGTCAATGAGTATAGTGGCATTTTTTAGACTTTTGTAAAAAATAGTGTCATTTTGTGACTTTCTTTTTTGAGGGAAATTTCATGAACAATTTAATTAATATAAAAAATCCATCTACATGGTAATAGTATTGATTTTGGAAATTTGAAATCTGATATTAAAAATATCTCAAACTGTTATTTTGATTTATGAAATGGTGTAACTACACACTGATGTTTATTTATTAAACACAAGATGAACTTTTGCTCTGTCTTTGGTAATGTCATAAAGTAATTGTTGAACTTTTGGTTGCATTGTAAAAGATGATCTGGGTAATTTAATTTGGTTTATAACCAAAGACAGAGCAAAAGCAAGATGCTGATATTCCACCTGGGTTACTTTTGGTAGATGAGAAATTGATCTGGAAATACTACCAAAGTATTTATTCTATTTTTGAAGGGATTATAAAATATGGAGTTTTAGAATACAAGGAAATAGAGCTATTCAAAGAATAATTATTCCTCACTAACTAGAAAAGCTCAAGTTCATTACTTTTCTAACATAATGCTTCCATATTTGAATTGGTCTTAGGCAAATGGAAACGTGCATATACAGCATTGAAGTTTCTAGTTGAATACTTAGCTACTTGCCCTGGGGCTGCACAAAAGATTTCAGTTGATGACCCACACAGTATCATTGCTCAGATAAATTGTCAGATTATTTTGAAGGAGTCTCCATCAGTGCAGGAGACAATAGATGTTTCGGATGGAGTGACAATGCTAATTTATTCCCTTCATCAAATCTACATGGAAAGTTTGCACCATATAAAAAAGATAATGTGTCAGATTTAAGCGGTGCATCTACATCAGGTGCGGCAGGTCCAGAATTTAGTGTTTTCATTGAAGCTTTAAATAGACGGGAGGTACTACTAGATGTGACAGATACGGATACAATTCAAACTGCCGCAATCGTTGACTTGCTGAAGGAGATATGTGATTCCCAGTCTTCTTCTGTTTATCATAGCCTTGATGAGCCTGGAAGAAGGTACTTTTTGAATGCTTATGTTTTTTTGTTTCTGTGTTTTGTTTTTGTTATACATATTTGGCTGTGTTGAAGGATGTTAGGTTGGTTGTGCTAGCAGGATATCTGGAAATTTAGCTAGAGCAGATGTTCCAGGACTGCATATTATTGCTACTGTGTTACCATGATTTACTGTGTAGCTGATACTGTTAATTTTCCTGCACAAGGTACTGGTGTGGTTTAAGGGTCCAGCAATTAGATTTTTTTCGGAGAGTTGGTAGGATGCCAACTTCAGCAGAGCTAAATGCTAACTCTAGGTTGGTGGCATGGGCCTTCCATTCCGACTGTCAAGAGAACCTGCTCAATGCTGTTCTTTCTGCCGAGCCATCTTGGGAAGAAATGCGTAATTTAGGCATCGGATTCTGGTTCATAAATGCAACACATTTTCGTACCAAGGTAAATGATTGGTTCTTTTTGGTTCTTTTTTCTCTTTTTAGTTCAAGGATAAAATTGCCTCTGAGCTACAATATGTATGGACATGGGTGGTGGAGTTTGTGTCTGGAAACTTGCATGATCTTTTTTTTTCCCTCAGAGAGTTCCTTTGAGCTAATTTTGAGTGCCCTGTGCAACGGTCTTCACATGACTTATATTTTATGCTGCTGGGTATTCAGTTTTGCTATATTTAGGAGTGGTTAATGGGAAAAGGATGGATAATTAAACCCAGTACTAGTTATCACATGAATCTCAGTGCATGACTTCATGTTGTATGGCTATACCTTGCGGTCAGTGGAAATATCAGTGAGTTTGAGTTTCACGGAGACAAGTTGGAGAATTAGAAATAGTCCATTTTTCAACATGAAACCATGAGACTACTTGATTGCTTAGGGATTTGAGTTTCACTTACTTTGTGCTTTTTGTTTGCAGATGGAGAAGCTGGCTAGATGCCAATATTTGAAAAATAAAGATCCAAAGTCTTGTGCACTTCTCTATATAGCTCTGGGCCGACTTCAAGTTTTGGCTGGCCTTTTCAAAATTAGCAAGGATGAGAAAGACAAACCCTTAGTTGGCTTTTTATCACGGAATTTTAAGGTACCATTTGAGGAGATCTGATTGCTTGCCTTGTTGGCAATATTAAATGCATCTAATTGTTGTTACAAATTTCAGGAGGAGAAACACAAGGCTGCTGCCCTGAAAAATGCATATGTCTTAATGAGCAGGCATCAACTTCAGCTTGCAATTGCCTTCTTTTTGCTAGGAGGTGATACAATATCTGCTGTTACTGTCTGTGCCAAAAATCTTGGGGATGCGCAACTTGCACTTGTTATTTGCCGGCTTGTTGAGGGTCAAAGTGGTCCATCTGAATGCCATTTAATATCCAAGATTGTACTTCCATCTGCAATTGAGAAAGGGGACTTCTGGCTGGCTAGTTTATTAGAGGTATCTATACGTGGACAACCGGACCTTCTTTATTCATAATATTAATTGGGTTAATATGTGTGAAGTATACTTGATAAATATTATACAGAATTGATCTTATACCAGAGTTCACTTGCAGTGGTCTTTGGGGAATTACTGTCAGTCTGTTCTCACTATGCTTGGGGTTGAAGGACATTCTGGCGAGAGCCGGTCAGCATATTTGTTCAGGCATGCTGCTCGTTTTGACCCAAGTGTTGGCCAGTATTGTCAGAAGTTGGCTGTGAAGACTGGCTTGAGGAATGCTATTGGAGAGCAAAACTGCTCTATATTGTTCAGGTGGGCTACTGTAATATATGCTGCAGCCTTGAACAAGTGTGGCCTACCCGTAAGTCCTTGGACCAATTTAATTTCTTTGAATTTATGTCAGCTTCCTTGAGGGTCCATGCACATAAATACTTGATGTAATGAGGCTATTTACTTCCAGATGTATAAAGTTGATGTATGTATTTGATAGGTTCAAGCACAACTGCTCAGTGTTACTATATTAAACTGTTTTTGATGTCACATCATAGCAAGGCCCATTTTATGGCTCCCCTGAAATTCAGAAGGAGAAAACTAGTGTTTGCGAACTGTAATATCGATTGCTGACTCCTATGTTTCTCCATTATCATCTTTATTTCCCTATATACAGGTTTAGGTGCTTATTCATGCGTTTGTATGCACCTGCTTCTTGCTTTCCCATGAACTGAAATAATTTATGATTTATTATGTTTAGCTTGAAGCCCTCGAGTGTCTTGCACTTCCCACCAGCAATCCTGGAGTCGTGGATCAGAATACAGATAGTAACTGTGAAATACTGCCCAGAATATTATTCCCTTCACTTAATCCTTGGAACTGGCTGTTAGCCGAGGTAGCCTTTTGTTTGGAAAATCAAGTTAAATCAGATCTAGCTATGCAGTATGTCTCAAAGCTAATCAGGGAGCATCCAGGCTATCTAAGTACTGGTGCATCACCAAAAGCTACTGATGCTATTCACATGGAGCAGGAGATGCATCGTTCTGACGCTTTACTTGAAGGGTTTAAAAAAAAACTGAATTCCACTCTTTTTTATTTGACCAGAAGTTTTCGCTGATTCCGCCCTTGCTGCTAAACAAAGTGAGTAATATCGTGATTTGGTGTCAATAAGTATTTTTGTTATCCAGTTAGGGCTGATGTATGTTTTTCCTGTGTCAGATTTTAGTCTTGTCAGGCAATCAAGGGATAATGCTCGTTGGATACCACATCTTGTGCACCATTGACTCCCCAATGTCCGTCGCAACCTTGAGTAACAGTGCTCACTGTCAGCTATCACCTTACTTGCTCAAGGAATTAATGCACGCCATAAGTGACATGACTCATCTACTTCCACGCTTTGTGACCACCTGCAGCATGTTTAGTTTGATGTCAATTCTATATACAAATAAGGATCATTCATCTACTTATAGTTCAGTCTGCTCTTGTGATCAATGCTATGTGAAAGGTGTTACATTGTCATTGTGCCATGTAAAAGCAAGTTTGATTACACTTCTTGGTTCCAACACTCATCTCATGAGTCCTGCCTTGGACATTCTAGATTTATCTCTATATTGTATATTGGTAGCATTTGCAAAGACTCAAAATGATCCTCAAGCTCTTATCCTACTGGGGCATCCTCTTTTGGCCCCAAATTCCGATTTTAATCAGTTTAGTATGGCTAGCATGAGGGAAGTTCTTTGCCAGGTACCTGAACTTATCTATCAGAAATTGTTGGTCTACAACGTATGCAAGGATCCTGAGCCTACAGAGATGGTGCACCATGGGATAAAGGGGGAAAACATCATAGTTTCTGAAGATGGAAAGCAGATAATTGGCGAGGCATGTTTATGGATGCATATGTTGCACTTTATGGAAGATCAACTAATACATGTGCGTCATGAAGTGGAAGCCTTTGGTACTTCTAGTTTTGTTGAGCACATTTCTTCTCAACCATCTTCCTTATTCCCTCAAGCAGACATTATGAGCTTACGAGAACATATGCAGAAAATCTGTATAATCTTGGTAGATTCTCTACGAAATGCTGTTCTTCACTGTTCTAGTTATTATGCTAGGCAGCTCGCTCTTTTTCTGTCAAAGGAAGTTTTTTCGGGAACTTCTGTTGATTCTCAACTGCTGTTAGAGGAATGGAGCAAATCTCAATCAAGTAGATGTGATCAGATATCTATGAGCAGTGGACGAGTGGACATAAAAACTCCAGGGGGTCCATTGTTACCTGCCAAGTTATTCTGGAACATGTGTTTTGAACCTAAGATGATACCTCAGATTCTTGACCACATAGGATTTGATTTGTCACAATTTAGTTGTTGGACACCCAAAAGAACATGGAGCAACTTGCAGCTAGGTGGAATAAGAGAGATAGAGCCCCTGGCTGATGATCTGAAAGGTCTATGTGTTAATGGTTATGGTGGTAATGGGAGTGAATTGACTGCCGAAGGTCAGTCTTTCAATGGGCGTAGTTTTTATAATTTTGGTAAACAGGAGGTGGCTAGATCCTCAAAGCTTCTTTCTTTTAAGCATCCAAGGGAAATTTGTCGGAAGAAGTGGGGATCTCTTGGAGGTAATTCCTTCCCTCCGTCTGCATGTTTTCATTATTAGTTTCCTCTACTCAATACGTACGGTTGGCCGCCTTTTCTGGGTTTTCTCAGCTCCTTTTTTTACCGCTTTTGGTGTAGCGTTTGAAGTATTACTGTATCAGATTCCATTGAATGGCGGTGCTTACATGATTGATTACACCTTTCTGTTTCAGGCACTTTGTATAAATTCTATTGACCAGCAACAGGCTGCTCTTTCAGTTGATCGGAAGGTACTCTCCTATGGATAAACTGTGAGACTTGTCTTACTTTGTTGTCATGACTTCTCTTACGCTGTTGATAATCAACACCTTATATGTCTACATGCTGAGCTCAATTGATTTATCTTGATGATGGATGCAAGAAGAATTCTACATATGATCATCCTTTTATTCTTCTCACGTTATGGCAGGGACTTATATTCTTTAACTGGAATGATGGTTGGCCTAAACCTGACAGAGCAGAGAACATTTGGTCCAGAGCTGATTGGCCACAGAATTGTTGGGCTGGTACTGAGTCAGTCCCAATTCCTACTTGTGTTTCTCCTGGTGTTGGGCTTGGAAGAAAAAAGGGGTCACAGCTCGGGCTAGGTGGTGCTACTGTCGGGGTGGGTGTTCTGTCAAGAAAGACGAATGACATTACTGGTGGAGATGCATTTGGAATTCCTGGGTATGCTGGTATTGGCGCATCTGGTTTAGGTTGGGAGGTTCAAGATGATT
Organism: Limonium bicolor; assembly: GCA_023374045.1. Lineage (NCBI taxonomy): Eukaryota > Viridiplantae > Streptophyta > Magnoliopsida > Caryophyllales > Plumbaginaceae > Limonium > Limonium bicolor. The sequence continues at coordinate 238,392,452 of CM041781.1, forward strand.
TTGAGCAGTTGACTGATCCACCAGCTGGTGTGGGAACTGTGAATGCTAGAGCTCTGTCTAGTCACCCTTCGAGAGACTTTTTCCTGGTTGGGTCTGGCAATACTCATATTTACTTATGGGAGGTATACATCATGATGCCCTAAAAGGTTAATTTGGATGATATATCGTTCTAAGTTCTGACTTTGATTTTATTTTGAGCTATATTATTGAGGCAGAAGAATGCGCTCGCATTTGTGAAGTTGATGTTGACTATTTTTTGTGCGACTAGGAAGTATTTATGCATTTATGACTGCCTGCTTATATACAGAGGAAAGAGACATTTAAGGAAAATTCCGATCAAGTACTTTTTTTGCCTTTCACACATTCAAGTAGAAAGAGGATTCTTGAGAAATTCTGGCCGATAAGAACTATGAATATTTCTGTATGCACGATAAGCTTCATCGCCTGGTCGGACAGTAAATGAGTAGGAATCTGCTGGCTCATTTAAAGCAAGTGTGTCTGTTAGCTGGGACATAGTAACTAACTCGAGCAGCAGGGCATTTGTCTAGGTAGCTTTTTGGATTCATGGACAGTTGATGAATGTAAGCAGATCATATATAAATTAGAGCAGGGGGAGTGTGGAGGCCAGTATGGTTAGTTTTTTTGTATTAACTGTTAGCTGGTTGGTGGAACACTGCAGACTTTCCCAGAGTTTGAATTCCAATATACCATATATTTTATCATCTTGGCACACATTTCATCCATTACTGATATGTCTGCGTATTTCCTAGCTAGTGTCCTGCAACTACTGACTTATTCCTAACTCCACTGAATTGTTAAAATGGTAACGTTAGTTTCTTTAATGTCAAGAGATCAAACACAAGAGATTATAAGTTTGTGCTTGGTGAATGCATCTCTTAATCGTCAGCAGTCACTTGCCTATGAAAATGACTTCAGTATTTTAAAACGCAGTTTGGTAAAGATATTGCCACAGCAACTTATGGCGTACTTCCGGCTGCAAATGTGCCACCACCCTATGCTCTCGCTTCAGTTACATCTCTGCAATTTGATTGCTTCGGCCACAGATTTGCTAATGCTGCGTCAGATGGAACTGTATGCTCATGGCAGCTGGATGTTGGAGGAAGGAGCAATGTTATACCTACAGAATCGTCTCTATGCTATTAATGGCTATGCCATCGTATGTGTTCTTCTGCATAAGGACTTCTGTTTAAACCACCGTATGTTATACATTGTTTTGTCCTTCTATAGGCCTGGCAATGGAGGAAACGCAGTTCCGGGGCTTAGTTTTTTTCAGTTTTTATACTATGACAGTGATATATGCTACATCTCTACGAGTGGATCTATTATTGCCGTCTCTGGTTTTAGCTCCACTGGTGTTAATGTATCATCTGGGACACATTACGCCTCCTAGAACCTCCCAGGCTTCTGTTATGTGCCATGAAGGTAGAGACCATTTGTTCTTTGTTTCCATCTGATTTTTCAAGTAACTTGGGTTATAATTTATTTTACACAATATCTATATCACACTATGTAAGTAGATAGACTATTCTTTCACTATATTCCATGAAATACCAAATATTCACCTCCATATCACACGCACTATATCAAATATATGTATTTAGCTGTAGCGAATCAAGTCTAGTGGTGCATACCTCAAAATTGTGCAACTATTTGTGAAGAAGTGCTAAGCATTTTACTGCTTTAAATACTGTAAAAAGTTGGTTTCACCACTGAAAAGGCGCGTGGTTATATTTTATTGTTTCATTCTTTGGAGTTTGGGGTAATTGTTATATAACCGCAGTTTATAAAACATGTACAAAACCTGGTTTTTTTTTCTCATCTCTGACAACCCGCTCTTCAAATTGGTGCAGGTGGGGCCTCTTCAATAGCTGTGTTTGATATGATTTTGGGACCAGTTCAATTTCTCCCCTCATTATTACTGGTGGAAAAGGTGGTGATGTTGGACTCCATGACTTCCGTTACATTGCAACTGGAAAGATGAAAAAACAGAGGCATCCTGGCACAGTTAATCAAATGAGTGACTTGCCATCTGAGCCCAGGCCTCGCTCCAACATGGGAGATCAGAACCGAAATGGGATGCTCTGGTACATACCAAATGCTCACTCAGGTAGATAATTAAGTCTAGCTTTTTATCTTTAATGGTTACAATAAACGTTCATGGCTTGATGTAATGCACGCAAAATCATGGAACTATATGATGCGTGTATATCTATGTTTCCTAACTTCGTCAATTTGGTGGTCTTTCTTGAAGGGAGCATTACTAGGATTTCTACCATACCAAACACTAGCCTATTCCTTACGGGCAGCAAAGATGGAGATGTTAAACTCTGGGATGCCAAGAGAGCTAATATGGTATATCAGTGGCCAAAATTGCATGAGAAGCATACATTTCTGCAACGTAGTTCTTCTGGCTTTGGAAGTGTTTCTCGGGTATGAGAATGTCATGATTTTTCTTTTCTTTTTCTTCTTTCTTTTCTTTGTCATGTTCAAGTTAAAGTTGGCTGACCTAAAATAAATGTTGAAGTGTGGTGTACGGATATCAGAGTGGTTGCCGATGGTTTTCTTTCGTGTGGTGGGGATGGCATGGTGAAGCTTGTCCAGCTCGAGAATTATGCATCAGAATGACTGGTGTTTTATCCCATTATTGATACGCAAGGTTGTCTCAACATGCTTGGAAAACACAAGTGTATTGATGCTGAATTAAAAGTACACGACTGATGGACAGGAAGCACAGCTACAGCATGGAGCTGGATGTGTAGGCTTCATCTTTCTCCTAAATTTATATGGTTATGGTGGAGTATGGGACAACTAATTGCCATCATGAAGGTGCTAATATCCTGGATTTGAAATTTAGTGATACTCAGTGGGCTCTATTGTCTCTTTGTTGAACTGTTTTCACGAGAAGTCAAAGCTCCACCATACTTGAGTGAAGCCGAAGTGATGTCCGACTGGATCTGGTTCTTGAGGCAGGTAAATCCATCCAGCTCATTCCTTTTTATGTTTTAGCCGAAGTGCTTCTTGAGGCAGCCAAGGCCCTTTCAGGGGCTTGTGTGTGTACAGATTTTTGGGCAGCAGAGCTTCAATACTTTACTGATACATGTAGTTACTTCAGAATGGTAGAACAGTACGAGACTGGTTAGCAACAAATGCAATCAGATAATACGTATGAAAGGAGAACAATTTTTTGGATCCCTAGACATGTTTCATCAGGTTTTCTTGCCCACATTCATTCGAATGAGAAAAGATAACATGATATTTCGTCAGACTTTGAGGGTAAGAAATGAAACAGTACTTTCATTGACAAATGATTAATTCTTTAACGGGACGATGCTTAAGAGAGTATGGGGATTACTTTAGCCTAATGTTAATACTACTGGTGAAAATGAGGACACGGTGAATTGAGGGTATAAAAATGAATGATATCAGATACCTCGTCGAACTCTTATGGTACCAATGAAACTTGATGCAATAAAATGAGGTATCAACAAGTGATATTGTAAATTAAGTTAAGTTCAGACTTAGTAATATCTCAAACTGTACCCTTAAACCTAAAGTAGAACGTCAATAATATGGGACACGCAATAGAGTTGAATGTTCTCATGTATGTTGTTAACTCCTAGGGTCTCCTTTGAAACTGCAACCTCCTATTTACTCACGTATCTTGCACGCATTCAACTACCAAGGGACCTCGATCCTACCCCTACTGAAGAACCAAATGCGGGTTTCCATGAAACTTTAACTGGCCCTCATAGAGGAAAACATCATGTAGAACTCACCTTCTCACCTTAATTATAGCTTGACCTCACATATCCAGTCTAGAGTTCTAGATGTGGAGGATTATCACACCTTATATAGGTTGTTTACACACGTATGAATATATTCTAGGAGTGTGAAGTGCAACTGAGAGGACTATACCAATGCAACAAACTAACATAGTTTAAGTAAAGATAGTAAGAGCAAACCTAGTTGGTTCATCACTCTTCCTTTTGCTATCAAGGAAGAAGATATCAATTGCTAGAAAGAGTTTGAGGGTAACACAAATGAGATTTGTGCCGTAAGAAACAACTAGCTCTACTGATTAAATAGAGGTTCCCTAGTACAAGATGTCATTTTTACCGTTTGTGCACATGTGTACTTCTAGTCTCTTCTTGAAAATCAAGACATCGTCAACTAAGGACAAAAAGGGTCAAGAAGATGTTCACCTGATGTGGGAGTATCATACAGTAGCTTCTACATTCAAATACAAATGTAATAGGGGCTTCAATGCCCTTAGAATTTAGCATTTCGTCACATACATTCATGTGGTATGAAAATTAATATGAGCATAAAGTACTAATATATACAACATGATCTCCCTTAAAATATAAAGGGAAATTTACTGAGGTTTTGTTTAATTCATGGTACACTAATGTGTTTTTTAAATTATATAGGATAACAGTAAGCTTGAACTAATTTCACACACATAACACTTGTCTTATAATTGTTCGACGCTCCGTTAATATCCGTGGAAAAGTTTAAAATACCCTTGTTATTAGTTAACCACCTGACAAGATCTCATAACGATAAATTCCACAAGGCATACTGTTAGGTGGTTAACTAATAGCAAATGTATTTATACTTTTTCAGGGATGTTAATAAAATATGAGATGTTATCAGGTGAATTAATTAAACCCAGGGACATCTTGTGTAATTTTTAAAAACGTAGTGGTATATCGTCAATTAAGCAGAAGTCAAAGATATTTAATGAAATCGTCCAAATTAAAGCTGACCAACTTGCCTGAATAGAACCGGAACCGTGAGACAAACCGGAACCAGTCCGGAACCGGAACCATGGCCAAGTGAAGTGAATCTGAATACACCTGTGGGGATTCGAGACAGAACCGGACCCGGACCGCCTAGAACTGGCCTCGATTTGGAACCGCCAGAACCAGAATCGGAACCGTGGAACCGCCCCGGAACCGTTCCAGAACCGGTCAAACTAGCTGTTGGTAAAAAAACCAAAATAATGTCGTTTTGGGTTGAAGGCGCCACCCCTTTGAGAAAAAAATCGTTAGAACCGGCCAGAATGGCCCAACAGCTCTTTTTTTCCGTGTGTAACGACTATAAACAACCATTTGCTCTCAAAACCTATAAATACATCATTTTATGATCATTATCACCACACAACTCATCATACTCTTCCTCTCTTTTATTACTACTATTTTCTTGTGCAATTAAAAGCTATTAAGCATTTTAGCTACTAAAAAGCTCATTTTCCACATTAGCTCAATTCCCATTTGCCACATTCTAGCAAAATGTCTAGAAGAGTTAGAAAGAAAGTGATGTCTTCTTCCAACCTCCCAATCGATCCAAACTTTCAAGTTGATGATCAAGACCTAATTGATGAGATGCAACTCGGGTATTATCACCAACAACATTATTCGCCCCAACATTCCCGTAAGGTGGAAGTTATACAATTTCTTAACATGGATCTACTAACATGGGGCCAACATAACCATCAATGTCCCCATTTGTTAAGTTTTAATATTAGTTGTAATTTATTTTATACACTTTAATTTTAATTGCATTCTTATCTTAATTTTAGTTTAAATCAATTTTTTTACAATTAAGGGTACATCCTCCACCCCATCTGTTGTCCACAATCTTGATCAAGATGATGATGCTGAAAACATTCAATCAAGAAAGAAACTAACCTCTTGGGTGTGGTCTACTTCACAAAAAAAGAAGATCCGAAGAAGGTCAGGACATACAAGCAATATTACAATATTTATAATAGAGGACTTGCATGGGCGCGGTGGGTACCGGAACCGGATCCATTGCAAAGCACTTGAAAACGCACAACATCTACAAGGATACGACGACAATGGGGGCAATTCTAGCGGTCAAACTATGCTTACCGTGTTTAAAGAACGACAACCCGGTCCAGATTTTTTTGTTATGATAGAGAAAAAATGATAGATGGCATGGCTAGATTTATGATTGCTGAAAAATTGCCTTTTATTTTGTTGAAAGCTCTTACTTTGAACATTTTGTTTGCACCAACCACAATATAGTAGAGTGCCTAGGAATAAGCTTAAACGTAGAGCTTTTGCACAACATAAGCAAATTAGAAACAAACTAATGGAAATGATGAATAAATTTGATGGTCGTGCTTCCTTGACTAGTGATATATGGACATCTACTTCTAATGAGTGTTTATTTGTGTTACACTTCACTGGATTGATAGTTTTCGGACACTTCAGAAGCATATTATTGATTTTGATATTTTTGGTGATGCACATACCGATCATAATATTTTTGAGAAACTGATTGAAGTATTATCTGAGTAGAATTTGTTAGACAAGTTATTCTCCATTTCTTTAGATAATGCTTCAAACAATGTTAAGTGCGCACATTATCTAAAACATAATAGTAAGCTCACACTTTTGCATGACGGTGATTTCTTGCATGTTTGATGTTGTGCACATATTTTAAATTTGTGTAGACAAGATGGTTTACATCACTTGACTACTACACTAGAACCAATTAGGCATGTTATGAGAAAAATTAGGAAATCATATCCTGTTAAAAATGAATACAAAAAAATGTGTGAGCAAGCCAATATATGTCCTCATCATTTTGCTCCCGACACCCACATTAGATGGAACTCCACATATGATTTGTTAGTTAAAACTAAGAAACATCAACCCATATTATCTCGTTTATATTACATTATGGTTGTTCAATCCGATCATGAATTAATGACTACAAAATTTTGGGAAAAGGCTAATGTTGTGTGCAATGTTTTAATGTTTTGATAGTGTAGCGAGGGTCTTTTCATTAGTTTGTGAACCTAATGTGCATCTTGTCCTAAATGAATGCATTATTATTTTCAATATTTTGCATGAGAATAGGAATGTTAGTGAGATCGATGGGGTTATTAAGAACATGATGTAAATGGTTTACATACTTCAATGAATTTCCTTTGATTTATTGTATTGTAATGTTCTTGATCCACAAATAAAATTGTATCGTCTAACAAAATGCTTGATTATTATTATAGTATTGTTCCAGGAGGTCCACCGTGACAAGGTATGTTGAGCAACATGTAGCAAAGGTTAATGAAGCCTTGAAAAAGCTACATGATGATTATACTTCAAAGTTTCGTCCGGATGAGCTTTGTTATGCTAGTGGTAGTAGTGGTTCCTCTTCTAAACCAGCACGCCCCGGTAGCAAAAGTTCTTTGATTTCTAGCATTTTGAAAAAACCAAAATCTGTTCCATCAGGTTCTGAATTTTGTACTTATGATTAGGGATGCCAATCTTGACCCGAACCCGAAACCCGACCTGAAACCGACCCGTAAAAAGTCAGGTTCAGGTTGAGACTTTTGACCTAAAAAGATTTTCGGGTCGGGTTCGGGTTGGGTCATTGAAACCCGCTTCGGGTTCGGCTTGAACTCGTAACCCATAATTTTTTTTAATTAAAAATAGAAATATGTTAATTAATGACTTAATTAGTGTTTAATGATTAATTTATGACTAAAATAAACATTTAATCAATATGATTAAATATAGTACATAATAATTAACTAATATTAAAGTATTATATTTACTTATTAAATCATCCACCAACAATTTAAAATAAAATGAAATTTAGAAAAAACGGGTCAGTTTCGGGTCAACCCGCTCCAGATTCGGGTGAAGAAGTATAACCGGCTCCGGTTCAGGTCAGGTTCGGGTTGACCTAAACTATTTTCGGTCGGGTTCGGGTTGAAACCCAATTTTGACACCCCTACTATGATGATTATCTTAATTTCACTTTTAGTTTTGTTGACGATGATGGTGATATAGATGTTCTTAAGCGGTGGCAAACCCATGAAGGAAAGTTTCCTATCCTTGCAGGATAGCACGAGATGACCTAGCAATTCCCGCATCAACCATTGCTACTGAGTCAATGTTTAGTGCAGACAAACGAGTGTTGGACGAAAAGAGATCAAACCTTGCACCAGACTCAATCAAGGTTTGTGTTGAAAAGTATGATTGGGACTTAACCGAGCTTAGATCCAAAGCACACACATTGTAGTACGAAGGGCAACATGATGATTGGTTTGAGATGAATGGAGAAAACACCACTTAGGACTTCTATCTTGTAATCTTTTAGAATGTATTAGTACTAATTTATTTCCATGTAATCTTTTTTAAGACTTGCAAATTGCAATAATGTAACCTCTTAGTAGTTGTACTCTTTTCTTTATTAGGATTTTACTTTTTTTCTTTATTAGGGTTTTCCCAATGGGTTTTTACCTGATAAGGTTTTAACAGGCATTGAATCATATCATATAATAAAATTCTCTTTGCTCCTTAATTTTTGCAAATTCAATCAAAATTAAAAGTTTTTGTTTCTTACACATTTAAGATTATAAACTTGAGGAAGAGCATATCGAATAAAGTGGACAAAAAAGCAACGTGTGGGCGCAAACGGATCTCAAATCAAAGCTAAAACGAACAAACTAGAGCCGACTGACCCACCGTGGCTTGGTCGGCTCCAGCTCCTCGACACCCGAATCTAGAATCGTATAGAACTGATAATTGCGGAATTTATCCATATTTCTATGCTTAATTCAATTAATATGTTATCAGATTATGTGATAAATTCCCTTACTTATGTGTTAAATTATATATGCGAAGAACTCCCCTTACTTGTGGTTTTGTGCTTAAACAAATGAAAATACTAAAGAAAGGGTTTAGAAACGCGTGCCGAGAGCTTAACGATCAAGACAGGGCTGAACAGGAGTCGAAAGGAGGTTTCTGGAGCACTTTATGTATGGTCCGGGTCTTTGTCCAGATTTATAGACCCGAACCAACCTTGAGGAGAGTTTACTACCAATATTTGGGTGTGGTCCGGGTAAATATCTAGATTTACAAACCCGGACTACACCAAAACTACCTTACTACCTTATTTCGTACCTGGTCCGGTATGTGTCGGATTTACAAACCCGGACCAGGTGTTGGCTCTTGTAACACCTTGGATTTTCTAATATTTTATTTAGTCAAATAATTAACAATTCAATTTATTATTAAGCAGCGGAAACAAATCATAATCCGGAGCATTACTGTGATACTTGCAATTAAACGGGTGCTAAGGCCTAAAAAATTTAAATGTATAACCAAACTATTTTTATTAAAAAAAGTTCTACATCGATAATTACAATCCTAAACTATAGACGTTTCAAAGCTTAAAATAAAATTCGATTATAAATAAATCATCCTATTTAAAACACGTTATATTAAAATGATACACTTTAGTAAATAATATACTCGTGACCTATATAATATATGTAGTCGTAAGATATTTAGTATACTTGTGAACTATAATAATATATAAGATATTAATATACCTGAAAACTGAAATATATACTCGTAATCTATTTTTATGCTTGTAAATTATATAATGTACCCATAAACTATATAATATATTTGCAAACTATATAATATACACATAAACTAGATAATTTATATTTTTGAAATTTAGGGGTATTTCACTATTTCCCCTTTAAAATAAAGCTTCATCCTCGAACTCATACTATTGACCAATTGCTCCAATAATCAACCAATCGATTCTAGGCAATTTACACTAAGGTTTATAACAATCACTAACCATAATAAATTTGGGTATTGGAGTCTACCTCCCTTAAAAGAATATTACGTCCTCGTAATTAACTTCCTGATTAACTCTTACCCGAGTTCCCAACCTTATGACTATATTTTATCCAGATAAAATTCCTATCATTCTCAGTTAGATATAATTAGCTATGGAGTTCTAATCATCTAATATTCATTCAACAGACTTCAATATAAGAAATTTCTCAAAATCACAAAATTCATAACAATATCACTTTAGCATCATAGGCTCTCAACATGTACATCAATTGTGACAGCCCAGCCCAATCAACCCACATGTGTGATATTGTCCGCTTTGGCACGCAGGCCGCACAGATTTGTTCCTGGGGTTTCGCCCCAAAACGCGTCACACCAGAGTGGCCCAGCGGAAGCGGAAGCCCTCACACAGGTGGATATTGTCCCTACTATTGGGGTTTTGTTCCGGAGGGTGATACCAACACCTCTCAAGACGCGTCACACAAGGGAGAGGTATCCATGCACCTATAAGGCACACTTCGTTCTCCTCCCCAATCGATGTGGGAGGTAACCCTCTCTGGGTGTTACACTCCACCCCCCTCACGGGAGCCCAACGCCCTCGCGGGCCCACTGACACACCGACCTGGTCTGGCTCTGATACCATCTGTGACAGCCCAGCCCAATCAACCCACATGTGTGATATTGTTCGCTTTGGCACGCAGGCCGCACGGATTTGTTCCTGGGGTTTCGCCCCAAAACGCGTCACACCAGAGTGGCCCAGCGGAAGCGGAAGCCCTCACACAGGTGGATATTGTCCCTACTATTGGGGTTTTGTTCCGGAGGTGATACCAACACCTCTCCAGACGCGTCACACAAGGGAGAGGTATTCATGCACCTATAAGGCACACTTCGTTCTCCTCCCCAATCGATGTGGGAGGTAACCCTCTCTGGGTGTTACACTCAGAGATCGTAGCTGCCGCATTAGGGCACATGGGCTATCAGCCCGTGTGGGTGCACCACCTCCACCGCCACAACCCCGGGAACCGAATTGGGTGAAGAGCCTTGCAGACCTTCGACCTGCACATTTTAAGGGGGAGACTGATCCCGCCAAGCTTGAGGCGTACATCTCCGAGCTGGAGACCGCCTTCGAGACCCTTGACGTCCCTGCTGGGATCAAGGTGCGTCTAGCTGCATTCTATCTGAAGGGGGCAACAGGCGATTGGTGGAAGCTGGTAAGGGCCGAGCATGTGGCCAATCCAGACTTCGGTTGGGACCAGTACACAGCACTGCTTCGAGCAAAGTACTATCCCGCCCATGTCCAGACGAAGAAGCGACTACAGTTGGATGCGCTTAAGCAGACCGACAAGATGACGGTGGACGAGTATTACTCAGAGTTCACCTGCCTTCTCGCCAGGTCTGGAGCTCTGGATATTCACGAGATACTGGTGGACGGGTTCTATGGCACTCGCTAGCGGCATGGGGACTCCGCGGCTGAATGGGACGATAGACTATAGCTTGTTGGCGGAATGGTGAAATAAGATGAGTTGTGATTATAAGAGATTTCGGAATACTGTGGAAAGCAGGAGTGCTATCATGCCGCTGCTAAGGTTGAGATAACCGTCCAGCTGAGGGACGAGGACAATGCTAAAAGGAAGAGTGCCGGTAAGAGCACGAAGAACCAAGGGCAAGGTGGGTACAAGAAACAGAAGTACCAGCCTCAAGCCCAGAAAAATCAGAACCAAAAAGGGAAGGAGGAAAACGAGAAGGCTCCAGAGGAGCCACTGAAGTTGACGTATGCGTATGCAGCTAAACCCCTGCGCTCAAGGGCACCAAAGGGTAAGGGAATTGATATTGAGTGAGTTAAGAGACAATTAGTAACCGTTTGAGATATGAGTACTGATATTGTGAATGATCAGGATCTGAGACTGAAAAGGGAGCCGGTGGTGGCTACCAGCGACACTACATCTGTCAGTGGTGTCACAAGGACCACCCCGGGCTCGATTGCAAGGGGAACAAGGTGGAGTGCAATTATTGTGGGGTATACGGACACCGAGCATACGAGTGCTTCCGGAACCCCGCTAGCAGAGCCTATAGACCCGAGACTAGGGGCAAGGGCAAGACTGATCAGGGAGTTGGATCTGACAGTCAGAAGAGAGTGCAGCAAGCTGCAGACAAGAACCCACGGGTAGCCCAGAAGTCGGGACCCACACTACACTTGGTGGACCGGGACGATGAGCCTGAACCCTCATCGAGACCAGGTACCGCTAAAACCGTTAAGTGATATAATTACCTGCTTACCGCATTATCATGCATGTTTGGTGAATAATTGAGTTAAGTGAGAATGAGATAAGATTAGAACATAAGTAAGATATAACCTACTACCACCTTAGGAAACTTCAACATTTGCTACCCAATGCCTTCAACACCCGAACCCGGAGTACACCGACATCGAAACCCTAGATTTTCCAACCGAACAATGTCAGGTTATCCGCCCAGGTATGATTTTGTTAAGGGGATACCTGACACCAGCAGCGCAAATAGCCATCATCAGGAAGTGCAGTCAACTAGGAAAGGGACCGGGAGGTTTTTATACACCGGAGTACCCAGGGGGAGCAAGAATGAAGCTAAAGATGATGAGCTTAGGCAAGGATTGGAATCCGTATGCCAAGACCTACCAAACCACGAGGATACAAGATGGAGTCTCACCACCGGGAATACCCGAAGAGTTCCATCCGGTAAATACACAAGTCATGGAAGTCGCTCAGCAGATAGAAGCTGAACCGATTCCAGACATACAAGCAGACATTTGCATTGTAAACTTTTACGAGAAAGATGGGCGACTTGGACTACATCAGATAGGGACGAGACAACGGAGTCTCTCGAACGAGGGATACCCGTAGTGTCTTGGTCCGTTGGAGATGATGCAGAATTTTTATACGGCGAGTAGAAGCGTGCGGACCGTGCTAATAAGTTAATACTTAAGTCAGGGGATGTATTAATTATGGGAGGAGAATCAAGGATGTTGTACCATGGGATTAAGAGAATCAAGCTGAATACAGCACCGTCAGCAGTAATCAACGCGACACATATGAGACCAGGAAGATTAAACCTAACCTTTAGACAGTATTAGCCATGTAATGTTTCAGTATGAGATAAGGATTGAGATGTAAGGAAGAAGCACATGTTGTAAACAGGATGGTTATGAATAAAATAACAGTGTTGTTCATATCAATTGTTACGACTCTTGTTATACCATCAATACTCATGAAGCTTGTGAATACAATTAGGTCATGGACTCGGTATGGAAGGTGTGCTAAGCATACTTACAGAGGCACAGGCCGACGCCAGCGGTACTATCCTCACCGGCACCTTCCGATTAATGGGATTGAGGCATCAGTTCTCTTCGACTCAGGGGCCTCGCATACCTTTGTCTCGGCACCTTTTGCGAGAAGGTTGGGGCTACGCCGATGAGCTACCTGACTTCACGGTTACGCTCCCGTCTAAGGAGAAGGTTCGTTGCACTCGCTACTACCGAGGAGCCATTGTCAGTATTAAGGGGGAAGACTTTCCAGTCAGTTTTATTGAGTTCAGGGAGTTGGGATTTGATGTTATTTTCGGGATGAACTGGTTGGAGCGGCACAAGGGACGTATCCTCTGCGCCGAGCATAGACTGCTGCTCAGGAGTCCGTCTGGGGTAACAATATCGTACCGCTAGAGGCCCAGAGAGCCTTCGACTAAGATCATCACCGCTATGGCAATGTATAAGGAATTGAGGAGGAAGGAAGAGGTGTACCTCTGCTATGTACATGATATAGAGAGAGACCCCGAGTTCGACCTCGACTTACCGGTAGTGTCGGAGTTCCCCGATCTCTTTCCACGGGAACTGCCCGGCATGCCACCCACTCGGGAGGTAGAGTTCACCATCGAGCTGCTACCTGGTACCGGACCGATAGCCAAGGCACCATACCGCATGGCTCCGGCAGAGATGAATGAGTTAAAAGAACAGTTAAAAGATTTGTTAGACAAGGGATTCATCAGACCAAGTGTGTCACCATAGGGAGCGCCAGTTCTCTTCGTGAAGAAGAAGGATGGTAGTCTCCGCCTCTGCATCGACTACAGAGAGTTGAATGCAGTAACAGTGAAGAATAGGTACCCACTACCCCGCATTGACGATCTGTTCGATCAGTTTAAGGGAGCATCTGTGTTTTCCAAGATTGATCTCAAATCGGGGTATCATCAGATAGCCATTAAGGAGGGAGATATTGAGAAGATGGCATTCCGGATACGATACGGCCATTACGAGTTTACAGTGATGCCGTTCGGTTTGTCGAACGCACCGGCGAAATTTATGGATCTGATGAACCTCTTGTTCCGGGAGCAGCTGGACAAGTCGGTTGTGGTATTCATCGACGACATATTGATATATTCGAGATCGAAGGTTGAACATGAGGAACATCTGAGGAGGGTATTAGAGATACTGAGGGAGAACCAGCTATATGCTAAGTTCTCCAAATGTGAGTTTTGGCTTGACGAGGTCTCTTTCCTAGGTCATGTCATTTCGGATGCTGGGATCTCGGTGGATCCAGCGAAGATTGATGCCGTACGTACTTGGCCAAGGCCGAAGACTGTTACCGACATCCGGAGCTTTCTCGGTCTGGCAGGTTACTACAGGAGGTTTGTTAAGGACTTCAGCAAGGTCGCGAAACCGATGACCAGTCTGATGAAGAAAGATGCACCGTTCTTATGGACGGCGGACTGTGAGAGATCATTTCAGAGTTTGAAAGACTCACTGACCACCGCACCAGTTCTGACCATTCCAGACGGTACGGAGGGCTTTGAGGTCTACTGTGATGCATCCGACAGAGGGCTGGGTTGCGTGCTCATGCAACATGGCAAGGTGGTGGCATATGCCTCACGCCAGTTGAAGAAACATGAGGAGAACTACCCCACACATGATTTAGAGCTGGGAGCTGTAGTCTTCGCTTTGAAGATATGGCGCCATTACTTATACGGGGTTAGTGTGACGATCTACACCGATCACAAGAGCTTGAAATATATATTCACTCAGAAGGAGTTGAATCTCAGACAAAGGATGGTTAGAGTTTCTGAAAGACTATGACATTGACCTCCAATACAAAGAGGGGAAGGCCAATGTTGTAGCAGACGCCCTGAGCCGTCGAGCACACTCACTCCATTCGCTAGTCTCTTTCTCCAGCTTGGTTGATGAGGTGCGAGAGGCTTAGAGGACAGATGAGTATATGAGAGAGGTCAGACAGAAGCTGACAGATGGTACCTTTGAGAGTCAGAAATATGACTTTAGACTTCACCACGATGATCTGATCAGACTTAAGGGCCGGTTATGCATACCACGGGGCAACACGGATCTGAAAGACCGTATACTTAGGGAATCACACTGTTCTTCAGTTTCCATCCATCGGGAGCCTCTAAGATGTATAAAGACATGAAGAGATACTTCTGGTGGTCGGGGATGAAGACAGATGTTACCGAGTTCGTCTTGAGGTGTCTCACTTGCCAGAAGGTGAAATTCGAGCACCGACGACCGGGCGGAATGGTACAGTCGATGCCAGTTCCGGAATGGAAGTTCCATGATATCTCCATGGACTTTGTAGTTGGGCTCCCACCTGCTAGGGGAGGTCTCAACATATATGGGTGGTGGTGGATCGCCTTACCAAAGTAGCCCGATTCATACCGATGAAGGATACTTGGAAGGTGACCAAATTGGCTGAGTTGTTTGAGAAGGAAATTATGAGGCATCACGGGATACCGAAGACCATAGTGTCAGATAGAGATACCAGATTCCTTTCGAGGTACTGGAGAGCTACTAGAGAAGCGTTGGGTACAGAACTGAAGCTGAGTACCGCGTTCCATCCTCAGACAGATGGTCAGACTGAGCGTACGATTCAGACACTCGAGGACATGCTGAGGGCATGTGCCTTAGACTTCCAGGGCAGTTGGATTGACAAATTACATCTGATTGAGTTTTCATATAACAACAGCTATCACGCTTCGATCAAGATGGCACCTTTTCAAGCGTTGTACGGTAGACCATGCCGTACACGCTCTGCTGGGATGAGTCGAGTGAGACGGTCATTATAGGACCAGAGTACTTAGAGCAAGTTAAGGCGGAAGTTCAACAAATCATGGAGAACATGAAAGCTGCTCAAGATAGGCAGAAGTTGTATGCTGATGTTCAACGACGAGACCTGGAGTTCGTAGTGGGCGACCGGGTATTTCTGCGAGTTTCACCGATGAAAGGTGTATTCAGATTTGGGCAGAAGGGCAAATTAAGCCCGAAGTTTGTTGGTCCTTATGAGATTACGGAGCGGGTGGGCCCGGTTGCTTACAGGTTGAATTTACCTGCTGAACTGGGTAAAGTGCATGATGTTTTTCATGTTTCACAGCTAAAGAAATACATGCACCACCCCTCCCATGTGTTAGAACCTGAGAGGTTGACATTAGAACCGAATATGATCAGTGGAGCTTCCTCAGAGAATCTTGGATAGTAAGACTAGGGACACTCGCCATAAGTCAGTGCGACTGGTGAAGGTTCTCTGGTCTAACCAGGATGTCAAAGAGGCCACGTGGGAATTAGAGGATAAGATGAGGGCGAAGTACCCTTCTTTGTTTACTGACTAGATCGTCTGTATAGGGTACGGGGCGTACCCCTTTTTAAGGGGGTAGAGCTTCCTCGCTTTTGAGTTAGGAAACGAACATGTTTGTCGTTTGTTTGGTTGTGTCAGATGTGACTTTGTGTAAGTTGCTACACTTTGGTGATAAGTTTTAGATATGTATAATGCTTATGTATTGTATTTGTGATTGACCTTTGAGTCTTGAGATGTGTGAATGAGAATATAAGATGTGGTATTAAGATTAAGGAATTGAGTACCGTGAATGATTTAGTACACGTGTGAACTTTGGGGACAAAGTTCTTTTAAGGGGGTAGATTGAAATACCCCAAACTTAGATATGTTTTTAAGTGATAAACTAAGATATAAAAGGCTAAATAATGCCTTAGAAACGTTAAGAAACATTTTAATCAAAGAAAACATAAGGAAACACTAAAAGAGCAGTTTAAGCAAAACGTGCTCTAAGCTTGGAGAGACTTGGGTGAGCACCCAAATATCATTCTTAGACCTTAGTAATATCCTAATGGTCATTTTAAACCAATTACCAAAGAAAACCAAGCTTGAAAACAAGTTAAAACACAAAATGTGCTTTAAGGAGTCTTAAAGCACATTTTTGAAAAATTGTCTTAGAAAGGGGTTTTAAGTGGCTAAATTCCCATGATTACTTCTTAATTAACTTGTGTACTAATTAGTATCACACTAGGAAGTCTAAATCAATGGGAAATCAAAAATTTCACAATTATGTGCACTAATTTGTGAATAGTAACCAAATAGTGACTAGTTTAGTCTTTAGTCAATTAAGCTTGGTTAGTTGGTCAAGCAAGACCATGAATAGCTTAATAATAAGGGGGTGGCCGGTTTTTAAGGTGATGATTCACCATATGAGCAAATAAGAAAAGAAAATAAGAGATAAAGTAAAAGTACTATTTGCTTTAACATAAATATCCCACCTTTACTTACCTCTCTCCTCACCTCTTCATTCTCTCTTGTTCCCACCGGTTTTTTGCTGCTCCTCTCTTCTTCTCCAACGTGAAGAGCAACCTCCATGCTAGCTTCACCTTCCTTTGATTACTACTTACTCATTTTAGCTCCAAAACCAAAACAAATTACATATTCTTCTTAGTTAGCTCAAGCTCTTCCTTTCTATCTTTCCAAAACTTCAAGAGCTCCATTTTGGTGCCAAGGCAAACCGCCATTAGAGGGGGAAACTCAAGCTTGGAGACTCCATTAGCTTCTCCATTCTCTTAAGGTAAAGAATATGTAAGAAAATCTAGGTTTCCATCATTTTCTCTCCATAACTGAAAATGTATACTCATGGGGCTTCATTGTTATGCCTTGTTCTAGCTTGTTTCTTATTCTCCAAGGGCAAGAGGAGGTCCTTCTTGATTCATATCCACGCTTGTCTTGAGAAACCAAGGTAATAATCAATTTAATACCTTAAAACACATTTTTAACCTAGGTTTATTCCTTAAGGTTAGTGTGTTGTTTAGTACTCATTGGAGTCATTGAATGTTGGTTAGAACATTGGCAAGGAGAACTTGATTTGGTGACCGAGATTGAGCAAAGAAAAACCTAAGGGAGAAAGTTTGTGAAGCTTGAAAAAGAACAAGGTAAATGTCTTACCTTAAGGTGTTTAATGCATTAAGGGATGGGACTTAGGTATATGTTGAGTGTAGCTTAGGGTTTACATTAGAAAGGGCTATATATAACCTAGGAGAAACAATGACTATGTATGAGAATTTGTGACTAAGGAGCCAATGAGAAAAGAGATAGTTAAACAATGTATGAGATGAATTACAATAAGCATTTTATTTCAATGTGAGCCTTGTTATGTGTATTGCAGGTCAAAGGCAAATATATGTGGAGATTTAGTGGTTAAGATTATTGTCATTTAAGGGCCTAAGTGCCAAGCATTTTAAGTTTAATACACTATATGATGATGTGGTGTGGTTTTGGTTTAAATTGTGTGCTAAGATGAAGTAATGAGAACTTGAGTGATCTTGGTTGTTTGATGGTGGAAAACCAAGTGTTTAGGTGTAACAATGTACTAGAGAACCCATGGCAAAAATTTGGTGAAGAACCTAAGTGTTTAAGATGTGTAAAGAGATTTCATGACTAAGGAAGTACTACTAAGAACTTTAGGAGTCATGTTGATGAAAAAGGGTGAGTTTAAGGTGTTTTAATGAGTTAAGAATTACTTAGGCATCACCATGGAGGATTTAGGAATCAAATGAATGTACTATTGTATTAGGACTTAGGCAAATATTGGTAACTAGTAGAAAGGAAATAATGTGTTGGAAGAAGGAGGCATAAACTTGTGTAGGAACTTTAAGTAGTTGCATAAAGGAATTTTAGGTGGAGAAAGATGCTTGGGAGATGATGTTATAGTGGTGAGGGAGCATTTTGGCATAGTGGTTATAATAGGTTGAACCACCACTTGGGAACCTAGTGAGAAACATTACAAGTGTTGACATTATTGCAAGGAAATACATAATGACTAGATGGGTATTGATGAGTGATTTAAGAAGTTTAGTGGAGGGCTTAAGGTGTGTTTTTAAGTGCCCAAACGAGGTTAGAACATACTAAGAAATGAGATAAGTGTTTAAGGATGTAGAAGATGGGTATTCTGGCCTGTCCGAACTTCCGTCCGAATTTGGAAGCTCGGACATGCCCAGTTGCGATCAAATTTGCTGAGTCTCGGCCAGTGTCCGGACTTCTGTCCGGCCTTAGAAGTTCGGACACTTGAAATTTTTCTTTCAGTTTTTCCTCGACCTATGTCCGAACTTAGGGAAGCTCGGACACATGTTCGGACACACGTCTGGTTGCACCCTTTGAGTCTCGACTTGCGTCCGAACTTGGGAAGCTCGGACACAAGTTCGGACGCGGTGCTGTTTTGGCCAAAAACTTGTTTAAGGTTAGGAAATGGTGGGGATGATTAGGTATTGATGTTATAAGGTTATTAAGGACTTGTTTGGGGGTGTAATGGTCATTAAGTGGTGAGTAAGTGTAATAGATAATGAGGAAATGATGCACTTAGGAGTTAAGTTAAAAAAACCATAAGGCTTAGTGAAAAACAATGGGTAAAAGTTGATGTCTAGGGAGGTTAAGTAATTGTATTGAGTTGAATTGAATAATAACCTAAAACTGAATGAATGTTTTAGGACTTGTGAATTGGGACTTGGAAGGTGATAAACCAAACAATCGTCGACGGTGAACGGTACGTCTTTCTTGACCTGCTTGCTAACGAGGTGTCCCTCGGCTTGTGTGCTATCTGTTTAATTGCTATGACTAAGATAAGATAAATCATGCAACCAGTTATACTTGTTCTCGTTGTGAATGTTGTTTTCTTTACACTAACCACGAGACTTGAGATTGTCACTAACCAAGTTTAGTGCTTGCTGAGTTAAGAAAGGAGTTAAGTATTGGTAACTGTTGGTTAATACCCGTTAAGGTTTAACTAACACATGGTTTGTAAGATTTTCACTAACTGGAACTTAAGGGGGGAGTGAGGAACCCGGGACTGACTCCGGTCATACATGCTAAGGAAAGGGGGTCGGTATCTGAATCAGATCCGCCCTCCGCTTGAGGACTTGTCTTCGGACTCGTTGCCTAGGGCCGGTTGCCGGCTCAGCTACTCTGGACTCCCGTCCAAGGTAGGTGGCATTAAGATGGTGCGGTAGGATCACCTAAATCCTAAATTTAAGTTAAGCCACAACCATTCCCATTCTAGGAGCGGTTTGTATACTGAGGTTAAGATAAGGTTAAGACTGAGGTAAGTTAAGGAGAACTGAGGATAAGAGGAATTAGATTTGGAGGAGGTTATTGCTAACCCATTTGTTAAGGGAACGCTTGTGTCGTTCATTTGTTGTGGACTATGTATGTTCATTTGTGGATGGTTGTTTATTGCACCTCATATCATGTTTTGTATCTAATCAACTTCCATGCTATCGACAATTAGTCGTCGTAGCCCCGTTAGCTTGGGGGCCACGAGAGGTCGTACCAGCATTCGTGCTGACCCCCTTTGGGGGCTGTTTTTACACTTGCAGGTAAGAGGCCCATGAAGTCGCACCACGAGAGTAGGAGCGGTTAGACTTAGGATGGGCTACTTATTTTGAGCACGGGTTGCGCTTGTGCGCCCGTCTGTTTATATTTAAACTAATGTAAGTTGGTGTTTATGACTTAGATACTTAAACTCGGTTGGTTGGTGGTATTTTGGTCGGTTGTATGTTTTGGATAAGCGTTGTAATTCGGTTCAAGGTTCGGTATATTCTAATGATCAGACCGTGGCAAGGTCCCGGTGTTAGTTATTCCGCTGTGACGTTTTTGATTAAGTGATAAGTTTGCGATAACCACGACTGGCTTTAGACGGGTGTTACATCAATATCATCAACTTTCACTCATATCCATAATCATCACATATGCCTTTGCGGCAACATTCATCCCAATAACCATTTCCACATCTCAACCATAAAAAAAAATTTAACCCTCAATACACATAGTATCAAAACACAAAGAAACATCACACAAAAGAAAAATATTTCCCGCAGAAGACGGCTTTTCCAAATTTTAATCCTATAACCAATTATTTCATTTTTTATATCTTTATTACCTATTTTCTAGCATTTATCAAAAAAAAATAACCTACTTTCTAGCCAGTTTTGCTATGATACCACTTCGTAACACCCCGAATTTCTAATATTTTATTAAGTCAAATAATTAAC
This sequence comes from Limonium bicolor, assembly GCA_023374045.1. Lineage (NCBI taxonomy): Eukaryota > Viridiplantae > Streptophyta > Magnoliopsida > Caryophyllales > Plumbaginaceae > Limonium > Limonium bicolor. Next base: position 238,413,455 of record CM041781.1, read on the forward strand.
AATTCAATTTATTATTAAGCACCGGAAACAAATCCTAATCCAGAGCATTACTGTCATACTCGCAATTAAACGAGTACTAAGGCCTAAACAATTTAAATGTATAACCAAACTATTTTTATTAAAAAAAAGTTCTACATTGATAATTATAATCCCTTGCAACTATAGAAGTTTCAAAGCTTAAAATAAAATTCGATTATAAATAAACCAGCCTATTTAAAACACGTTATTTATTAAAATGAATACTCTTTAGTAAATAATATACTCGTAACCTACATAATATATGTAGTCGTAATATATTTAGTATACATGCGAACTATAATATATACTCGTAAGATATTTAATATACTTGCAAACTGAAATATATACTCGTAATCTTTTTTTTATGCTTGTAAATTATATAATGTACTCATAAGCTATATAATATATATGTAAAGTATAGAATATACACATATACTAGATAATTTATGTATTTTGAAATGTAGGGATATTTCAGCTCTTACGTGGGCTTTTTCTCGGGAGTGGTCCGGGTATGGAAACCTGGCCGCAAACCCGACCAAACAAGATTAGCAGCGTGTCGTTTCATTTATTGGAGTAGGGAGTATATATACACACATCTTATCAACCGAGCAATGAATCTTAAACATGAGACAGAAAACAGAACCCTAGCCGTGCAACTTAGAGAGAGAGAGGGAGATAGCAGTTCATGTTGGATTAGAGACAACGAAGCAGGACGGGATCTCGACATCAGTTCTTCAATACAGATTTGATGACGTTTTCCTTTCCTCCTATTGTTGTTTTTGTATTCATCATGTCTGAGTAGTCGGTAGAATTCTGGTTTGCTATAGACAACTAGTTTATTATTTTGCTTCCTGAGTTGTTGAATACAAAACTATACAGATTGTAGTTGTATTCCTTGTTTAATATTAAATTCTCTTGTGATTATTATTGCTTGAGAGAGCGGAGCAGAACGGGATCTCGACATCAGAGACAGCGGAGCAGGTTAGATTGGAGACAGCGGAGCAGGACAGGATCTCGACATCAATTCTTCGATACATATTTGATGGTGTTTTCCTTTCCTTTCATTGTTGTTTCTGTATTTATCATGTCTGAGTAAATAGAATTCTTGTTTGCTATGGACAACTAGTTTATAATTTTGCCTCCTGAGTTGTTGAATACAAATTCTATACAGATTGTAGTTTTATTCCTTGTTTAATAGTGAATTCTCTTGTGATTAATTATTACTTGAGTTTATTTGGTATGAATTGCTTACAAGTGAGAATTGCGGCGTTCATTAGACCATAGGAATACTACCAGTTAATTAATAATTCGCAACAAGAGTTAGGATTTAGGAATTACTCGTAAGAATCTAACTTATGGGAGATCGGTTTTAGATTAATTTAGATCTGAGGTTGCAATCTAGAGTTAAGAAACACTCAAGAAGGGAATTGATAAACTAGGAACAAGTAGTAAAGCAGGACATGAAGGAGCATCAGGATAGTAATGCGAGAATTGTAGCCCAACTAGACAGAATATCGCAACAGCTTGAATGTGAACCGATTCGTGAGATCGAACAACCTTCTGCAACAACTGTGTGGAGTAATACGTAGCTTGATCATTTGATCCCTGAAGTCGCAAACACACCTGAGGTGGAGATCATGGAAAGGCCAGAACTAGAGATAGAGCGAATTAGTGAAGCTACGAAGTTAGAGAATGATTTAATTCGTAAAGCTACTCAATCTAGTCCTTCTCCATCCGTACCTGAGCCAGAGAGTCTTCCAGTCAACCTCCTGATTGCTCCTGCAGATGAGCCATCAAAGCAGAGTTATCTAATTGATTTCGAGGACCCTTGGTTCTTGTTAAAGTTGATTTTCCTACGAGTTCATCCTTTGAGCTTCCACCGAACGACAAGGATGTCTACATTCTTGAATTCGAGAAGGAGGACCCCGTGAATTTATGATCTTCACGTCAAGGATCACCCACCTCAACATAACTACCTGAGGCATGATCGGTGGAGTGTACACTTTTACATTTGGAGTATTGAGGTCTTATTTCCATTTGATCGGAGACGTTCTAGGAAGATATATGATGCCCACCTCATCCACCATTTGGCGCCCACATCGACATTCATATTCGATCCTGGATGACCTCAAGGTATGGTCTAGCCAAAGACGTTAAAGAAGGGTAGTTGGCTGGGAGGCAACCCAGTGTTAAATTTTATTAGATTTTACTTTCTACAGTAATTTCTTATTGTATTTCATTTTCTGGTTTTGTTATCTACTAATCTATAACCCCATTTGTAGTTCTGGTTGTTTTTCGTATCTATCTTTCAGATGAATGCTTCTTGTGGATACTGCAGCCAAGCTACGCTGCTTGAGCAAAGCTCGAGTGTGGGGTCGTCCCTTCTACAGCAACAACAAAATTCAGGGGAGTTTTAGTCTACTTTCTTTTAATTTTAGTTTTGTTAATGACTACTCTGTTGTGAGTTTCCTTTGGACATAAATGTTTTCTCCGTGTTTTGAGTTTTTCACTCCTGCCTTATCATACAATGAGGACATTGTTAAATTTTAAGTGTGGATTAGGGAGTGACCTTCAGTTATCACTTCAAACCACTAGATTTTGATTGTTTTTCAGGTGATAAATAAAATGCTTTTCTAATGCCTTTAAATGTTGAATTTTGGGTGATAATATCTATGGAAGTTTGACATTGAGCCTAATGACAACCTTTAAATTTTTTTTTGCTTAAAAGTTGTCTTTCTGAAATCGTTTTCTTAAATTTAGTTTGTTTTCACTGAAATCTGATGGATTGGCTGATTGTGGAAACTGAATGAGTTTAGCTTGGGAACCTTGGGAATGAAAGGATACGACAAGGTACTCCTCTAATAAAAAATTTCCTAAACTGAATCAGGCCTCTTTTATCTGGTTATTAAGTCCTCGAGGTGTTTTATCACCTATCTACCCGAGGTCTCATGATCTGGGATAGCTGGCCCAAAGCCGTTACAGGGATAAAGAGAAAAGTCAGGGTGAAGAAACAACTATGCAATTAATTATAAATCGTTTGTTTTTATTTCTTGCAAAGAAAAGTTTTTGCATACAAAATAATTGTAGTTTTGTTTAGTTTTTGATCATGAGTGCATGGTGTTGAAAGGTATTGTGGAATAAGACATTACTTAACACTTCTTGTCATCCAATGGGCAATGGAATGAAATAGGTGGAAGTCCTGAGCTAATATATATTTCAGTTTCTGCAATCTAGTATATTCATGCTTTTGTTAAAATTGTTCTCTATTCACTGTTTGTGAAAACTGATAGCTTAGAGCATATTATTTTTCTGATTGCCATTTTGGTTGTTTTCTTTCCGCTTATGTCTTATCCTGGAGTTCAGTGCTTCGGTTTGGAGTAGTTATATTATTAATTTGTTTGTGGACAAGCAAAAGCTAAGTGTGGGTAGTTGATAAGTGCGGAATTTATCCATATTTCTATGCTTAATTCGATTAATATGATAAATTCCCTTATGTGTTAAATTATCATATATGCGAAGAACTCCCCTTGTGGTTTTGTGCTTAAACAGATGAAAATACTAAAGAAAAGGGTTTAGAAACGCGTGCTGAGAGCTTAACGATCAAGACAGGGCTGAACGGGAGTCGAAAGGAGGTTTCTGGAGCACTTTATGTATGGTCCGGGTCTTTGTCCAAATTTATAGACCCGGACCAACCTTGAGGAGAGTTTACTGCCAATATTTGGGTGTGATCCGGGTAAATGTCCAGATTTACAAACCCGGACTACACCAGAACTACCTTACTACCTTATTTCGTACCTAGTCCGGGTGTGTGTCCGAATTTACAAACCTGGACCAAGCGTTGGATCTCGCGCGGGCTTTTTCTCGGGAGTAGTCTGGGTATGCAAACCCGGACGCAAACCCGGACCAAACAAGATTAGCAGCGCGTTGCTTCATTTATTGGAGCAGGGAGTATATACACACAAATCTTATCAGCCGAGCGATGAATCTTAAACATGAGACAGAAGATAGAACCCTATCCGTGCAACTTAGAGAGAGATAGCAGTTCATGTTGAATCGGAGACTGTGAAGTAGGACGAGATCTCGACATCAGTTCTTCGATACAAATTTGATGGCGTTTTCCTTTCCTCTTTTTTGTTTCTGTATATGTCATGTCTGAGTAGTCGTCAAAATTCTGGTTTGCTATGGACAACTAGTTTATTATTTTACTTCTTGAGTTGTTGAATACAAACTCTATACATATTGTAGTTTTATTCCTTGTTTAATATTGAATTCTCTTGTGTTTAATTATTGTTTGAGTTTAGTTGGTATGAATTGCTTACAAGTGAGATTGCGGCATTCATTACCCATAGGAATACTGCCAGTGAAACTAGAGATGGAAATTCCTCAGGATTAGCTGTTAGAATCAGATGAATCTTGAGCGCTGAATTAATAATTCGTAACGAGAGTTAGGATTTATATAAGAATTACTATAAGTAGAATCATTTATTTAAATCATTTTATTAATTTAGATCTACTTAAGCTGCAATCTAGAATTAAGAAAACACTTAGGAAGGGAATTGATAAACTAGAAAGAAGTAGTATACCAGGATTCCCCTTTTAAAATTGTTAGAAGATCACTTTTAATTGCTTTTAGTTTAATTAATCATTTAGCTTCTACGTTCAAACCCCCCCCCCCCCCCCCCCCCCACCAATTTATTATTGTTAAATTTCCATAGTTTATTAGTTAGTTTAGAATAAAGATTCAAACTAGACACTGCCTCCTTGGTTCGATAACCTAGGGAATACTTTCTAAGAAAAACTTGCTACGACAGACCAGTACACTTGCTGATATGTGATTTTCCCGTACAGGAACCGGTTCCAAAATCGGAACTGCTCCGGAATTTGCAGGAACTGACTTTTTGAGCCTTCGGAACTGGAACTAGAACCGTCCTAGAACCGCCCCTGACTGGTTCCGAATCCGAAACATGTCCCGGAACCAGAACTGGTGGAACCGGAACCGGTTGGAAGCGTGACCAGCTTTAGTCCAAATATAAATATATGAGCATATGAATACCTGAAAACCATAACAAACAACCAACAAAATCAAACAACTAAGAGTGGTTTTGCTTCTCAAGACAAATTGATCACATCACCAAGAAAAACATCTACCGTTCTTCCCTAGTTTGGCATCGTAAAACAGAGGCAAGACAATAAAAGCATCATTCCCAAGGTCAACCATATATGCCACATCATGGAAAGATTTTCAACAAACTACAGAATACAAGAGATAAAGATATGCTATATATATAAAGTTGAGCCGAGAGTAAGCTGGCTAGGGTGGGCTTACAGATGAGGCAAAAACATGACTATCATTAGATCATATTCTTTATCTAAAGCTACATGTTTCCAAGAAAGCTCTCTCAATTGTATTAATAGAGGCTTAGTTCACCTCTTAAATCTCTTTCGTTATTCTTCTCTAGATTTTGTGCCCTTTTAACAATGTATTACGTTAGAATGTGAAGTTATTAATAAAAATTTAATAACAATGACATAATTTTATAAAATTTAGTAACTTGAAAGAAACTAAGTAACATCAGCACGACATTTTACAATTCTAATTTTCAGCATTGAACCTAGTTATTATTACTTATATAATTCATGACCAACACTTCAATTTGAAATCTCCACTTTCATTAAACGTTTCATCCATACTTTCATTGAATAAAATATAACATTTTGTCTAAAAATATATTATAGTAATGTAAGATACATTTCCATAAGAAAAAACAAAATTCAGCTCCATAATTAAATTATACTATGTTAGTAACACTTTAAAAAGATCTAACTTCCACATCCAGTTTTTTTTTAAAAATAAAATTTACTTTTATATATATATGTAATAATATTTAAACAAAAATAGTGTCGATGTTGAGGTTATTATCAAAGTTCATTAAAATAAAATACAAAACGCAACAACAATTTTGTTGTTTAGATATGACTAGAGCGAATCTAGCGAATGTTATTGGACATGTGTACATATTAAATATGTGATAAAAGGGAGTTAACTATTTGTTCAATGAGTGCATCGATGCCGCGGGCAGTCGTGACTGGACTATTTTGTTGATTAAGTTGTCTTTTTATTATATTAACTTCAGTTGGTTGTAACTTTTGAAATATAAATTCAAAATGAAAAAAATTATACCATATTCATCTATATTCAAGCTCTTCAAAATAGGATCAGACATAGATATGTATTGACAACTTTAAAATTTTATATTATTTACATGTATATATGTAGATATCAATTATACTTGATTCATCATATACAGTTTAAAATACACCATACACCAATATAATACACTATAAAACAATAATGATTCATTATTTGTTTTAACATTGGTATGCCAAGAAGATTGATTAACCACATGACTTAAAATACATAATAATAATAATATAATAATAATAATAATAATAATATAATAATATAATAATACACCATAAAACAATAATGATTTTTATCGTTCCAAAGTTTGTTATCTAATTCACTACTTATTAGTCAATAAATCATAATATCAATTTTAATGAATCACAATATCAAAATTAATGAATCATATCTTTTTTAGTGTATCATCGCAAACATATCAAAATAATTTTTTTACATAATAATACAACACAAAACAATATTTGGTATGTATGAAAAATACACGATTCACTATATAAGGTTTAAAATAAATAACAATAATATACACTACAAAACAATAATGATTTTGATCAGTTCCGAAGTTTGTTATCTAATTCACCACTTATTAATTAATGAATCATAATATCAATTTTAATGAATCATAATATCAAACTAATGAATCATATTATGATTTGTAGTGTATCATGAAATACATGTAAAAATAATTTTCTTTTTAAGTTGTCAAAACATATCCATGACTGGTCTTGTTTTGAAGAGCTTGAATTTAGATGAACAATGATATAATTTTTATCATTTTGGACTTATATATTAAAAATTCTAATCATTTAAAGTTAATACAAATTCTCTTCTTACTTCATGTGCCACATAAATAACCCAGTCAGCATGGTGACTGGACTGCCACATAATAAGCCTTGCAATATTCCGTGGGGTAGCCCGTGTGATCGAAATTGCCTTGTTCAATAAGCTTTTGAGATTACCATGGTTTTCAAATACTATTACAGCTAACGAAAAAATTCTCAGTGGGATAATAGGTATTCGGATAAGAAATTTTACTCACACCCTTATACTTAAACACGTGTATATGGTGCAGTCGGCCCGCGAAATTTGGTACGACACAGATGAGTCGGCAGTCCAGTCAGCTGTTGATTGGACTGCTTTTTATTATATTAACTTCAATTGGTTGTAATTTTTAAAATATAAGTCCAAAATATAAAAAGTTATATCATTGTTCATCTAAATTTCAAGCTCTTCAAAACAAGACCAGACGTGGGTGGGATGTGTAATTTCACCAAACGTCATGGGTGGGATGTAATTTTCTCTTTATATTAAATTCATGGGATACCACTAAAAAGTTTGTTAATTCACAAAATACCACCGTTTTTTTTAAAAAAAAATCAGATACCACAAAAAATAATTTTAATTCACCAGATACCACATATTACTAACCAAAACTTTTAAAGACCAAAATACCTTACTTATAATAAACATAGTTCATGATATACCACATAAATATTAGAGTAAATTACTCGGAACCCCTTTGAGGTTTTGGGGATAATACCGGTAACCACATTGTGTTTATCATAATTATTGGTAACCACCTTAAGGTTACTGTATCTCTAACTACGAGCCCCCAAACTATTGATCTGTTAATAAATCGTTAACCCCTTGTTGAGTTGTCAGCTTATTCACTAAATGATGTCAGACTGAACAAAAAACACTGTTTAATCAGCATCATCTAAGTCTCTTTCGTCCCACTACTATTTTCCTAAAAACATCAACCATAACCTAGATATGGTCTACAACCAAGAACAACTCCTTTAAGTGTTGCGTAGTAGAAACAACCTCCTAAAAACACGTGGAAGATTTGGAGCTGATCATATTGAATGAGTTAAGGTTGATGTATTTAGGAAAGTAGCGTGGGATGAGAAAGACTTAGACGATGCTGATTAAGCAGTGTTTTTTGTCCAGCCTAACATCATTTAGTGAATAAGCTGACAGGTTAGCAAGGGGTTAATGAATTATTAACAAAGTTATAGTTTGGGGCTCATTGTAACACCCCTGCTATTAATCAATCATTACCGTCCAATCTCCTCGTGCTTCCCGAGTCACGCAGCGGATACATACTTACATACATCGGGTGATACAATGCCGTTAGTCACCCACGTGACTAACAAGGCTACTACTGCTACATACAGCATCGGTCTGATGGACCGGAACATCCAAGTACTACTTAATACAATACATACTCTCATTGCATACTGGATACTACAGTACTCCATTCGATACATTACTCCATTCAATACAATACTCTACAATTCCGTACAAGATAATACACTACACCGCATACGAGTTCACTAGGTTCCAAATCAATACAATACTTCTCCCAAATTCATACATACTCACTAGGAGTCAATCTACTACCCATTCCTCACAAACTAGATACCTCTAATTACAAGGCGCGTCGCCGGTCTCTTACCTTGACCGTATTCGCTCCGGGTACCTGCACACTAAAAATGTTCCCCCGAAGGGGTCAGCTTACGCTGAATATGATAACCGCATACCCCGCGTACTAGCGAGGGTACGCCGACCATTTGGTCGAATACATGCAATTCATTTGCAATACATACATTCATACATACCACATACATGCTCTCATTCACGATACTACAATACTATACAAGGTATACATACATACGCACAGTACAATACATGCTTGGGAAGACAATACAAGTCAACGAATGCTTACTTACCATTCCCAGTATACACATACACAATACATACCCATGACATATCCAATACACAATACAGAGATACAATTCTCCAATACATACAAGGTCCAGTTAGCTTCATTACACACCCGGGTTTATCGGGTGTTCAATACTCTTTTACTTCCGGTCGATGACTTACAATAGTCAAGACCAATACACGTACAATACTTACTTCTTACATACTTTACTTCCTGTTAAGTCGGTATGACCTCCGGGCAGGGATTACTACATCCCACCACCGGGCTTTAGGGTGGCCCACTAATCCAGGATGCTACCCATTCAAGGGAATTGGTCCATGGAAAAGATTACAGCCAGGATTCGGATCCAACCTCTTGTGTTTCCTCATCCTCACGCGTGGCCGAAACTATATCGGACTTCTACTCATTCCATTTACTCATTACCCAGTTAGGAGTTAGAATGTTAGGAATTAGTAGAAGTCAATACTTCATTTCCATACATACGTACAATACTCAAGTACACAATACTTACACATACTTCTCAATTCCATTCATTCATTTCATGAATTATACAAACTAATTGTTCAAGAAGATACAACAAGAACAAATAGTTCAGACACAGTTAAGTGCAATATAAATCCGATTCGTGCATTTATCTTATTGGTGATCACATAAGCACACAAATCGGGGTAACCAGGTTAGGATACAGAGCATGAAGAAATCATACCGTTCACCGTTGTATCCGCACTACCGGCCCTTCGAGGATCAACTATTGGATTCCTATACATGCATGAGTAGTATGATCAATGGTTTATTATTGATCTAACTTACTCCTTCATTGATATTCTCAATGTTTACTTACTACTCCCTTACATTCATACTTGGTTACAAAACCATTCTTTTCCTCATTACTTCTTAAGCTTGCTTCCTTACTCTCATTTACTTACTTTCTTACCATTACTACTTCATTAATGGTGTATTGCTACATATATATACATATGTGTATGTAGACAGACATATATACATGTACATATGATTACTATAATCATATAATTAAAACATTTTATTTTTTTTTTTACTCGACCGGACTTGCGACCGACCTTGCAAGTCCGATCCATTCCAGTAGGCTACATCGTGTAAATATTCCAGGGCCGACCGACCTTGCAAGTCCGGTCCCAAGGTCGGTCCGTTCCAGTAAGTTTCGTATTTGAAAATTTTAGCCCGACCGACCTTGCAAGTCCGGTCGCAAGGTCGGTCCATTCCAGTAGCTTGCATTACGGAAATTTTTCTGGCCGACCGAACTTGCAAGTCCGGTCGCAAGTTCGGTCCATTCCAGAAGGTTTCTACGGGAGAAATTTCTGGTCCGACCGAACTTGCAAGTCCGGTCGCAAGGTCGGTCGATTCCAGAACAAGGTTTCCCGTCTTTGTAAATCTGGGCTCGACCGACTTGCAAGTTCGGTCCTAAGGTCGGTCCGGCCCCAGTACTTCAGTTTTAAAATCTGTTTTGGGTGTTTTTGAAAACCCCAAACCTTGATATGTTGTTAAACCTTTAAACTATGGTATGTAAAGGCTAAAAAGTGCCATAGAAACATCAGTGAACAATTTAAACCACAGTAAATGCAATAAATCACTAAGATACAGTTTGAGCAAAAACATGCTCTAAGCTATGAGTGAACTTGGTTAGGACCCAAAGAGCCTACCAAGAATTAATAACATTTAATTATGATTTTATAAGGCTAATTAAGTCCTTAGGAAACCTTGGTAGACAATGAAACCAAAAAAAACATAAATAAATACCTTAAGGTCAATATGGGCTAAAATGTGCTCTAAGCTTGGGATAAATGTGTATAAGACCTAATGGTCATACCTATACCTTATTTATATGTTAATGAACATATTAAATAATTACTAAAGAAAACCAAGCTTGAAAACAAGTTAAAACACAAAAAGTGCTTTAAGGAGTCTTAAAGCACGTTTTTGAAAAATTGTCTTGTAAATGAGTTTTGAATGGCTAAATGTCCATCATTACTCTTTAATTAACATGTGTACTATATAGTATCACATTTGGGTGGCTAAATCAATGGGAAATCAAAAATTTCACTTCTATGTGCCTTTGTTTTGTGAATAGTGATTTTATAAGCTAGTTTGTAACATATGTTATCATAAGTAATTAAATTGACAATAAAGACTAAAACACCCTCATTATAATAAAGGGGGCCGGTTTCTTAAGTGTGGTGACTCACCACTCACTAGTTAACTTGTTAAAGAAATAAAGATGACTAATATAGTTACTATTTGCTTTATAAACACAAAATCTTCTAAAAAGCAAACTTATCTCATTTCTCTCATTCCTTCTCATTTCACACGGTTCCAACTTCTTCTTCCTCCCTTCTTGCTGTTCTCTCACGGTAATACAGCACCACCACCATGGAAGTCCACCTTTGATCTCTTGTAAAATCTAGCTCACTTATCCAAATCAAAAACAAACACCACCATTCTCTTCCTCTCATCAAGCTCTTCATTCTATCTTCTCAAAACTTCAAAAGCCCCATTTCGGTGCCATGGAGTTCCACCATTGAAGGAGCTTGAGCTTGTCTTTCCACATATTATTGATCTCCTTTGCTTCTAGGTAAGGAATCTCAAAGAAAAATCAAGTTTCCTCCATGTTTTGTTGTTGACCGAAAATACTCATTGATGGAGCTCTTTGTGTGACTTTGTTCTAGCTTCATTCCAATCTCTTATGGACTAGGTGGAGTCCTCTCTTCATAGATATTCAAACCCTCTTCAAAGATCAAGGTAAAACAAGTACATTAATGTTTTTGAAACAATGTAAATCTAGGGTTACAATGAGATGAAGCTTAAAGCTTGAATACTCATTATGTTGTTTGTACAATGTATAGAACTTGACAAGGAATCAAATACCTTACCGGTTTTATAAGGAAACGAGAAAGAAGTTTGTTGGAAAAGAGGTAAATGTACTAACCTAATGTTGTTAATGCCTTAGGAGAAATGAGCTTATAATGCTTGTCAAAAACTACCTAAGAGCAAATGGTGAATGACCTAGTAAAGTGTTCTCAAGGAGACTAGTAAAAGAACATATGTATTGGTGTATGTATTTGCAGGTCAAAGGCATTATTTATGTGGGAAATTCAGTGTTTATGGTTTATGCAATTTAAGGGCCTAAGAGCCATGTTATTTAAGGGCCTAAGTGCCAAGCAATTTAAATTGTGCACTATATTGTGATGTAGTGTAAATTTGGTGAAGTCTTGTGTGTGATGGTGTTCTTGATGGATTTAGGTGTTCTTGAGTGTTTAATGGTGAAAACTATGAGCTTTGGAATGATGATGTGCTAAGAGAACCTATGGCAAAATTTGTAAAATGTATAAGGAGTCTTAAGTGCTTAAATGAACTTGGTGAACTAGGAATTGTTAGGAATGGATACATGCTTCACTAAGGAAGAAAACATGCATTAAGGTGTTCTAAGGTGCTATAAGGATATAGGCATTTGTCTTGGAAGTTCTAGAAATCCAATGAGTGTTTTAGGATGTATTTAAGTCTTGGAGAAGTTTGTTTAAGGTTTAGGTAATGTTGGTATCCAAGGAATAAATGATGTTTAGATAAGGTTTTGAGAAAGGAATTCAAGAAGTTGTGAAAAGAGGATTTGGTTAGTAATAGGAGATGCTTGGGAGATGATGTTATGATGGTGAGGAAACACTTTGGTATAGAGGTTATTATGGGTGAAACACCACATAGGAAACCAAATGTAAATGTTACAAGTGTTATGAGATTTTGGGTGGAAATTGAGTAACAAGTCAAACATGGAACTAGGTGTGTTTGAGATGATATATTTGGCATTAGAATATACCTAAGATCATTTGGAAGTTTATACAATTAAAGGAGGTGGAGAACTAATGCAACAAGACATGGAAATGCAATTTTGACAATTCTGTAGCTTTGGTCCGGGACCTAGGTCATGGGTATGTCCGGACCAGGCATTAAAAAGGGCCGAGAGTTGAACAAGGTTTGGTCCGGGACTTGGGGTGAGTACAAGGTCCCGGACCACCCTATTAAAACCGCCCGAAAGTTTTCTAATGTGTTGGTCCGGGACTTAAGGTAAGGACCAAGTCCCGGACCACTCTAAAAATGTTGTTTAAGGTGGAAAATGATGTCTAATGATGGGGATTGATGGTTAATGATGTTATGAGGTTGTTAAGGACATGTTAGGTGAGTTTTAATGACAATTAAGTGGGTGAAAAGTTGTAATAAAATGTGAAAGTAAAACAAGTTAAAAAGTGAAGTTATGTAACTAAGTTAACGGGGAAAAATTATAAGCATTAGACATTAAATAATCAAGCAACCCGATGTTAATAAAAACACATGTGATGTTAACAGTTGTTCGAGAATTGCTCGAGGAACATAAGTGGACGGTAAAGTGGACTCCGGTGACAGGTATGGTTTTCTTGCAACCATGTCCTACCGGATTACACCGGCTTGTATGCCAATGTGTTTTTCTGTATGTTTTCACGTTGTAAGATAAATCATGTAATGAGTTTATAGTAATTCATTTATGTGGCGTGTTCAACTCCGATACCATTTAACCTCGGCAGTGTTAACCTTAGTTAACTGAGTCTAGGATCACATGAGAGTTCGGTATTCGGATTAAACGACCCGAACCATGGGGCGTTTTAACCACGGCTATGCGTGAGTTGATTATGTGATGTGGTGTGTATGTGAATGTAGGGTTCTCCTTGTATGTTTAACCCAGTTGTAATACTGTATGTGTGTAGGTGTGATAGACTCCATAGTGGGGTTCTAACTAATATCTAAAGTAAGTATGTACTAACAGTAGTGAGGAATCCGGTTTGGCCGGTCGCGCGTTGTTTGGGAGAGGGTATCCTTCTTAGCCTTACCCTTCTCTTTGTTATGGTTGTTTCCCTCACGGGTTATGATCTCCCATTAGCTTATTCCAAAGCTTAGCTATTCTGACTTATGATCGGTTAGGGGGAACATGTGTTTGTGTGATGTGTTCGGGCCTCCAAACCCGAACCGCCTTAACTTAAGTTACTCGTCCGACTATTAGGACGGTAATGAGTGTTGTTGTTATTGTATAACGAGCTTATCATGAGACTGGCAACATTCTCTAGGCTCACCGTGTATAAGCAATGTTTGGGTCGGTTCCTAAGAGAACCATTCCCGTTATGTTATGTATTTTGTTGTGATGCAAATCTATTGCGGTGTGTTGTTATGTTGTACACGTGGAAACGTGCAAAGTGTGGTTATGTGTTGTATGTAGCGTATGTTATATGTTGTAATGTGGAGTATGTGGATCATGGTTATGAATCCCAGTTTGAGAAAAGAGGCATTTAAGGATAACCCGATTTAAGGGTAAGTGTCGTCTATTAAGGAAGTAGCTCCATAGAGGAGGAGAACTCTAGGGATAATGAATACCAAGAGTGACTTATTAAGTAAGGATATATTATCCGTTTGTTGAGCCCATTGAGGCGAAATGTTATGTGTTGTGTGTTTACTGTTACATGCATGATTTAAATATAATCAACCGCATGCTAAGACGACAATTAGTTGTGCGTGGCCCGGTAGCATGTGGGCTGCGGGATTACCATACCAGCAAAGGTGCTGAGCCCCTTGGGGGCCACCCTTTCTCTTCTTTTCCTATTTCAGGTACAAGGAGCTGGAAGCCGTTCAAGAGTAGGACGGGTAGTCGTTGTACATGGGTAATCGTTATGTTGTATATACAGTAGTAGTGTAGTAAGACCGAGATTGTTATCGGCATTAGTTATAAATACTCGGTATAGTTGGAAGGTGTATGTTGTTGTGGTGATTAATGGAAAGGGATAGTAATGTGTAGTCGCTCGGGAATTTAGCCCATCAGACCGGTACAATGTGTATGTATTAGCCTTGTTAGCCACGTGGGTGGCTAACGGCGTGTAACACCAACGAGTTAAGTAATGTGAAGAGGTTTGTATTTCCGCTGCAGTTTATTGTAAGTGTGTTAATGTTGGATGGGGTGTTACAAAAAGTGGTATCAGAGTGAAGTATCGCTCTGATGACTGAATTACCGAGCTAGGAAGTACCGAGTTAGGATTTAAGTACTTTGGGTTAAGGGTTGAGTGATAGCGTGAGAGATACGCTAGTAAGGAACTACCAGTGAATACTGGAAACCTACTATATCCTTCCCACCCTCCACAATCCCTGTTTTATAACTTGGGCAACAACGCCAGAGAGATGGAAGTCCTCTCTTACTCGGGAATACCCGATCTGGCTGTTATTAAGTACCTCTAAAGGTACGGAGAACCTGTCATACGGTAGATCCCGAAAACTGGGAATCCCGGAGACGGTCTCCATCTGAACAACGTTAACCGCATTTAATAGCGAAGAATGAAGATTTTGTGTATAAAGAGAATAGAATTTCCGGCAACATAGGTCGACATGCCGAGCAGTCGAGAATAACCAGCTTGCAAACGCACCGACCGTGCAACAGGCAAGAAGTGGATTAGTGAAACCCGAGACGAGTGTCTACGGAACCACAGTTGATAAATAGTACACCAACGGTATACCAACCGACAAGGGAGACTACAACGTAGTGCCCAAATACGTGGAACGGGCTACAAAGAGAATACAATACTAAGAAAAAGGGTCTCCCAGAATGGGAAACACCCTAGTTGATGATCGTCATGTGAAGACGGTGAGAAGTCACCCAGAAGAGTTATTATCAAGGCAGTAAGATCAGTGAGGGCCAACAAGGCCACTGATAACAGTATGGGTAAAAACAATACCACAACCAGTGTGTGTTGAACCGATAGCCAGTTAGCATGGCGCACTTGCCATAGCAAGTGCTGCTATAACAGGGCTGTTCGGGACATTTGTAACCACTATGAAGTACATGGTAAAGTACCATGAAGTCAAGTGAGATCATTGTAACCATGGAAGGGCTTAACAGCCTAACCTCTGTAATTGTAAGTACACCAGTCAGCAAGAAGCTAGACTTGGTTAAGGTAAGAAGATGTTGTGAAACCATGAAAATTTTTCTTTCAACCCAGATTTATTCAAACCCTTTTCTTTTCAAAACCAAATTTTCTTTCAAACCAACACTTCTTTCTACAACCTTCTTTTAAAACCAAACAGTAAAAACCCAAGGGCAGTTGATAAGGGCCAACAATGGATAAACTTTCTCGATTAAGTTCGGGAAGCATGGAATGAATATTGTCACGGGACAAGATAAGGGAGTTGACAACAGAATACTTCACCTAGGCGTGTGACGAACACTACGAGTGTACCAACTGAATTGTGGGACGACCGCACTCCGATAGGAGCTTGTGGGCCCAACAGACCTACTTAGGGTAGTTGGGTAAGTTTGCAATGTATCAGTATGGTACCCCACATATGTATACGAGTGGAGTCCAAAACACGGGAAGTAGTCGACTCCGTCTACGGTCAGCAGTATGAGTCAACAAAGAGTAAGGATTACAAGGAATAGTTGAAGTTAAGTCGTTAAGGAACTCAGTGAGTTAACGAAACTAAAGGAATTAGTAAATTCTTCCAAGGAAATGTTTAAGAGTCAGGAGGTGCGAAGTGCACTAACTGGATGTAAAGACATCGTAATGACTTAAGGATCCTCAGGAGGATAAACATGACAGCTGGAATGGTGACCCAGCTGTACATGGCAAAGCAGATGCCTAATGTGGACACATTAGTGTGCAATGAACGGGATGAAACTCCCAGAATGATGAGTACCTACACTATCAGGAAATATTGATCTTCACAGAAGAAGATAATAGCCAGTTAAGAACGCAAACGGCGTGGCTACTGTATATACCAATAAGTGCGAACCAGATGTAATGGCATGACTTAGCAACACCCAGGAGCAATCCTTAAGGGTGTTCGCATCAACAATTGTTGCACGGAATAACGTGACAGAAACACAAGGGTTGAACTAACACCCAGTTTAGACATAAGTTGTCAGGAGACGGACTAGCATCCTAAGGGGCATCCATGTAAAAGGAGAACGTGATACAACGACCTTGTCATGGAGCTCAATATAATATCCAAAGCCATGTAATGTTGTACAGAGAAGTATGTGTGTGGACAGCCTACAATGAGCGCAGCTCAAGGCAGTAAGGCTTATAAGCCACAAAAAAATGTGTTATGAAAATTAGATTGACTGCAAAAGTTTATGTTATATAAGTGAATAGAGTGGAGAACGAACCACTGCATTGAGAGTGGGGATACCTCTCGATATGTGAGACCGCAGGAGCGGTAGTTATGTGAATCAAGTTCAAGAAATATGTTAAGGATGGACGATGTTATTATTGAAAGAGAGCAGCTAGCTTAGTAGTATGTCTATAAAGTGAAGCACCTGGCTGAATAATGCCGGCTTGTGACTCGAATGATCGATGCTCAAGGAGCATTCAGTAGACATCCAAATGAGGGATAAACCATAATGTGAATAATGTAAGTTTATGTGTGGAGTTGAGGTGACAGTAGATACGATATAAGATTCTGAAGTTATACAGGGAGTAAGAGCACGGTGCGCAACAAGCGACCGTTGTATAAATGTTTTTAAACGATAATGTAACAGATAAGACCAGTTATGAGTTAAACTCAGTGGTGATGCAAGGTAAGTGATGATAAACAAACTCGGCAGTAAGCCAGTAGCCAGTATTACGAGATCGGAATCTCAATGAAACACAGTGTGAATTCCATGGCGAATCGCATAAGAGATTTACTGTCAAGAGTTTACACCTCTGCACTCTGTATGACTGAGTGTTTTGGTATTGCACTGGTGCAGTAATGATCGAATGAGATAGCTAGGAATTGGAAACATGTTAATTGTGGAGCAATAATGTTATAATGGCTGATGCATAGGAAATGCAAGGCCGCACCAATAAAAAAAAGTACTTGTACAGTAATGACATGATTAACAGTAAGTGACTACAGTAGCACTAACTGCCAAATATCGGTATGGAATATACCCCAAATGTTGTAAATAGCTGAGAGAGCACTACACACTAGGTACTAGCTCAATCTCAAACCGACAGTAAGTCGGAAGGAAACAAGTCAATCATTGTGAAATACATATGTATACACAGTAAGGTTATGGAAGTGGATAGAAAGTTTATAAACTCACCGAATTCGCTAACGGTAAGAGATACCACGCGTCGGTTGAGAAACCATTGTTACCAAGGTGAAGGTCACAATGGGTATGTGCAATACAGTAAGAATAACAAAGGGGGGCAATAAGCTCTACAGTTATTAGAGTTTCGCAGCAGAAACTAGTGAGCCAGTGATTCAAGGTGAATGTGCATGGTGACATGAGTGAACGGCTAATTATTAACGCCTAGAAGCCTAACAGGCCCGAATCGAAAACAACTAAGAGTTTAAAAACAAACTCCAATGAGAATTCTTGGTTTAGGAACTAAACCGCCAATAAGGTTAAGATCCTCTAATCAGAATCCATTGTGTAATAGACCGCGTGGAAGTTAAGATACTTCACGACGGCAAACATTTTAAGCTAATGTTTAGTGATTGATTACGTGGGCGTAATCCCTTTTAAGGGGGGTAGAGCGCAAAACCACTTAGTGTATATTACCGTACAAGTGTACGTAGTGTATGTGACTTATATTGTGCATAGCACAAAATTATATTATTGTTTTGATGATTGGTGTGTGTGTACGTAAACGTACGCATTCATTCATGGTGAATTGTGGTAATTGCGCACAAGGATGCGAATACCATTGTGATAAGTGTGTGTATTTGTTAACAAGGTGTGTGTGATAGTACAGATGTGGGAGTAGAGAAACTCCCGGGGAACAAAACCCCGACAGTGTATAAATGTGAAACGTGTGTGTCGATTTTTGATAAAATATATGTGTATATATACTATATGGTGATTCATAAAAGGGTATGAGACCAATATAAAACCTAATGAGAATAAGATTCCATAGGCAACAGGACTAAAGTGTATGGAAATAACTGATAGACGAAGTTCTATCCTTGGAGATGTATGATCATGATTAGAATGATTAAAAAGATAGAAAATTGGAAATGAGTGATTTATTGATGCTTGAAAATGAAGTGGGAAGTGGAACTTGATTTGCATGTGATCAAGGGAAGCCGAACACAAATTGGAGTGGAAGGATAGTTCTACACTGATGCTGATCACATCAGGGTTGGATGATTCTTGAAGCTCCTATAAGTGGTCACAAATAACCACGCTAAGAAAAGAAGCAAAGAGCTTAAGTTGGACTTGGAGTTGTGTGTGCTTTCAAAAAGATTTTCAATTGGTATTTATAAAACGTTGATAGATACTTTACATAATTAAAGTTCTCTTACTTAACCTCTCAAGGAAATTTTAAACTTAAGTGATTGTTTTGATCTCCCAAGGACACGGGGACGGAAGGTGTCCATCGCGACCGGGTTCTGCGGGATCACAGTGTATATCAAATATATTTTCGATTGCAATACATGCTATGACATGTTGTTGGTATGTGTGATAAATGTTATTTTGACTTTGATCTCCTAAAGTGTATGCTATTAGGACCTATGAGTCTACATGCTGTTATGTTATCCAAGACCTATGTGTTAAATGTGTTTTATGTTACCCAAGACCAGAGTGTCTAAGGGGTTGTTATGTATGTGTAAATGTTGTTAAGATACCCGGACCATTGAGTCCGAGGCTTATCATGTGAATATGTTATGTTATGTGTGGATGTGAATGTGTTGCCCGGACCATTAAGTCCGAGGTTGTGATGTAAAGTGTGTTTGGTTATGGAAGTTTATTTCCAAGTGATTACTGTGTTCTAATCTAATGATGTGTGAAAAGTGTGAACTTCGAGGACGAAGTTCTTTTAAGGGGGGTAGATTGAAATACCCCAAACCTTGATATGTTGTTAAAAACATTTAAACTATGGTATGTAAAGGCTAAAAAGTGCCTTAGAAACATCAGTGAACAATTTAAACCACAGTAAATGCAATAAAGCACTAAGATACAGTTTGAGCAAAACATGCTCTAAGCTATGAGTGAACTTGGTTAGGACCCAAAGAGCCTACCAAGACTTAATAACATTTAATTATGATTTTATAAGGCTAATTAAGTCCTTAGGAAACCTTGGTAGACAATGAAACCAAACAAAACATAAATAAATACCTTAAGGCAATATGGGCTAAAATGTGCTCTAAGCTTGGGATAAATGTGTATAAGACCTAATGGTCATACCTATACCTTATTATATGTTAATGAACATATTAAATTAATTACTAAAGAAACCAAGCTTGAAAACAAGTTAAAACACAAAAAGTGCTTTAAGGAGTCTTAAAGCACGTTTTTGAAAAATTGTCTTGTAAATGAGTTTTGAATGGCTAAATGTCCATCATTACTCTTTAATTAACATGTGTACTATATAGTATCACATTTGGGTGGCTATATCAATGGGAAATCAAAAATTTCACTTCTATGTGCCTTGTTTTTGTGAATAGTGATTTTTATAAGCTAGTTTGTAACATATGTTATCATAAGTAATTAAATGACAAATAAAGACTAAAACACCCTCATTATAATAAAGGGGGCCGGTTTCTTAAGTGTGGTGACTCACCACTCACTAGTTAACTTGTTAAAGAAATAAAGATGACTAATATAGTTACTATTGCTTTATAAACACAAATATCTTCTAAAAAGCAAACTTATCTCATTTCTCTCATTCCTTCTCCATTTCACACGGTTCCTTCTTCTTCCTCCCTTCTTGCTGTTCTGGTCTTACTTAATACAGCACCACCACCATGTAAGTCCACCTTTGATCTCTTGTAAAATCTAGCTCACTTATCCAAATCAAAAACAAACACCACCATTCTCTTCCTCTCATCAAGCTCTTCATTTCTATCTTCTCAAAACTTCAAAAGCCCCATTTCGGTGCCATGGAGTTCACCATTGAAGGAGCTTGATTTGTCTTTCCATATATTATTGATCTCCTTTGCTTCTAGGTAAGGAATCTCAAAGAAAAATCAAGTTTCCTCCATGTTTTGTTGTTGACCGAAAATACTCATTGATGGAGCTCTTTGTGGACTTTGTTCTAGCTTCATTCCAATCTCTTATGGACTAGGTGGAGTCCTCTCTTCATAGATATTCAAACCCTCTTCAAAGATCAAGGTAAAACAAGTACATTGATGTTTTGAAACAATGTAAATCTAGGGTTTACAATGAGATGAAGCTTAAAGCTTGAATACTCATTATGTTGTTTGTACAATGTATAGAATTGACAAGGAATCAAATACCTTACCGGTTTTATAAGGAAACGAGAAAGAAGTTTGTTGGAAAAGAGAAAAGAGGTAAATGTACTAACCTAATGTTGTTTAATGCCTTAGGAGAAATGAGCTTATAATGCTTGTTAAAACTACCTAAAGAGCAAATGGTGAATGACCTAGTAAAGTGTTCTCAAGGAGACTAGTAAAAGAACATATGTATTGGTGTATGTATTTGCAGGTCAAAGGCATTATTTATGTGGGAAATTCAGTGTGTTAATGGTTTATGCAATTTAAGGGCCTAAGAGCCATGTTATTTAAGGGCCTAAGTGCCAAGCAATTTAAATTGTGCACTATATTGTGATGTAGTGTAAATTTGGTGAAGTCTTGTGTGTGATGGTGTTCTTGATGGATTTAGGTGTTCTTGAGTGTTTAATGGTGAAAACTATGAGCTTTGGAATGATGATGTGCTAAGAGAACCTATGGCAAAATTTGTAAAATGTATAAGGAGTCTTAAGTGCTTTTAAATGAACTTGGTGAACTAGGAATTGTTAGGAATGGATACATGCTTCACTAAGGAGAAAGAAAACATGCATTAAGGTGTTCTAAGGTGCTATAAGGATATAGGCATTTGTCTTGGAAGTTCTAGAAATCCAATGAGTGTTTTTAGGATGTATTTAAGTCTTGGAGAAGTTTGTTTAAGGTTAGGTATGTTGGTATCCAAGGAATAAATGATGTTTAGATAAGGTTTTGAGAAAGGAATTCAAGAAGTTGTGAAAAGAGGATTTGGTTAGTAAGAGGAGATGCTTGGGAGATGATGTTTTATGATGGTGAGGAAAACATTGGTATAGAGGTTATTATGGTTGAGAAACACCACATAGGAAACCAAATGTAAATGTTACAAGTGTTATGAGATTTTGGGTGGAAATTGAGTAACAAGTCAAACATTGAACTAGGTGTGTTTGAGATGATATTTTGGCATTAGAATATACCTAAGATCATTTGGGAAGTTTATACAATTAAAGGAGGTGGAGAACTAATGCAACAAGACATGGAAATGCAATTTTGACAATTCTGTAGCTTTGGTCCGGGACCTAGGTCATGGGTAATGTCCGGACCAGGCATTAAAAAGGGCCGAGAGTTGAACAAGGTTTTGGTCCGGGACTTGGGGTGAGTACAAGGTCCCGGACCACCCTATTAAAACCGCCCGAAAGTTTTCTAATGTGTTGGTCCGGGACTTAAGGTAAGGACCAAGTCCCGGACCACTCTAAAAATGTTGTTTAAGGTTGGAAATGATGTCTAATGATGGGGATTGATGGTTAATGATGTTATGAGGTTGTTAAGGACATGTTAGGTGAGTTTAATGACAATTAAGTGGGTGAAAAGTTGTAATAAAATGTGAAAGTAAAACAAGTTAAAAAGTGAAGTTATGTAACTAAGTTAACGGGGGAAAAATTATAAGCATTAGACATTAAATAATCAAGCAACCCGATGTTAATAAAAACACATGTGATGTTAACAGTTGTTCGAGAATTGCTCGAGGAACATAAGTGGACGTGGTAAAGTGGACTCCGGTGACAGGTATGGTTTCTTGCAACCTGTGTCCTACCGGATTACACCGGCTTGTATGCCAATGTGTTTTTCTGTATGTTTGCCACGTTGTAAGATAAATCATGTAATGAGTTTATAGTAATTCATTATGTGGCGTGTTCAACTCCGATACCATTTAACCTCGGCAGTGTTAAACCTTAGTTAACTGAGTCTAGGATCACATGAGAGTTCGGTATTCGGATTAAACGACCCGAACCATGGGGCGTTTTAACCACGGCTATGCGTGAGTTGATTATGTGATGTGGTGTATGTGAATGTAGGGTTCTCCCTTGTATGTTTAACCCAGTTGTAATACTGTATGTGTGTAGGTGTGATAGACTCCATAGTGGGTTCTAACTAATATCTAAAGTAAGTAGTAGTGTACTAACAGTAGTGAGGAATCCGGTTTGGCCGGGCGCGTTGTTGGGGAGAGGGTATCCTTCTTAGCCTTACCCTTCTCTTTGTTATGGTTGTTTCTCTCACGGGTTATGATCTCCCATTAGCTTATTCCAAAGCTTAGCTATTCTGACTTATGATCGGTTTAGGGGGAAACATGTGTTTGTGTGGTGTGTTCGGGCCTCCAAACCCGAACCGCCTTAACTTAAGTTACTCGTCGACGACTATTAGGACGGTAATGAGTGTTGTTGTTATTGTATACGAGCTTATCATGAGACTGGCAACATTCTCTAGGCTCACCGGTGTGTAAGCAATGTTTGGGTCGGTTCCTAAGAGAACCATTCCCGTTATGTTATGTATTTTGTTGTGATGCAATATCTATTGCGGTGTTATGTTGTACACGTGGAAACGTGCAAAGTGTGGTTATGTGTTGTTATGTAGCGTATGTTATATGTTGTATATGTGGAGTATGTGGATCATGGTTATGAATCCCAGTTTGAGAAAAGAGGCATTTAAGGATAACCGATTTAAGGGTAAGTGTCGTCTATTAAGGAAGTAGCTCCATTAGAGGAGGAACACTCTAGGGATAATGAATACCAAGAGTGACTTATTAAGTAAGGATATATATCCGTTGTTGAGCCCATTGAGGCGAATGTTATGTGTTGTGTGTTTACTGTTACATGCATGATTTAAATATAATCAACCGCATGCTAAGACGACAATTAGTTGTGCGTGGCCCGGTAGCATGTGGGCTGCGGGATTACCATACCAGCAAAGGTGCTGAGCCCCTTGGGGGCCACCCTTTCTCTTCTTTTCCTATTTCAGGTACAAGGAGCTGGAAGCCGTTCAAGAGTAGGACGGGTAGTCGTTGTACATGGGTAATCGTTCATGTTGTATATATACAGTAGGTGTAGTAAGACGAGATTGTTATCGGCATAGTTATAAATACTCGGTATAGTTGGAAGGTGTATGTTGTTGTGGGTGATTAATGGAAAGGGATAGTAATGTGTAGTCGCTCGGGAATTTAGCCCATCAGACCGGTACAATGTGTATGTATTAGCCTTGTTAGCCACGTGGGTGGCTAACGGGGTAACACCAACGAGTTAAGTAATGTGAAGAGGTTGTATTTCCGCTGCAGTTTATTGTAAGTGTGTTAATGTTGGATGGGTGTTACAGTTTTCTTTACCCATTGTTTCCCCAATCTTTACCAATACTTCCCTACATGTTTACCACTCATTTAGATGTTCTAAATCACCTTAATTCATCCACCAAACTTGCTACTCAATTCCTACACAACTTACACCAATCTTCATCATCTCAATTCAACACTTACATTATTTTTTTTTTCTTCACACTAATGCTACAGATTTTGGTTTTCCACATTATGCTACAGATTTTTACCTTAACTCTTATACTCCAATACTCCCTCATCCTGCCACTCTTAGCATCTTAAATACATTAGTTCACAACCTAGTCTCATCCCATTTACAATCTCATATCAAAATCTGTTTTAGGATACTCAACACTCCTTTCCAACCCCTCCAAATACAACTAGTCACTACCCAGTTTACTTTTTTTCTTAAACACTTAAGTCTTCAAATTTCTAGATGAATTTGACATAGTATCCCCTATATTCTTAACATTCTCCACATGTTATTTCAGCTCACACATTTTCATTCTCACCACCTGTTTATACAACATATTATACTCACATTTCAAACTACTACAACAACATAAATTCCTGCACACATACACATACTACCCATGGTTTTTCCCAAGCTTTTAAACTTCATTTAAAAAACTTCAAAACTGTTTCAATATCATTTCTCATCATATTACATCATACTTACTACTCATTACGCAATACATTACTCATTTTTACTACTCCAAAAACTGTTATATTCTCTTCTCCAATACATTACCCCATTACTACTACTCATACTTCATACATTCTTCATTGTTAGATACTTAAAATCTGTTACAATGTAATACACAAACTAACCCAAGGTAAGATCATTTACCTTGTCTTGCTAGTTTTTTTCCTTCCTTTCCTTCTCTTCTTCCTTTTTTTCTTCTCTCTTGTTCTCGGTTCCAATGGGGTTCACACACCAATGCTACAACCCATATCAATATACACAACT
The DNA here is from genome assembly GCA_023374045.1 of Limonium bicolor. Classification (NCBI taxonomy): domain Eukaryota; kingdom Viridiplantae; phylum Streptophyta; class Magnoliopsida; order Caryophyllales; family Plumbaginaceae; genus Limonium; species Limonium bicolor. Next base: position 238,438,758 of record CM041781.1, read on the forward strand.
ACTTAGAAAACTATTTTTACCAACCTAGGGTTTATGCTTGTTTTAGGTTTAGAATGAAGCATTACCTTCCAATGGATGGATAGAGTGGTGGACAGCAACCAAGGCATGATTCCAACACCCAAAGTGGAGCCAAAATCGGCTAGAGCAAAGAGGCACCAAACAAGGTTTTAGTTGAATTTCGTTTTGCCCACAAGGCCTAGAAAAAGATAGGTTTTCAAAAATGTTTTTACCTCAAAATGACAAGGAGGTGAAGGTGCTTCTAATGGTGGTACTCAAGCTTCAAATGCAGCACACCCATGGAGATGAAGTTGGTTGTTTTCGATTTTTGAAAGGAGGAAAGTGTTCTCCTTGGTGAGGGGATTTCAATGGTACAATTTTTGTTGAATTTGGACAAGGATTGAGCTTGGAGAGGAGAGAGAGAAGGAGAGAGTTGAGTGTGGTTCCTCAATGTTCCATGGCTGTCGCAGGAGAGGAGGAGGAGGAAATGAAGAGAGGAGGAGGGTGAATACGTGAGAGAGAGGGTGAGGGATGGAAGAGAGAGAGAGCCCCACTTCCTTTTTCTACTTTTCTACTTATTTCATTTGTCTTTTAGCTAATAAGAGAAAATAAAGAGAGTGGGGGAGAGGAGTCCATCGGCTACCCACATGCCCCTCTACAGATTTTTGCTTTTTATTTGCAAAAGTGGACACACTAACTTTGTTTATTTGCATTCTCGCCCCACAACTTCCCGGTTGTTACAGTTTTTACTAACCGGTACCCGTTTTCCGGAATTTTCTCGTTTAATTAATTTTGTTGGTTCTAAAGCTTCACTAATATTCATTAATGATTATTTAGTTGACCAACACTGTTACGAGTCTATTTGACCCGCTTAAAGTCGCGTTTTCCCGGTTTCCTCGAAAAACGCGCTTTAAGGTTCGTTTACGCTTTTAATACATTATTTGGATCCGTTTTCTTCGGGAGTTGTTCCCATATATTATTTAGGTCTTATTAAACCTTTAGAATCCATATAATACACTAACCGAGGTCACATACCTCCTATGGTTATTAACGCTTATTTAGCGTTTTCCGCTTTTTAAGCGTTTATTTATTTCTTTTGGATTTATTTTTCCTTACCAATATTACTCTAGCATTATTAGGCTCTTAAATACGGATTAGAATTATCTTAATCACTATACTTAAGTTTGGGGTATTTCAATCTACCCCCCTTAAGAACTTTGTCCCCAAAGTTGCTCAAGGTTATAGGATTTCCAATACTTGCTCATTCTTACTTGTCTATGCCAAAGGTCGTACATTCTTCCTCCTTACAATTTCTGAATCATTACTTCAGGTCTCCACATTCCATACAATACAAGTATATACTATGCTTACTTCCATCCGCATCACGCCCCACCATCTGGTTCCACATTACAAGATTTATACCTACATACAGTGCAAAGCTATCCCCAAAGCAATGCAATACACATACAATCCTTCAGGCACCAAGGTCATCTAGACACAGGACTCCTCTACGTCCCGCTGCCCTTGGAACAATACAACATACTACCTTACTGTCTTCTTCGGTACGTACTAAAGGAAATTCTTCCATACTACCAATTAAAAAATTTTCCTAAAGCACACAACTTCAAATCCAATTTATATTCATTACTTCTATCCTATGTGATTCTTGTGACCACTTAAGGGAGCTTCAAGAATCGTTCAACCCTGATGTGATCAGCATCAGTGTTGCACTATCTTTCCACCCCAATTCGTGTTCGGTTTCCCTCGATCTGATCAGGATCAAGTTCGACTTCCCACATCAGTTTCAACAAACGGATAGTTGATTATTTCAATTTCTATCTTTTTACTCTGCCTAGTCGTGATTACAATTTCACACATCTCCAAAGGATGGAATTCAGTCCATCAATCATCCTCACTCTACTTCCAAATACTTGCTTCAAGATTCAATACCTACATACTCATTTCATCGTCTGTTACTACCTCCATTCACTACTCTCTTTCATCTCAAATATTCTAGCTAAGGACTACAGTACTTAGGAAATTCGGTTGTCCTCGATTTACTTCCAATAACATACTTACGAATACACTACTCATGGTTACAATCCTTTACTACTTAGTCAATCCGTACTACTTCTTTAAGAATACAATACTTGTGGAGCTCCGTCCACTACTCATTCTCAATTGTCTCAAGACAATCACCTAGGGAACTCAATTTCCTCTAGGTTATACATCGGTTTTATACCGACTCATGCATCGTAATACCATGTCTAACCTCAGATAGGCACACACTACAGGGATTCTCGTTTCCCCAAGAGTTACTATGCTCCTCTTTACTAATACTTCTACACTGCGGTTACAAGATGGGTATATTCATCCTATGGTATTCGCATCTCTTGTGCCAATTACCACAGTTACAATATGAATGAATACGTATGTTTATTAACATAAGTACCAATCATTAAATCAATTCTCATTTGTGCTATGCACATTATAGTTTTATGTGTTTTATTTATAAAACTTGTATTAAGCGGTTTTCGCTCTACCCCCTTAAAAGGGATTACGCCCACGTAATCTACCATATGTTACTATTAAACATTGGTTACTTGATTTGGGCAATCTGAAGCGTTTAGCTTCATTACGATATACTATACAATATGCTCTGGTCAAAGGGTCTTAACCATACCAATGGTTTGGTCTTTGCACCGAGGATTCGTACATGAGTTTATTTAACTCCTAATTAATTCAGTTCTAGCCTATTAGGCTTCAAGGCATTAATAGCCATTCTTTCGTACTTACTAGGTGTATTACATTTCTTAGTTAGGGCCCACTAGCTTCTGCTGCGCGACCCTGATAACTTGGGTTACTCACCCTTCATGTTATCCTTAATGTGCTATACATCACCTTTCTATCCCTCTATTATGGGAATAAGGTTTACTACAGTGGTATGTTTTTTTACCGCTGTTTGAACTCAATGAGTTTTAGATCCAGCTTTCTGGTAATCTATTATACATATTATTCGTACTCCCACGATTATTCACTAAGTTCCTCCGACTTGTTGTCGGGCGAGGTTAAGTCACTACCTAGTTGTAGTGCTTCCTCTGTTGTCACTAACTTCTGAATTACACCAGTTCTTCTGGTTCAGTACAAGTGTTCTTTGCTTGTATGACCTTGCATTCTCAATGCGTCGATCCAAGTGACTTTCTTACATCTCCTTTCACCTTTTTATTCCAATGGAATTCACCTCTTGTGATTGATAGTGCGTTTTACACTCTTCATGCGATCTGTTGCTAAGAATGTTTGACTGGCTTATGCCATGTTTGTGTGTGGTGAAAAGGAAGATTTACTACTGTTTACATTCTCCATATCCGCAGCCATCCCATTAGATCATCATTAGCTGTACCAGTGCAATACCAAAAACTCAGTCATACAGAGTGCAGAGGCGTGAACGCTTGACAGTAAGTCACTTATGTGATAGGAAGGATATTTCTGACTGTTTTCCATACTTGTTCTTCATGTCATTGTCTACTACTTCCTCATAGAGGTCGCTTGTTGCGCACCGTATTCTTACCGTTGTACCATTTCCTTATGGTGTAAATACACTAGGAGATCCTAGTTCATATGTATGACAGTTGCCGTAGCGTACCACCATGTTATTATCTTCCTCATGTGGAGATATTTATTTCGGTTTAGGTTTCATGTGTAGGTTAGCTTACCTCACATTACTTCCTCATTCATGATATAGTTTTCCAAATAACTTGGTTGGCCAAGGATGAAGTGGTTTATCAGGTTACAAGCTCTCTTGAGCGCCGGTCATTCATGGTGTGCCATGTGCACACTCATTGATTGTTTTTGACAATTACTGTCTCATAGTGCTGAGCATTGATCATAGGCTCTAGCTATGCAGTTTTACTTTTGCATATACATTACCGGGACATCCCAAGAAGCTTCAAGGGTTTTCTGGTCCCGTTCTCTAATTAGAGAGTGTTCTATCACGGATAGGTGAAAGTTCTCGTTGAGGGGTGTGTTTCCACTCATAGGTCTCATGACAAGGTTTACCATGTAAGTATTTATACAATGGTTCACCACATGATTGGGTGCATAAGGAGTATGCTTACTCTTTCGAGCGTCAATGCTCTTAAGCGATGTGCTTCTACAGTCCACAGCCTCTCGTAGGCGTGGTGGGTTGGAAATCTCACTTCCTTATTCGTCGTCTCTTGGCAGTATCTACACGTACAAGTTTTGTTGTTATAGTAGATGGAAGCCCCTTCTAAAGGTTCACGTCTTCACCACCTTGGTGGTCTTCGATTAACGAAGGGTACTTTTCCTCGAGTTTTCGTAGTGTCCAGACGCGGACTAGGCCAATGTTGGCATTTATCCCGATTTCTATGCCCCTGTGTTATCATTGCTACAGAGGCATGAAAGTAGTTAAAGCTTGTCAACTGCATACTAGACTGATGCTCTAGTGACAGTGACGCCGAGTTGACCATTACTCCAAGCCGCTCAAGAGGTTGGGTTTAAATTGGTGGTCCAGTTGTTGATTTCTTGTCATATGGGATAATATTTCTTGTAAGTCTTATTATCCACTGGTGTGGTTTTGCAACCATTTCAGTTTACACAACGTATTTGTTTGTGGCCATTGGCCTTATTGCTGCAAGCTATGCTCTTCGCAAGCTGCTTACACATGTTTCTACTCCATGTATACTCCGTAGGTTGGAGGTATTACTAGGCTCCATGGTAAGTCGTGACATCACGCTTCCGTTCATAGGAGACCCTTTAGGCATTCCGGTGTTAATCAGTGCCTCTTAGTAATTTAGGGCATTTCCTGTTAAGTGAAATCCCTTCGGTGTCTTAACCGAGTGTGCGTTCCAGCTCCGTGCTTTTATTATGCTGCTTCATTCAACTGTTGTTAATCTAGACACCCTTCAAGGATTGCTCCTGGGTGTTGTTGGTTATGCCGTTACATCCGGCTCATGTTTATGATATGTTGTGCCTACTATACCGCCTTGCGGTATTGTATTTGAGCTATTCCCTTTTTGGGTTGTAATGTCTCCGTTCTTGGGTAGACTGTTATACCTTCCTCTAGTGTTTAATACTAGGTTCCAATATCCTCTTCCATGATGGATTATGTTCTTTGGTAGTTTTGTAGTTGTTCTTGGGAATTCCGTCCCGTTTGTTGGTCGTTGTGGTGCCCACGTTAGGCTTTTGCCTTACTGTGTTAGGCTGGGTATGCTCTCCAGCTGTCGTGTATTTACTTGATGTCTTTCAGACATACCCAATGTCTATGCTCACTAGTCGGCGCTCTTTGCGCTTCTTAATCCTCGTTCCTCATCTTCAGATGGATTCTCTGAGTCCTTGATACTTGTTATTAGTGGAGTTCCTTCTCTTGCTCGCCTGAGGTGTCCAGCTGTTTTGCTTTGCGTTACTCATGGTCCGTAGTAGAACGGAGTTGACTACTTCCCGTGTTTCGTACACTACATGTATACATACGTGGGGTACCGTATTGATACGTTACCACTTACCCGACTACTTGTCAGGCCCACAAGCTCCTTCGGAGTGCGGTTGTCCCACATCCCGTAATTGGGTACACTCGTAGCGTTCGTCACACGCCTAGGTGAAGTATTCTGTTGTCAACTCCTCTTGTATCATTCTATGATACTCACCGTAATTCTGTTGGTTTGGTTTTAAAATCCAAGGTTTTAAAGAAAGGTTGTGGTCTTGAAAGAAAACTTGGTTTTGAAAATACAGTTCGGTGTTTAAAGAAATTCTTCATGGCATAGCCTGTTTGAAATCTTGACCAAGTCAGCTTCCCGCTGACTGGTATGTTCTAATACAGTGATCCGGCCGTTAGGCCTTTCTAAGGTTCCATACTTCTAGTTGTTAGGATGTGTGACTGTAGTTGCTTCATTACGGTCACCGTACACTACTATGCACTCGTGACATGTTAGTGTTCCTTCACATATTCATGTTCTTACTGCACTTGCCGTGGCAAGTGCGTGGTACTGGTGGTTTTTGAGTAATCCTATACCAATCTTGGTAGGATTTCTGCTTGCGTTTGGTAGTCTTGTCGACTCTTCCCTTGATCTTATTGATCCTTTACTTAGGTTAATACTCTTCTGAGTAACTTCTCAGTGAGTTTGACATGGCTGTCATTGATCAGGGTACTTCCTTTTGACTTGTGTTGGTGTGTGTCCTTATTGCTTGTTCCCACACGTTTGTTGTGGTTACTGAGCCTGTTTGGTTTAGGCACTACGGTCGTAGTTACATCAGATTATATCTTGTGAATATTCTTGTAGCTGTCCGAGCTGTTGGCCAGGTTTGTAACCTTTTGGCGTTGTATCTTGGAGTCAGTCACTCTCGACTATGTCCTTAGCCAGCTAGCTCACCGTTGGTGGTGTTGCTTGGCTACTACTGTTGTCCCGTAGACTTGTGTCTCGGGTTTCATTACTGTTCCTGTTTCCATTTCGTTGCACGGTTAGTGCTTCTTTCCTGTTACTGGTTGTTTAGCTAGGTTCTACGACTAAGCATGTCGCCCCATGCTGTTGCAAGTTATAGCCTCCTTGTGGTTGGAGTGTTTATACTACCGCTATTGAGTGCGGCTATTGTTGTTCAACCGGGATCCACTTCCGGGTCTTCCATTTCTTGGAATCTACATACGTCGGTTCTTGTTTACTGTGTGTGATTGCTTCACAACTGCCAGATCGGGTTTTCCCCGAGTATGAGAAGGCTTTTCTTCTCTCTGGCGTCCTTTCCCAAGTTATACAATGGGGTTTGCGGTGGGCGGGACTGGTATTGTAGGTATCCGGTACTCACCGGTAGTTCCTAACTAGCATATCTAATGCTAACACTCAGCCCTTAGCCCTAAGCTTCTAATTCCTAACTCGGTATTCCTAAACTCGGTATTTCCAGTCATCAGAGCGATACTTCGCTCTGATACCACTTTTTGTAACACCCCTACTATTAATTCAATCATTACCGCTTAATCTCCAATCTCCTCGTGCTTCCCGAGTCACGCAGGGGGTACTTACTTACTACATCGGGTGATACAATGCCGTTAGTCACCCACGTGACTAACAAGGCTACTACTGCTACATACAGCATCGGTCTGATGGACCGGAATATCCGAGTACTACTTATACAATACATACTCTCATTACATACTGGATACTACAATACTCCATTCGATACATTACTCCATTCAATACAATACCACAATTCCGTACAAGATAATACACTACGCATACCGAGTTCACTAGGTTCCAAATCAATACAATACTTCTCCCAAATTCATACATACTCACTAGGAGTCAATCTACTACCCATTCCTCACAAACTAGATACCTCTAATTACAAGGCGCGTCGCCGGTCTCTTACCTTGACCGTATTCGCTCCGGGTACCTGCACACTAAAAATGTTCCCCCGAAGGGGTCAGCTTACGCTGAATATGATAACCGCATACCCCGCGTACTAGCGAGGGTACGCCGACCATTTGGTCGAATACATGCAATTCATTTGCAATACATACATTCATACATACCCACATACATGCTCTCATTCACGATACTACAATACTATACAAGGTATACATACATACGCACAGTACAATACATGCTTGGGAGACAATACAAGTCAACCAATGCTTACTTACCATTTCCCAGTATACACATACACAATACATACCCATGACATATCCAATACACAATACAGAGATACAATTCTCCAATACATACAAGGTCCAGTTAGCTTCATTACACACCCGGGTTTATCGGGTGTTCAATACTCTTTTACTTCCGGTCGATGACTTACAATAGTCAAGACCAATACACGTACAATACTTACTTCTTACATACTTTACTTCCAGTTAAGTCGGTATGACCTCCGGGCAGGGATTACTACATCCCACCACCGGGCTTTAGGGTGGCCCACTAATCCAGGATGCTACCCATTCAAGGGAATTGGTCCATGGAAAAGATTACAGCCAGGATTCGGATCCAACCTCTTGTGTTTCCTCATCCTCACGTGTGGCCGAAACTATATCGGACTTCTACTCATTCCATTTACTCATTACCCAAGTTAGGAGTTAGAATGTTAGGAATTAGTAGAATCAATACTACTTCATTTCCATACATACGTACAATACTCAAGTACACAATACTTACACATACTTCTCAATTCCATTCATTCATTTCATGAATTATACAAACTAATTGTTCAAGAAGATACAACAAGAACAAATAGTTCAGACACAGTTAAGGGCAATATAAATCCGATTCGTGCATTTATCTTATTGGTGATCACATAAGCACACAAATCGGGGTAACCAGGTTAGGATACAGAGCATGAAGAAATCATACCGTTCACCGTTGTATCCGCACTACCGGCTCCTTCGAGGATCAACTATTGGATTCCTATACATGCATGAAGTAGTATGATCAATGGTTTATTATTGATCTAACTTACTCCTTCATTGATATTCTCAATGTTTAATTACTACTCCCTTACATTCATACTTGGTTACAAAACCATTCTTTTCCTCATTACTTCTTAAGCTTGCTTCCTTACTCATTTACTTACTTTCTTACCATTACTACTTCATTAATGGTGTATTGCTACATATATATACATATGTGTATGTAGACAGACATATATACATGTACATATGATTACTATAATCATATAATTAAAACATTTTATTTTTTTTTTACTCGACCGGACTTGCGACCGACCTTGCAAGTCCGTTCCATTCCAGTAGGCTACATCGTGTAAATATTCCAGGGCCGACCGACCTTGCAAGTCCGGTCCCAAGGTCGGTCCGTTCCAGTAAGTTTCGTATTTGAAAATTTTAGCCCGACCGACCTTGCAAGTCCGGTCGCAAGGTCGGTCCATTCCAGTAGCTTGCATTACGGAAATTTTTCTGGCCGACCGAACTTGCAAGTCCGGTCGCAAGTTCGGTCCATTCCAGAAGGTTTCTGACGGGAGAAATTTCTGGTCCGACCGAACTTGCAAGTCCGGTCGCAAGGTCGGTCGATTCCAGAAGGTCGACCGACCTTGCAAGTTCGGTCCTAAGGTCGGTCCGGCCCAGTACTTCAGTTTTAAAATCTGTTTTGGGTGTTTTCTTTACCCATTGTTTCCCCAATCTTTACCAATACTTCCCTACATGTTTACCACTCATTTAGATGTTCTAAATCACCTTAATTCATCCACCAAACTTGCTACTCAATTCCTACACAACTTACACCAATCTTCATCATCTCAATTCAACACTTACATTATTTTTTTTTTCTTCACACTAATGCTACAGATTTTGGTTTTCCACATTATGCTACAGATTTTTACCTTAACTCTTATACTCCAATACTCCCTCATCCTATGCCACTCTTAGCATCTTAAATACATTAGTTCACAACCTAGTCTCATCCCATTTACAATCTCATATCAAAATCTGTTTTAGGATACTCAACACTCCTTTCCAACCCCTCCAAATACAACTAGTCACTACCCAGTTTACTTCTTTTTTCTTAAACACTTAAGTCTTCAAATTTCTAGATGAAATTTGACATAGTCTCCCCTATATTCTTAACATTCTCCACATGTTATTTCAGCTCACACATTTTCATTCTCACCACCTGTTTATACAACATATTATACTCACATTTCAATACTACTACAACAACATAAATTCCTGCACACATACACATACTACCCATGGTTTTTCCCAAGCTTTTAAACTTCATTTAAAAACTTCAAAACTGTTTCAATATCATTTCTCATCATATTACATCATACTTACTACTCATTACGCAATACATTACTCATTTTTACTACTCCAAAAACTGTTACATTCTCTTCTCCAATACATTACCACCATACTACTACTACTCATACTTCATACATTCTTCATTGTTAGATACTTAAAATCTGTTACAATGTAATACACAAACTAACCCAAGGTAAGAGCATTTACCTTGTCTTGCTAGTTTTCTTTTCCTTCTTCCTTCTCTTCTTCTTCTTTTTTTTTCTTTCTCTCTTGTTCTCGGTTCCAATGGGGTTCACACACCAATGCTACAGCCCATATCAATATACACAACTACTTAGAAAACTATTTTACCAACCTAGGGTTTATGCTTGTTTTAGGTTCAGAATGAAGCATTACCTTCCAATGGATGGATAGAGTGGTGGACAGCAACCAAGGCATGATTCCAACACCCAAAGTGGAGCCAAAATCGGCTAGAGCAAAGAGGCACCAAACAAGGTTTTAGTTGAATTTCGTTTGCCCACAAGGCCTAGAAAAAGATAGGTTTTCAAAAATGTTTTTACCTCAAAATGACAAGGAGGTGAAGGTGCTTCTAATGGTGGTACTCAAGCTTCAAATGCAGCACACACCATGGAGATGAAGTTGGTTGTTTTCGATTTTTGAAAGGAGGAAAGTGTTCTCCTTGGTGAGGGGATTTTAATGGTACAATTTTTGTTGAATTTGGACAAGGATTGAGCTTGGACAAGAGGAGAGAAGGAGAGAGTTGAGTGTGGTTCCTCAATGTTCCATGGCTGTCGCAGGAGAGGAGGAAATGAAGAGAGGAGGAGGGTGAATACGTGAGAGAGGGTGAGGGATGGAAGAGAGAGAGCCCCCTTCCTTTTTCTACTTTTCTACTTATTTCATTTGTCTTTTAGCTAATAAGAGAGAAATAAAGAGAGTGGGGGAGAGGAGTCCATCGGCTACCCACATGCCCCTCTACAGATTTTGCTTTTTATTTGCAAAAGTGGACACACTAACTTTGTTTATTTGCATTCTCGCCCCACAACTTCCCGGTTGTTACAGTTTTTACTAACCGGTACCCGTTTTCCGGAATTTTCTCGTTTAATTAATTTGTTGGTTCTAAAGGTTAACTAATATTCATTAATGATTATTTAGTTGACCAACACTGTTACGAGTCTATTTGACCCGCTTAAAGTCGTGTTTTCCCGGTTTCCTCGAAAAACGCGTTTTAAGGTTCGTTTACGCTTTTAATACATTATTTGGATCCGTTTTCTTCGGGAGTTGTTCCCATATATTATTTAGGTCTTATTAAACCTTTAGAATCCATATAATACGCTAACCGAGGTCTCATACCTCCTATGGTTATTTAACGCTTATTTAGTGTTTTCCTCTTTTTAAGCGTTTATTTATTTCTTTTGGATTTATTTTTCCTTACCAATATTACTCTAGCATTATTAGGCTCTTAAATACGGATTAGAATTATCTTAATCACTATACTTAAGTTTGGGGTATTTCACTCATAGTCACTGATACCGTAACCTCAAGGTGGTTACCAATAATTATCATAAACACAAGGTGGTTACTAGTATTATCCCAAAACCTCAAGGGGGTTACCAATAATTTACTCAAAATATTATTAATTCACAAGATACCACAAAACTTAATAATATATATATAAAAACAATAAAAAAATAATAAAAATCTAAGTTTATTATTTTATTGGTTAAAGCTTTATATAAATAAAAAACCACATATATAATTAAAAAATAAAAAATAAAAAATACTATATATCATTGAAAAGCTAAAAAACTTAATTAAAAAGTAAAAATAGTTAAGAGAATGATAATTCAAATTTTTTATATTATTGTTACTCAAAGTAGTTTTAGTAATGTAAAATAGTATTAAACAATTAAATTTATATAAAGTAAAATACAAAAAATTACATTATCTTTATCTTTACTGTTTTTGTCTTTTAAATAAAAATTGTAGCTTCCCTAATATATTATAATTTTTCTAATTCATTAGAGATTTTATTATTTATATATGGTATTTTTTCAATTTTAACCCTTATATGAAGAACGTTAATTTTTACTAGTTACTTTTTCAACATATGTTTATTAATTTTTTTTTGAATTAAAATATATAAAATGATATTACAAAAAAATATTAGACTATAATACGCTTAACTATTGTTTTTTTTTTTTTCAAATTATTTAGCTTGTATATAGTATATAATACTTTTATATAATATCACATTATATATACTTAATTCAAAAATACAACAAAAATTATTAAATATATTTTTAAAATGTAAGTAGCAAAAGTTAACTTTTTCTTATATATGGGTTAAAATTGAAAACATAAAAAAATACCATATATATAATAAAAAAATATCTAAAAATATGAAGAAACATAAAAGGTATAATTATATTAGAAAAACCACAAATTTGATTAAAAATAGTAAAGAGAATAATAATTTGATTTTTTATATTTTTCAATTATATAAATTTAAATTTTAATAATATTTATATTATTAAAATTATTATAGTAAAAATATTATAAAAAATTTGAATTATTGACTACTTGGTATTTTAATTTTTTAGTAATTTTATTATTTTATAATTATATATTTTGAATTTTAAATTTTATAAACTTTTAACCTATATATTAATAAACCTATCATTTATTATTATTATTATTTTTATTGTTCTTAATATATTTTAATAAATGATGTGGTATCTTGTGAATTAAAAATATTTATGTGGTATACCGTGAATTATGTTATTAACAAGTAGAGGTATTTTAGTATTAAAAAGTTTTGGGTTAGTAATTTTTGATATCTGATGAATTAAAATTACTTTTTGTGGTATATGAAAAACGTTTTTTAAAAACTGTGGTATTTTGTGAATTACAAACTGTTTAGTGGTATCCCGTGATTACATGTATATATCCATATAAAGCGGTGATACTTATGGCTCATAATATCATTTTAGTGTATCATTGTAAACACATAACATAATTTTAGTGTATCATAATATCAATTTTAATAAATCATAATATCAAAATATGAATCATATCTTCCTTTTAGTGTATCATCGTAAACATATAAGAATAAAATTTTTTACACAATAATACAACACAAAATAATATTTTGGTATGTATGAAAAATACACGATTCACCATATAAGGTTTAAAATACACTATACAACAATAATAATACACTACAAAATAATTATTTTTTATCGGTTCCAAAGTTTGTTATCTAATTCATCACTTATTAGTTAATGAATCATAATATCAATTTTAATGAATCATAATATCAAAATTAATGAATTATATCTTCATTTTAGTGTATCATCGTAAACATATAAAAATAAAAAATTTCAAACAATAATACAACACAAAAAATTTGGTATGTATGAAAAATATATGATTCACCATAGAAGGTTAAAAATACGCCATACAACAATAATAATACACTATAAAACAATAATAATTCTTTATCGGTTCCGAAGTTTGTAATGAATTCACCACTTATTAATTAATAAATCATAATATCAATTTTAATGAATCATAATACAAAATTTATGAATCATATTATCATTTTAGATTATCATCATATACATGTAAAAATAATTTTTTTATGGTTGTCAAAACATATTCATGACTGGTCTTGTTTTGAAGAGCTTGAATTTAGGGGAACAATGATATAATTTTTTTTTTCATTTTGGACTTATATTTAAAGTTACAACCATTTAAAATTAATATAGTAAAAAGACAACCCAGTCAGCAAAACAGTCCAGTCAGCAGCTGACTGGGACTGCCAAATCATTGTCCCACACCTAACTCGGTGCGGGTGGACCGTGACATCTAATTTTCCATACTCAAAATATAGACTATACATCGTTAACGCAATTATTAACCTAAGGTGTCGTTCGGTAAGGAGCTTAATCTTTAAGGTTAAAATCTAGCTTTATTTTTTGAAAAAAAACCCAACTTTATGGAGTGGGTGTTCGGCAGCAAGTTTTATGTAAAAACTGTTTTTATCTGGTAATATACCCAAAACACCCTTGTCCTGCAACAGTGTATATAATTTGCTAATTTTAACAGAACTCAACACCCCTCACTTCATTCTATCGACACTCTCATACCTGACCCTCTCCCTCCACTCTCCTTCAACCTTCTGTTATTGCAATGTCGTCAGGTTCACTCAATGTAAGTTTATCATTTATGTTTCTCGTTTTTGCCTTTGACCAAATTACAATTCTTGTACTGGCCTATCCCTTTTTTTGTGACAGAGTGCAACCTCTGCTAACAAGATAGGGGAACTAAACACCACATACATAAATTTTGGTCCTCTGTTCTTCAGATGCAATGTGGGGTGTATGTTGTTTATTTCTTACACTATAGATAATTTTGGTCGTTTGTTCTTCATATGCAACCAGTGTGCTTTCTTTGTGTGGTGGGACATAGTGAATAGACCATCACCACCTACGGACCACAACAACATTCCTATGGAGCATTCCATGCAGGCTGTCAGATCAAGACTGGCTAGAGAGGGTGACCAATGAGGCAGAAGCATCTATTTCTCAACTGCTAGCTGGTCAGGCAGCTGTGAGGGGAACCCTGACAAGGATAGTTATTTTGATGTATGTTGTTGTGCTATTTCAAATTTATTTTCTGTTTAATTAGGAGGTGGAGAGTGGGTGGGGTGTTAAATTGTTGTAATTCTGGGTATGATGACTATGTTATTCTGTTATGTAGTGGGTTGTAGATTGGTTTGTATGCTTTTACATTAACTCACTTGAAGTTGTGGAACTGTAACATACCTATTAGTATTTTGCAATATTAACGACTGGTTTGGTTCTTTACTTTTCTGATTATCTAGTTGTTATTGGTCTGGTGCATTCTATAATTAATTCAAAAACATATGCAAAAGGAACTGCACACATAATCAGTATAGTATTCAATTTACCCATTGTTCCAACCAAATATGTTAAATCAAGTCATTACTACTCAATTTGGTGGATGGAAAGGGTGTGAGGCCATCAATGCCTCTATCAACCGTTTGGTTTTCCTTCCATCTGATTTGGTGGGGTTGATTTTTGTTTAAAAAAGGCATCATCCTACGTTGGACTTCAACTTCAGAAACACCCACATTCCTTCTGTCTATTTTCTAATTTCTAAACACAAACAGCTTTTCCATATTCCATCTTAGCGCCTTCTCCCTTGAAAAAATATGGATCCCAAACGCACACCACCCCAGGTGAGGAAGGTGGTAGATTTAGAAGCCAAACCAACAACTGAAAAGAACTACATTGGTAAAACACCACTAGTTATACTTGATGATTCCCCGCCTCAGTCACCCAAACAATGTGACTCCCTCAACGGTTCTAATGGGAGTTTTGAGTCTAATGACCTTACGTTTGAGGATGGCCTCTTCGCTCGTTACCAGTATGGATATTATCGGCCAAGATTCACACCCCCTGGGTAGAGAGAGTTTGCAAAATGGCACCTTTTTTACCCCTGGACTGGTAAGAAGAATAAGTCTTCTAAAGAGGTTAACATGGAGAAGGTGGCGGACAAAGCAAGCACGTCCAAGCAAAAAGAAGAAGTGGAGGCTCAAGAAAGCCCCTCTAAGGTGGAGTATGAAGAGAGTGCAACTTGGGTAGATGCAGATGAGTGGTAGTCTGCATATGTAGGTGGCGTGGGTGTTTTTGTTGTTGGTTAATGACTATTTTTTGTTAATGTTCTGTCTTCTATGTTGGGTTGTCGGCATTAGTAGGTTTTTAGTTTTTTTGTTGTCATTTAGGATGGATTTGTAGGGCGGATGGGCGGATAGGCAGTGTTGGTTGTTGGCTGGTGTAGATCATGGGGGGGGGGGGGTTATGTGTGTTTTGGAGTGCCTTGGTGTGGTTGCACGAAAAATGATGGTTAACAAGGTAGGGTTTGGTTGCTATTTGTGATTAACTTTTGAAAAGTGTAAATCATGGAAAGGTTGAAGATGTTATTATAATGTAGCCTTGCTATTGACATCAAATCCCCAAAACCACCCTAGGAGTTAGGGACGTTACACGCCGCGTATCTATTACTTAATAACGCAAGGCTCTAACTCACGAAACCCAAATCGAAACAAAATACACTTTTATTAACTGAACTATGGATTACAATGATACTCGAACATTTACATGCGGAAGCCAAACTATATTACATAACATAACAAAATACAAAGGGGCCTCAAGCCACAATTACAAATGCAAAAAGAAAAGCAAAACCGAAAGCAAAGTGGAATCTTCGAACAGAGGCTTACACCTACAAATCAGTCGGAAATAGGGGTGAACATATACATATACTTATATATAACCAAAAACAGTCCAGAAGTTGGAGCAAAAATTAGACAGAGGGAGAGGCTTTCCCAAATTGGATAAGGAGCAGATCAGAATAGAAACAGAGAGCTTAACACAATAAAGGTGGGACACTAGACACCAGCTGGCACATCAGAAGGGCAAACACTAAAGCCCTATGGATCCGTAGATCCCACACAGAAGTCATTGAGATGACTACGGACCCGTCGGTCATTAAATATCCAGGGGACCCTAAGAGAGAGAACAGAAGGGAACCCGAGGAACAAAACAGAAGGAATTCCTGCGCCGCATGCTACGGGACAACCATACCCGACTATCCAAGGCTCAGAAGCTAAACATCTAGGTCCCAAAACATAAGCCTTGCAAAATAGAGCAGAAGCCTTAACAGAACAAAACAAATGACAGAAGCAAACCAAACAGATCGGAAGTCTTAACAAAATGAGAGTCGTATACCGACTAACACATACGAAAGCCAAACAGACATCAGAAGCTCAAACGCTCCTTTGGAGCGCATGACAAAGGTCAGAAACTTAGCAAAGATTTTCGGAATGAAAAACTCATATTCATAAGCTAAAACACCTCAAAACAGATAATACACACTGAAAGGAAACCAACGCCGTAAACGGCACTCAAAACGGAGTTAAGACGAAGAAGTTAGGCAAAAACAGACACGTGTCCGGACATGCGTCCGACCTTGCATGTCTGGACACACGCCAAGGACAAAAATTACACACGTCCGGACTTGTGTCCGGAATTACATGTCCGGACAATGTCCGTAAGTCAGTAAATGTGCGTCCGAACTTGTGTCCAGCCTTACATGTTCGGACACAAGTCGAACAGTAACCCCGGAACTCGTCCTTGCTTCACTTCCGGACACCACATAGAACACAGCAAATTGAAGGCGTCCGAAGCCGTGTCCGGACACTGTACAAACTGTAGAAAACAGTGTCAAATCAAATCCAAAATCACACCACAATTCTCTATAGCTAATGCAAAATCTTTCTAAACAAAATAGCAATTCGAAACACACATTCCACGGGGTTTTGACAGATTGAAAACGCAACACAAAAACATCTAGAACATCACAATCAAAGGAGCACATACACATACGGAAAAATGAACAAAACCAGAATTTCCCCGTGGTTGAACACACACACCCGAATCCATTCACCACCTATCTCACATCCGACGCAAAGCCATTTCTGCAGACCCGACAACAATCTCTACTTGAATCCCAACTCGAAATCACAAATTCTCGAATCATTTTGGAAGGAAACCGGAACCGAAATGAGGAGCGAAGAACTAAAACAAAACACGACAACAAACTTGGAATCCCCATCTCGGAATCTACGGGCTTGGATCAGTAACAACGAAACCAGAACATGAATGATCATTTTACAGAGAGAAAGAGGAGAAGTTGAAAGGGAAAGAGAGCAAAGGAAGGGAGGTTAGCAAAGCGCCAGCTCGTGATGTATGTGAAAGAATGAACGAGAATTAAAGTGAGGGAAGAAGGATTAAAAATAGAAACTGAGAAGGGAAGTTAGTTAAAAGTAAACGAGGGAATAATTCCTAACTCACTAATTAGGTAACAAAATTAGAAAGACATATTTGACCCTCCTTCATACTAACTTGGAATGATATGTCACATAAGTTCACTAAATTAAGATGAAAATAACATAAGACTCCCTTTACGAATTAGATACGGAATAGAATAAATAAAAAAACTGGGGCATAACAAAATCTATTTCTGTTTATAAATTAGTTGTGCTTCCTTATAACTGACAGAATCAATTACTTTTTCAAACAAACATGTTGTTGACCATAACATTAAATGTGAAATGACTAAACTCTCATAGCTAACAACACAAAGATTGTACTACAAGTATCCACACTTAAATCTGAATACTACAACACACAGATGATTATAATAGTGTTACCATGTTCTAAAATGTAAATGATTTTCCCTAGGTTCTACCACTTCTTGTAGCTTCTTGTGGTTCCCTAGTCAGCCTATGTTTCAGTTGGATTTTGGGAACCATTGTCTGTTGGTGTATTCATTCTTGCATTGCAAGTAACGTCAACCTCAACAACTTCATCTTCAAATGGTATGAAAGTGGGTGCCGCCTCTATGAGAGTTAAGCAAGGGTCCCCATGTTGACTTAGTATGATGAAGTTATGTAAAGTAAAGCATGCATTCACAATCATTATCTCCTTGTGTAATGGGTAGCTCGGTAACTTCCTTAGAATTTTCCATCGTGCTTTTACAACTCCAAAGCATCGCTCTATAGTTGACCTCAGTGATGAATGTACCTTGTTAAACATTTCTTTGGGCCCCCCTTGGGTTTTCTGCTCTAAAATCAGATTGATGATGGTGGACTTTTGTATGCGGTGTCATCAGCCCTTCCCGATTGGGGAAACCCTTGTAATCTAGGTAGTATTTCCCTACAACAAAGTTCTTGTTGTTCTCATTTTTGGTTGACCGTGACATTTATTTTTTTAAAATAGGACATGACTATCTCACCATGAGGTGGGGTTGGACATGATAGCGACTGGTCAGCTAATGAGATCAGGTACACCCTTGTGTCATGTGCAGACCCCTCCCATCCAGCACACACAAATATAAAAACATGTCAAAGTCACACACTACCAGTACATTAGTTGAGGTCACACCCTTTCTGTTTATAAACCTGATCCTATCACTCTCTGGGACTGTTAATTCAACGTGACAGCCATCAAGTGCGCCGATGCAGTCCTACATTCATTAGTATGACAATAATTAGTAACATAACATTATAGCAGTGAGTGCACATGAGGTATCATAGACACACAAACCTTAAATATTGGAAAGTATTTGTTGTTGTTGCGGATATGTTCAGACATAGTTTGGAACTGTGGGTCACGAGGTTTGACAATGTCTTTGCCCATGCGACCTACTACGTCGAGAATGTCTCTAAAGTGTTATGAAATTGTAGACCCAGAGTGTTGAAACCTTTCCATGGAATCTCTATTTGCACAACGGTGACTTATAGTCCTTAAAAAAATGCAACTCTTTCCATAACCGAGAGCCTAGACCGGTCTGTGATGTGGTACTTGTACTCCATCACATGGCAAAGTGAAATTAAAGTGTCTCGGTTCATTCTTAATGCATTGAAACAATGCACGGGGTGACCATCTAGCAGTTCATTCACCCACGTTGACCCCTTAATGCAGATGTATGCATTGGTGTTGGAATTATGACCTGAACATGGCTGGTTAATAGAGTAAATATCCTTTAAACTAGGGTGTGTATGTCTGCTATATCTGCGGCTAATGCGTTTCATAATTGTCTAAGTTGTTCAGGATCCCTTAGGAACTCATACAAACTCTTCCCGTCGTCCACACCGTATGTTGAATCCATTTGCTGCAAACAATCATAGTACAAGTAATGAATATATTACCCTTGTCAAATGTATATTACAGAGCATCAAATACTTGTAATGTTATAGACATACAGAACTGCTATTCATTAAATGAAACAATCAGAACTATAACATATACACTATCCTAAACTATCATTTTGTATCTTGTGCCATCCTCATTTTAACAAACTCCATAATTTCATCATCCTCTAGACATTGCACAATGTCACACATCCTATCCTCTTGCATCAAACAAGCTTCGTATCTGAATTCTGTTGCACTTAGTCCACCTATCATTTTCAGTCTGTCGACACAGTAGTTTTAGTTAGCTTGCCCTCCCTAACAACTAGGCTCTGGTATTCTGGTTTCTCAGATCTACATAACATGTCTTCAACATGCTTTGCAAGTGACAGATTGTAAGTGATCTTAAGTTCTCTGAACATGATGAAAAGTTGATCAAATAAACCTAGCCTCTGGTAATTCACATGAGTGGTGTTTCCTCTTCTATGTGTTCATTGTCTGAACCTCTTCCATATAATGTTGTCATTGTACTTGATCAACAATGTAATGAAGTTTGCCTCAAAGTCCTCAATTGCTTGCAAAATGTAAAACTTAATGTAATCCCTATGTTATCTCTCAACTTCTTACGCACCAGATGCATGAGGTGTCCTTTAGTGTCCACTGATAACTTCATCTAGCAAATACAATAATAATGTCCATTATTATGCATACACAGCTTGTAATGTAAGACCATTTCAACCAAAATGATGTAAACATCCAGAAGATAATCAATTAAGACAGTTCGTAATATAGAATTCAACTGTCAACGTTGACTCATTCAACAGGATATAAAAATCTTTCACATGAAATCCTTGTCATGTTAATCCTCCCAGCAATCATAGACAAATACTTTCCCCAACTTCTCATAACAGCCCACCACAAGTCCAACAAAACAAACATAAACCTCAAAAATTGAAAACAGGCCATCCTCACTACAATTTGCACTGTTTTCATTGACAGATACTTAACAACATAAGCAAAAAACCAATAACTAATCCCTCATTGATCTCTTCCATACTTATCATAATATGCTTGATGCACTCAGATATCCCTCATCATCCTCAAGCATCATGAAAGAAACCCTTTGTTTTCTGTCAGATAACACAAAAGTTGCATGCACGATCATCTTCGTGGAGAACCCACCTACATTCCTGGTCCTTGTAACTTATTCTTGCACATATATGATTGGGTCTAGGAGTGAGGCATGATGGTGTAAATTGTTGATCATGGATGTAGTATTACACATCTTATCATTCAACCCACCTTTCATGAGATCGGTGATCTCCTCCAACAGCACAACATTCTTACCCTTGCTACCTTTTGACTTTTTCTTGCATACAAGAATGTCATGTACAGGTTTTAACTTATCCCTCCTTCCACCATGGGGTACTCCCATACTGGTCACCTTCATTAAATCATCCCATTTAGGAGGCTTAGAGTTATCAGGGTCAGTAGCACGGGGTTGGGTGTTAAATGGCACAAAGGGGGATAAGTTGTCATTGTTGTTAATGGGTTGGGTGTGATGGGTTTGACTATTAGCACATGATTGATCTATGTTAGGTACATAACCAGATGAGCTATCAGCAACCAAACCAGCGTACTGGCTGCAGTGAAAAGAGTTAGCAAGTGTGTTTGTTGCTGCTCGATTCACATCAAACCCAAAGTCGAATATATGGGTTGTGTTATTCCCCCCACTACCATGCATCTGATTCCCATATGATATGTCCATGCACTGGCCAGCAGTTGCATCAGAATATGTGATTTTGATAGAGGGCATGATATTGTTTAACCTATCCTCATCACACATGGTAGGGTCAATAGGAGAGTAATAACTCTGCTCAGGTATGCTCCCACCTGGTGTCTGCCTCAGATCACCGGTGGCATACCCTTAACCCATCCATGTCGTCTACTAGATATACTGGCCACTTAGAGTTGACCATCTTTGCAATTTGTTTATCCTCCTACATATTGTAGTTTAACCATCAACAAAAGACACTTTTATAAAGGACCACATCATATAAATGTGATACTGAAAATGTAAAACATGCACTACATAGGGTGGTTCATTTTTGCCCTCTTGGCTATCCATTCAGGTGGGTAAGTCGCTGTCTGAGTGCCATGGTCCCAACCTAAACCACTCTTTTTGTAGGTCAGTTCCTTCCACTTTCTCCAACCCATTTTCAGGGTATCACCCTTGTTTTTGCACCGCTCCTTGTCCACCAAAGGCAAGTCTTCCTTTTTGTTGTTAAAAGTTTCTGTTATGGGCACCCATTTGTGTGTCAACCGACCACACTTCCAGCCCTCCCTAATTGCAATCTAGCCTCCTCTACCATCCTTTACCATCTTTGCTAGCTATGAATTAACTCCTCAATTGCAATTTCAGCACCCAATTTGATTCTTTAAAATCTCAAACTACAATTTAAAAAGTTCTGTACAACCAAACATCAGATATTTACAACAATAATTGAATATCTTGTGAACTTTCCTTTGTGTGGAAACCTGGTTTATCCTCTCCAGATGATAAAAAGGTGTCAGTGCACAATGTAGCTGGGGTCTGAAGATGTATTACAAAATTGCTTAAGGTTCAGAAGAGGAGCTACAACATGAGTAGAAATAAAATGAGCACAAACAGTATAACAATACTTACGAATGCAATTCCAATTGTCCTGGAAATCTGATAACAACAATGGGTATATATCTCTAAAAACGAGATGATAACAGTAAATGAAGAGGTTAGTTGTATTTATTGCAATTCAAGGCAGTGGTTACCAATCAACTCAGTTCAGAAAAGCAAGGGGAAGAAGAAGTAATGGTGGATTTGAAATACGACAGTAGAAAGGAGGAAAAATAAGAGAAGAGGCAAAGGGAGCATGCTGCTAACTTGTCAAGGGTAATTTGTGTAAATTGTGGAAAAGGACAAAGGATAAACTTGTATTATTAATCGGGGGATAAAATCCCAAAAGCAGCTTAAAGTTCGAAAAGCAGTAAAACCAACATTTATCATAAAGGCATTTTTCGGCATTTATCCTGATAGAGCTGTTTTTTTACAAAATAAAGCTGCTTACCCTTATCGAACGAGACCTAATAGAAAATCTAACGATCAAAACTCTTTTGATCCTTGGCCCAAATAAAGGCTGCTTTCTCCGTGTTGGGCTATATAGTCATGGGAATTTTTCCTAGTTTCACGTAAGAGCCCATAGAATCAAGAGTATGCTGCATTTGTCTAAAGGAATGCTCCCATCTCTGAAGTCTGAAGTTGCTACCTTATTGAATACTCATCAGTCAAATGATTAGGGACTTTATCTTGGTTTCCCAAGTACAATAGGGACAAACAGAACATCAGTTTTCACTATATTAAGGACAGAGTGGCAAAGCGTATCCAAAGCTGGTCGAGGCAAGTTTCTCAAGCAGGCCGCACTACCTTAGTCAAAACTATTCTTCAAGCAATACCAACATATGTTATGTCTGTTATTTTGCTCCCTTGATAAACTCTGAAACATATTCAACAATTAATCTCAAAGTTCTGGTGGAGGGGGGGGGGGGGATCTCTACAAAAAACAACCATTCACTGGTCAAAGTGGTCTGCCTTGTGTAAGGATATTGGTTCTGGTGGTTTGGGCTTTCGTGACCTTTTGAGTTTCAATCGAGCCCTTCTTGCCAAGCAGCTATGGCGCATCCTTACTGAGCCTACCACACTACTCTCTAAGTTTTATCATGCAAGATACTTAAGGAACGTTCCTCTGATGGAGGCTACAATTACTGCTGCATCAAGTCCTATCTGGAGAGCATTACTTAGTGTACGTCATCTTGTTGACTATGGGGCTCGCAAAGCAATTGTTACAGGCTCTACCACCAAGATTACAGCCAGATGGGTTAAAGCTAGGCCAGGGGGCAAGCTTTTTTTGTGGAAAATGCCTCAGCATGTCCGTCAATGGTCTTAAGTGGCAACCTTGATCCTTCCCTCTAATACTTATAATATGGCCCTTCTACAGCAATGATGTGATCCATCAGACATTGAGGCAGTGCTTCAGATGCCCCTACCACATCCCTCAAGTGAGCCTGCTGCATCTCTAGACTATTGGTACTGGGGACTTTCTCCTTCAAACAAGTTCACCGTAAAATCTACATATCATCCAGATTTCTCCCTTAGGAATGTTTCGACGCCAACAGCTTCATCAGATAATTCCCAGCGCACCGCCTTTAAGCATATCTGGACAGCTGATGCTCCTCTTCGGGTCAAGCTTCTAGGCTAGAAGATTATGACAGCCAAGCTCCCATGTAAAACAGCCATCAAAGATAGAATCAAGGTCGATCTACCCGTAGGCTGTAGCTTATGCAATCAACCAGAGACAATGCTGCATGCTTTGTATCAATGCCTCGAGGTTAAAAAATTTTGGGCTTTGGCTGATTTTGAGCTCCCACATAGTGTTAGAACTGATAGTGCTTTCCAGGATTGGTTTTATGATATGTGCAATAGCCAATATCAATACACGGTAGCTAAACTTATCAAGCTGTTATGGAGTATATGGTTGCACGTTGCCAAGTTTCTCATGGTCGGGTACTTTCTTTAGCTTATGGATGGTACCAAGCAGACAACTTCTTCCAATTAGGAACCCCAATGCAGAATGTTTATACTTCAAATATGCAACAGCATCGACACTCTTAACCAACTATGGTCGAAATCTCTGTTGATGCAAGTCTTGACAATCTAAATAGCGTGGGTCACGCTTACGTTGCATTAAGGAACTCCCGTCTAATTATGGCTGGTTTTGCTGGTCTTCACACTTTACTTTCTCCCTCTGATGTTGAGGCACTAGCACTTGAGCCCGGGTTGCACGCAACCAGTGCACATGGTATTCAGTCGATTGGGGTTCTATCAGACTGCAGCTCATTGATACACTATCTTAACTTTGGTCACACCAAATCTTTACTACCTTCTACCACCATAGTTCTAGATAGGATTTTAGCTTGCCTAAGTGGTTTCAATGTTGTATATTGGTTTTACATCCCTAGAGCTGATAATATTTCAGCTCATTACCTAGCTAACCATGCCCGTTGTTCACAACAATGTGGTTCATGGACTTCAGAAAATATTCCGGACTTTGTACTCAAACTTTGTTCTTAATATAAGTATGGTACTATTTTCAAAAAAGAAAAAAAAAGAGTATGCTGCGTTATAAAGGTATAAACATGTGTTGATTGTTGTGTGTGGTGCTGTATTGTTGATAGTGCTATTATTTTTATTTTTGAGATTTTGTATTTAAAAATATTCAAAAACTGAAAAATATATACCTTAAATGAACTATTTTTGAAGTATATCTATTTTTTCTGTAAAAACTAGATTTAACTTCAAAGTTTAACAAATAAATAATAAGTTTGTATTCATAAATAGGAGGGTTATACTTAAGTTTGGAAATTAAATTTTTTACTGTTTAATTATCATTTGTCTTTAAAAGATACATTTCTTTCATCAAGGGAGATATCTGTTCAAATGATATGTTTTAATAATATTAAATCAAAACTGCAATTTACAAACAAAAATACTCAATAAAGGATATTTTTAATTAGTTTGTAATAATAGTATAACAAGCCACCGAAACACAGAAAGATATTACTATGTGGCAGCTCAATACAAGTAAGTACCCTCAATCAAATCGTAAGGTGCGAGACTTATGCTGAGCGCTCTTCCTGCACAAATCTATCAGTCTTAGAAGAATTACTGCTGTGTTGCCCGGAATCGGAAGGACGGAGTAAGTGATGGCGATTATGGCGAAGCTAAGGATGTTCGTTGCACAAGAGCCGGTGGTTGCCACTTCTTGCCTCATTGCCGGTTTTGGTACTCGCTCTCTCCCTATATCCTATCGGAACCCTAGATATAGGTGATCCGAATGTCAACTTCATGAATTCGATTGCGTATGATAGTTGTTACTGAAATTGAATAGAATACTGGATTTTGCCTATTTTAAAGGCTTACAGTTTACGACTGCTATATAAGCGTCTATCGAATCTCTTATAATCTCCAATCTATGTATATCTGAAACTCAGAAAATTGAGCTGAAATAATCTAACAGTTTTTCGTCTTCACTCTATCAAGTCGCTGATTGTTATGCTTTGAATGTTACCTAATAAGTGTTGCCTAGAGCTATGATAGAAATGGAGGAGTTTCAATGCAGATGATAACTTGAGAGTACTAGTATTTGATCTGAGAAACTTCAAAGGTTTTCTTTTTCTCCCCTGATTTGGTAATCGTGCTCTACTTTTGTGATGTTGATATAAAACCTGATTAACTATTAGAATATAGGAAATATGAAAGTCAATGTTCTAAGTAACCGGTGGTTTGAGCCATGGGAGAGTTTCCTTTTAAATGCCATCAACCTTCCCTTCAGTTGGATATCGTCATTAGCTTCTGATTTAGCTTTGGCCAAACCCTACTTACTCTCTTGGAAACAGACCCAACGTTCTCTTTGGTTGAGGTAATCCAACTTACTGGATAGCATCTTCACTTTTGAGACATGTTATAGCACTAGGGATGGCACTTTGAGTTTCATTCAATTGTTGGCATGAGTGTTACTACCCAGTAATATTGTGTTGCTTTGGTAATTTGAAAAAGAAAAACCTTTGATGTTGGAGAATATCTGGATAAAGAGCAGTCTGGTGCACCTTGAGTCCCTGCAAGGCGAGGGTCTGGGGAGGGTTCCTACCACAAGGGTCCAACGGGGGCAAGACTTCCCTAGCCAGGGTGCTCCTTTGAAGAATATCTTGATAAGAGCTTTAGAGGACAAGCTACCCTTTTCCAACCTTTCTAGACGTGCTGTATTCTTCTTCATTCCTGTTTAGGAACTGTATTGCTTAACTATATGCAGATGTTAATCTTAGAGCTTTAATGTACAGATCTCATGGTTCATTCTGCTTCCAACTTTTTGTCACACCACTTTTGACTTTTCTTTCATGAGTGTTTCCGTCAGTATCCTGAAGCAGCTGTGTGCAGTAGAGCTTATTGGTATTCAACGTTGGCATTTTTTGTAGTCTGTCCCGCCCCTATGACTGTATTTTTCTCCTCTGATCATGTGAACGAAAATGACATGTGTGCTACATCAAAGAAACCGTTATGCACTTGTATGAAGGGCTTTCTACTTTAATTACATAGAAAAGTTGATTCAGATGTCGCTGCATTTGTTTGGCGTCACTTCTCCTGCTCAATTAGGGGGGGGGGGGGGGGGGGGGGGTGGAATGTTAACAAACTCTTAGATTTCCTTCTTTTTTTCAATTTCTGACAATATTTATTGCCCTCCCATCTTTTTCAAGTCTCATGTTTTAACTTTTCTTTACTTTTTGGGGTTTATAGGCCTGTTTCTTCCAGCTGTTGTGAGGCCAATATTGGATTCAATGGAGTCATCGAAGCAAGTTCCTCCACCAGCTCTAACTGATGTGAGTGTTGATTATTTTTCTTCTTGATCACTTTTGGATTCAGTTCTTATCTTCTTTTTTATTGTGCTGTGTTATATGGGTTTTACTTTATTTTGTCTAGAAATGGTGAGAATGTCGTATAATCTGTCTAGTGTAATGTAGTTTTGATTGTTTTTTATTTTTGTTCTTGAGATTTTGTTTACCAACTTATACGTCAAGGACTGAAACTGGTCTTGAGTGAGTTGCCCATAACAAGGGTCCGGAGCTTAAGCAAACTACACCTGCGTGCCCATATATTGATAAAAGAGTCGCAACTGATTACAACCGAAATCTGGACATGAGAAATAAGTAACTAAATAAGTAGTAGAGTAAATATAGAAATCAGGAAAAAGTTCTTGCCAATGAATCAGAGCGCCAAATTGGGTAAAACCCGCCTATCCACTACAGTGTCCTAGAAAAGATTCTAGTTGATGGATGAACAAATATCTTTTGTTTAGGCTGTAAAAGGTCAGCGATAACTTCGGCAAGAGGCAGGGCTGTTGTTGCTCACGTGCTGCTCAGGTGATCCCAGTGGGCCGTTCTGATATAATCCTTCTTAAACCCTAAGGCATGTAACCTCAATGCCTAAAAAGCCCAAAACCATGTTCTTATCAATCTTTTGTCATCTTTTTTTATTGGTATCATATCATCCTGCCTTTTCCCCACAGTTAGCTGTGTTACAACTGTTGCCTTTGAAAAAAATTGCTCTGGGGGATACATCTTTTAGATGATGTCACTGAAACCTCACTGCAGCAATGCATCATTGAAGTTATTACTTTTATGCTCAAACAAATGTTATCAATTGCAGGTTGTTGCTGGAGTGACAGGGAAGAAGCAATGAGTTGCTGACAAATTCGAGTAATGATATTTCTTATCGTCAACTTTCTTTTTGTGTTGCATGATCCTATGTTACCAAGGGAGCAAGTAAAGCTTGAGTTGGTTTTGGCAAGGGGTTAGATTGTTACAATCATACTTGATTCCTTATTTCCCATTATTAGTGATGCACTTGCTCTAGATTACCATGTAATGTAAACATTGAATGATGTTCAAGACCTTGTTTCTTACTGGGTGAGCAGTCAATAATATTGAAACCTAAAAGATGCTCCTGCTGTTTTGGCAACTACATATATGAGTCCCTGTGACACTAGTTGCCTTGCCTATTAATTATCTTTCTTGTTGTTTCCTGCTGTTCAAACTAGGTTCTTTTTTTTTTACAAAAACAAAACAAAAACTCAGTGTGATGACGTTTAGTTTGCAATTAGCCAAACCCAAATCCGTACTTGTCTTGTATCGGTCAGTTTCTTTTTTTTTTCCTTGAACTTTCTTTCATCTATGGCTGTATGTTGAGATTTTTCCTAGCTATTTAACATGCAATGCAAGGGCTTGCTTGCTTGTTAAAAATAGCATTCAAGAAAGCTGGCAACTTTTTATTTTTACATGTAGACAAAGGACTGATACAAGACTTATTTCAGTACTTTGGTCGTAACAGTGTATCATTTAGTGGCTGGTCAATAGCATGAGTTAGACTAGACTGCTTACCTAATGTGTAAGCTCTGCATTAACTGACTCAGGTGGGTGAACGAACAAGGACCACAATTTATATTCTCCTTTTATTATGGGAAATATGGGTTTCCTTTCCGTATGCTTCTGATTTGTGATTGCTGTTGTGTTATCAGGTCGGCTCATGTTTTTATATTATCATGTATACTATACATGATCTGATTGACAGGTCAGCGTGGATACATTGTTTTGCTGAGTTATCTTGTAGGTTGTAGTGTCTTGTGAGTGCAAGGATATGTGTACTGTTTTATATTTCATTTCACAAGTGAAGCAGAGATGTGATATTACAAATATTACTATGTTTTTCTTTGGCACGCTAAAGCGGCATCAAGGAACAAAAACTCTAAATCATAGAGGCCTTTTTTTTTTATGATCTTTGTAGCAAGCAACCCAAACAGTAAGGTAAGTAACAAAAACACGCGACTAGGTTGCATTATGGGCTGCTTGTAGGCAATCGCTTGCATTCACACCCCCGTTTTATGTACAGAGATAGTAGTTTGGTTGAAGTGGGGCCTGAGTTAGAAACAGGGGATGACATGAGCGGCAAGGGAAAATGACAGTAAATGCGTCTACTTAAACAGAGTGTACATGTCGGTGGATAAGTAAGCAGTGTCACATCATCTTCATCTTACTCTGGCTCTCATTATCAATAAGAAGATGCTGTGCAGTGTTCTGTCTAACTTCTTCATGACTTCATCTTTTGGTAGCTTTGTTTCTCCTACTAGTAGGAATCACCACTTGCTTCACCGCTCCATAGATGTTTGCCTGTAGCATCCATCATTGAATACTTTACATTAATTGACGATGACTTAATTAACAAGCATGATTCGTGACAACAGACAATGTATATATATATATATTGGGGCCTGGCTGGTTAGGTACGTGATATAACCATCACCCCTTCATAAAGTTCTTATTTTTTACGTCCACTATTCAAGGCTGCCGGTGTAATTAGAAGCATAGAGAACTGTATACATGTTTTAGCTTTCATTTGTGTCCTTCACCTACCCTTTTTTTTCCATTTTGGTGATGTATATCTATCTACTCATATGGATGGATGGGTGTTAATCTTGTGCTATCACAAGAGTGGTTATGGTTATGAATGACAGTAGTACATACAATACAACAACTACCTTCTCTTTGGAATTTTGAATGATGATGAGTAATAATAATGAATCTTCTTTTAGATAAATATAGTAGTAGATCTTATTATGGGTGTACCCCCACCCCACTGACTTCCAGGGCATCTTATGTAACGTAAACAACTATTCAGGTCTAGAGCTGTCCATATAATTTGTACATCTATAATACAGTGGTCTATATTGGAGGATACTCTATCTATTATGCACAATACTAACTAATTAAAAGAAACAATCAAACGTAATTGTCAATCATAGCTATTATATCAGTTTACTATACTTTATATTTAATGTACTTTTAGCTTCCATATCCCTGTAAATAAACTATGTATTATAGTTAGCAAATAGTGACATGTATAAACACAAGTACGCTTATTTTTAACTGTCGCAATAAGGTTAGGGGAAAGTTTCAACTTTGGATATCACTTATCTATCTGTTTTCCTATTAATCATCGCTTTCATACCACCAACACCACCTGAGCTTCTCTCTAAAGGAACCTATCGAATGAGAATAATGCTTGTTTAAACAACAAAAATGCAGATTCATAAAAGTAATAAGTGAAGTTGGACTTTGACTACTTACCCAGAAATGAGAGCCTCCCGCTGCTTTTGTTAGACCCAAGGAGTTTGTTGTCGTTTTACTACTCTTCTTCATCTCCATCCTCCTATCCCAGTTTTCACCACTGTCATCATCATCACCACCGCAGGAAACACTTGAAAAGTCAAAACTATCCTTATCTGATCCTCCAAATTCGTCATCCACAGCTTCTTCTCTTCGTTTATCATAATTACCCTTCTGTTTCTTTCCCGGCCACAACCCCAACAACTTTCTCCTCCTTGATCCATTACTATTCCCCTTGTAATTAACCCCTCTTTTACTAACCACAACTGCAACCTCATCACCAGCATCAAACGACGCACTCCCGTTTCTGATTCTATGACGATCTCCAGACATCCTAAATGAGTGAAAAATTGACTTCCCAATCACGTATGGACCCTTCAATACAGTAGTCGGCGAAGGCGTTTTACTATTCTTGTTGTACTGAAGTCTAGGTGGGAGTTCTAACGATTTAAACATGAGATGATCATCATCATCTCCTCCATCATAATCATGATACAGGGCTAATTGTAGCTGGTTATCTGACTTACAACAATTAACCCTAGGTTTCCCAGGTTCTTCTTCCCATCTAAAAGGAATTGACGCCGCGTGGTGCGGTGGTGTTACTAACCACTTCCCGTAATGTGTCGCTGGTAATGATGAAGATTTCATCGGTCGTAGAGATAATGAAAATAGCGGAAGCTGTGGTGGTGGTGGTGCGCCTGAGCTGATTCCCTCTGTTTCCAGTACAAATCCACCGGAGGACCCCATAATTGATCGCAGGTTGATTGATTATTATCTTAGTTCGTGTATGTGTGCCGACAATTTCGGGAAAGTGGAAGGGAGAGGTGCTATTGTCTCTTATAGGGGTGCACAGTGATAGCTATGGAGTGGAGGAGAGTATACAGACCACAGATTGAGGGAGTCTTTTTCCTTGTCGAGGGGAGGGAGAAAGAGAAGGAAGAGAGGATTGAACTCTGCTTGTTAGGATGGAACATATATGGAAAAATAATAAGGAAAATCTCACCTCGTGTTTTATTTTATATATTTAATTTACTGTATGAATTTTAGTATTTTTTTTCGAAACGATTTTAGTAGTTACTAGTTGTATACGTTTGAAAATCGTATTACGTGCATGTTCTTTGTCGTTTTAGATTTAATCCATGAAACTTTAATGTGTGCGGAAAGAAAGATACTCCACTACCAAAAATTGGAAATATAATTTGTCGTATACCAATTTAACATACTTCTCTCTCTCTCTCTCCTTTTAATATGGGGAAAATTCATGATATATATATATCTTTTTTTTTGTAATTCACAATATATCCTTGAATTTTTCATTATTCAACTTTAAACATGTTTAAATGTTGTCCAAAATCGATGAAACTTTACATGGATAATGCTATAGTGATATAAATTGTCCAATATCAAATATGAAGTTTTTTAAACTGATATGTGACCTATGAGACCCAATGAATATGCCACATGTTCATTGGATACCACAGGTTACATGTGAACTTAAAAAACTTTAAATTTGGAATTGGACCAAAATATAACACTTTAGCATTGTCCATATAAAATTTCATCAATTTTGGATAATATTTAAGCATGTTTAAAGTTGAATTACAAAAATCACAGAGATATATTGTGAATTACGAAAGAAAACAGGGGTATATCACGATATTTGCGAGATGAATTCTTATTGAGATGAATTCTTATTTCTTTTGCAAAAAGAATAAACCAGCTGATAGCTGATATTGGCTGATGACTGATTTCAAAATTAGATGATTGTGTAAAAACCTATATAAGTTGTTCTTTTTGTATTAGAGTTTTGAACTGATAAACCAACTGATAATGTGACTGACAATATGTAAACCAACTGATAATGCAACTGGTAATGCGTAAACCAGCTGATTAACTAACTGATAATACAACTGATAATGCGTAAACCAGCTGATTAACTAACTGATAATACTGTTTTGAATAAGCTTTATGAGTAAATGGTATCTGACCCATAATACAACAAAAGAATGAGCTGAATCTGATAAACCAACTGATAAATCATAAACCAGTTGAAACACTTATAAAAGAATAGTATAAAATGAATTTATATTGAGAATAAGTGTAGATTTATCTGTCATGTATATAAAAAATACATTCAAAATGACTAGTAACAGTATATACTTAATCATTACCCTATTAAATTTAATGCAAATTAATGATTAAAGGTATTTTACATACGTAGATACACCATTTTGCATCATTCTCCCGCTCTTTCCTTTGAATCTTTGCTTTCTGCTTTTCCCTTTGTTTCTTTTGCCGCCCGGTCACTTTGTTGAAAGATACTACCCTACTACTACTAAGAAGATTGTCCACTCCTCACGGACTTATTCTATTAATACCAGGATTTTACAATATATATACCATTAACATCAACATATTTAAACAAGTTTATACAAACTCAAATTATAAAACATATGATTTATGTAATAACATTTTGAATAAGTACTTTTTTAAATAAACTCTAACTTCAATCAATAAATAGAAATTAAAATGTGATATACATAATCTCATTTTTGTTTTTATTTCATGTATATTGATGTTTATAAAGAGAAGTAATACACTATATGGAAGAAATAGAAATTAGAGTTTGGTGATTTATTAAAAAAAAGGTGAATAGTTATTAGATATCCAGAATAAGAAGAACCCCTATAAAATCTTTGTGTACTAAGTGTATAATAAAACGAATTAGACTCAATAGTAGAAGATCTTGGATTTGATGAACAATTCGATGTCGGTTTACCACCTTGAAGGGATCAAAACTTTGGTTTGTCATAGCCCACTTGCATCGTGCAATCCAGAACCCAACCACCTTGAAGGTGCAGAATAATAACCATTTTACTAGCTAGAACAAATAAATAAGGATAATAAGGGGGCGTTTGTTTGTGGTAATCAGAAAAACTAATCAAAGTTATCCTATTTCCCGTTGTATGTTTATCCAGTTTTTCTTGTTTTCAAGAAAGGGAATGAGATTACCCAAAATTTCTAATTTGATTCCCTCACTTAATTCCCCATACGTTGGTGGTGCGGGGCCGACAACTCATGAATAGACAAAATTATTGTGCTGGGAAAGTAATCCTAATGACAACACACTAGCACTATTCCCCAAATTCAATGACTCGGAGGAAGAAAGGGATGAAGAAAAAATAGGTAAAGGAGATGGCACAACTCCTAAAATAGAGAAGTACCCTAAGAGAAAAGTTTGAACACAGGTTGAGGCGGACGAACGTAATGTGATAACTCTCAAGACAAGAGAAGAGAGAGGGGCATCATTGGAAACCGGAAAGGAGGAAATGGAAAATGAGACTCAACTAAACCTCATGCAAAACATGCACACACTGGAATGTAGCAGATCAGAGTAGATATTAGAGGAATCACCAGGCCCTGGGAAGAAAGGGTTGACAAGTACTCCAACATCCGGACGCCCAATGCAAAAAACATGAAAAAGGCCCTTATAGAAAGAACAGAAGGAATAAGCTTATTTGTCGAATTATTCTACAATACACCACCAAAAAACCAGACAAAAGAGTCAATCCCAGTAAGAGATGAGAAAGGTAAAATCATAAACATTGATGCCAAAGCTGATGAATGTATGAGTCTACTACATCAGTCAGGTTGCAAAATACCAAACCAAGCTCTCACGAAGGCAAATATCCAAGACCAGATTCGTACTACACAAGGGAATAGGCCCAAAAGAAAACAAAGGTAGATAAGGGAGGAAGTACGAATCCCAAGCTTATGGGGTAGGAAGAAAATATCTTAGCATAGGAGGAATTACTAAGCCAAGGAAGATGAGGGAGGAAAATTGCCGTGTGGGTTCAAAGGATAGGGAAAGGGGTAAGGCGGAAAAGGCTTGACATCATGATATTGGAAGTAGGAGTAGCATGTGTGATGATATAGTTGCTTATGCCCCATGCGAACCAAATGAAGCTTGGAGTATGGATCAATAGTCAACAAGGTTACAAGACTAAAAGGAGCCTTAAAGAAATGGAACAAAGAACTCTTTGGAGAGATGAGCCAAAAATCCTTAATCTTAAGAAAGATCAAAGGAAGGTGGAAAACAAGAACGGAGAAGGTGAGGTCCCCCCCCCCCCCCCCCCCCCCGAACTTGAATGATCGAAAGTCATGTAGGAATTGAGAAAGGCCGAGAAAGAAAATGTAATGTACTTTTAAAGGATTATTTGTAACTGGTAATGAACGAAAAGAGTAATCTTTTTTGGCCATGAGTAAGTGTGGAGTGTTGGATAGGAAGCTGCTATTTTTCTGTATCTTTTTGCTAGTTTGTCAATAGGGGTGTAATTGGATATGGTGGGTATTCCTTTTCCTCCCTAAGTTTTAATTTATCCCATTGAGTTTTTCTTAGGGAGGTTTTAATGAGGCCCTAACCAAACCCATCCACCTAACTTTTCAGGAACGATTGATTAATATATTGGCTATAAACCCAAATTATAAAAAAACTTGATTCCCCACCCCTGCTAAGGAATGAGATTCCCTTCTTCCTTAATACACTTGACCAGTGACATATGACTATTGACCGATGATCAACAATCATTGATGAGTGACCTGTGCATGTTGACCAGCAATTATAATCGTTGACCGGCAACCAACGACCTTTAACCATTTACTAGCGACCGTTGACCAATTATTCATTTTTCATTTCCTCTGCATAAACTAACAGATAGAAAAATAAAAAAAGAATTGTTTTTCCTCCTTTCACTTATCTAATTCCATTTCGTCCCCTTTCAATCACATACACCCCTGAATCTATCAAGCGAAGCCCACATAGACCTTTTAGTTAAGCTTCGAAAGAAACATTGAGGTTTTTTTTTTTTTTGAAAGAGGAAAGAAACATTGAGGTTGATGAAGAATGAAATAGTTGACACATTGTTATATGGTGGAACTTAATTGACTGAAAAAAGTCTCAGTCCACCATATTTTGTCATCATCTTTACTTGTATTTTATGTTTATAATTGGCAACTCATTTTTTTTAGCGGATCTTTTTCCTTCATACTGGTCTCTCTTATTATTATGAAAATTAAAAATATTTGTTTATTTCAAATGGGTTTCATGTGATGGTGAATTATTTTCATAAAGCAAAGATCTGACTAACGAAGATTCCAAAAATTATATAGTTCCTTTTTCTTTTATAAAAGTGGTTGGTTCTTGACTTCCGAACATAGTCACATACCCACAAAAGAGTGTTTTTTTTTTTTTTTGTAGGTTCCACATTAGTTATATAGCACCATCCCACTTACCCGCACTAACGATCGATGTCAAATTAAATACTCGTATTTGGTAGGCAGGTAGGTGGATTTATTATTATTATCATTAACATTTCCTCCTGCTTTTATGTTCTTGGTCTAATAATAACGATACCGTACAGGCCAGTTGATCAAGAGTATTTGTTTGGTATTGTTGTGAATGTTTTCGACTGTTTTTAAATTATTTTGTATTTGATAGTATATTATCAAAGAATTTTTTTTATATTTGGATAAAAAATGCTATATAATATTATAAATATATACTATAAAACTATACAAATGTACAATTGTTTTTTTTATCATATGCATGCTACTTTCAAGATCGTTCTCAATCGTAATTCCGTAATCAAAATCAAAGAAAGAAGGAAGGAAAAATCAATCAATCAATCTTTACTATAGTAGTAAGATGAATCAAAATCTTTAACAAGTCCGTCCTTTGCGCTCCTTCTTTCCCGTAATATAATATCCTAACCTAAACTCTAATCAATCATTTAGTTGAATAGACCTATCACTGAACTAGTGCACCTACTCCTTCACTAACCATAGCAAAACTTTTCAGTTTACTCATCAGATCATTTAGGGAGCGTTCGTTGCCCGCGAATGAAAAGTGGGCTCAGCATCCAAGAGACAAGCGTACATATGTTATATGCCTGTTGACTCTTTTTTCCAGTGGGACCCATTAACTCTCTCACAGAGAAGTTTTAAGATAAAACTTCATTTTGTAGCTTTTGATTTACAGGAAGATTAAACGAAGGCACCCTAACCCTCAATAAGTGTGGAAGTTATATATAGCCAGCTTACCACTCAGAAGATGATAATTAATTGCAACTACTGTAGTACTATGATTTAGTGTTTGACTAACCGTATCCTCAACACTTATTTGATTTAATAAAATTGTTGCATGAATGCCACCGATTTCAATAAAGTAGTGTGTACTGTGAAAGAGACAAACTCGACAGCTGCATACAGTATAGTTCTTTCTCTCTGCCTAGGAAGATAAGCTTCATACTAGAACGCCTTGATAAGCAGAATCCTGTTAAGAATTTTACCATGAGTAATAAGATACCTTCATGGCAGAGTTTGATCCTAGGAGTGATGTTGGGAGCAAGCTTAAGCTTTTCTAGACACGGCTATTGCCCTAGGACAGGCTGGTGACTTAGTGCTATGGGATCATCATGAGCAGAGGGGGATGGAGCAAAATGATGTTTCTATTTTTATTGATGGTAGTGTGGAGGTGAGTGTGTTAAGATTATATAGTCTGATTATGTAATTTTTGTTTAGTAGTCACCTGGATAGTTAGTTGTTAGTAGTTAGCTAGTTAGTATTAGACAAAAGCATCACTTCATTGGTAGATTGTTGGAATACTTAAGTGCGCTATTGTCCGGCTATGAGATGGGGTGGATTGATTTTGTATGTTCCTCTCTTGTTCATTAATGCACAAAGAGTGTGATTTATGTTCTCTTCTTCTTTGATCTGTTCTGTAATTCAAGATCTAGGTTTGCGGAATTATTTCATGGTGTTAGAGTAGACAATCCACTATTTCTTTCCGTTTCTTTCATCTCTTCTATTCTCATTCTTGAAGCTATTGACCCATTCTCTAATTTCGGGTTCCCCGACTCGTTAAAACCTTCGTGCGACTATGACGAGCAAGGATAAGGAAAATGAATCTTCAAGCAAAACTTCTGGCGCAGCCGGGGAGGAGATAATATCGTTCGGTAACCCTCTTTACCTCAGTAGCGTGGACCATCCATGGTTGCTTCTGGCCAATAAATTCGAAGGGGCCGCGGGTTTTCCGGCGTGGAAATGCCAAATC
Source organism: Limonium bicolor (assembly GCA_023374045.1). Lineage (NCBI taxonomy): Eukaryota > Viridiplantae > Streptophyta > Magnoliopsida > Caryophyllales > Plumbaginaceae > Limonium > Limonium bicolor. The sequence continues at coordinate 238,476,207 of CM041781.1, forward strand.
GACATCGCCCTGGGCTCCAAGAATAAAATAGCACTAGTGGAACGCGAGCCTTTAATGACGGTGCTTTAATCACGGCTTTAACAGACACCGTGATTAATAGGAAGGCCATAATTAATTAACGACGTTTATTAAATTAACCGTAAGCAATAATCGATCGGAGGTAGGCGCGCCTTTTTTTAGGACGGACTTTAGATGACGGTTATTAGTGAAACCGTAATCTAAAGTCCCGTGCTGACGCGCGCTTTACGGTCAACGGACTTTAGATTACGGTTTTACTAATAACCGTCATCTAAAGTCCGTCCTAAAAAAGGCGCGCCTACCTCCGACTGATGGTCAACGACGTCGTTTTGACCTGACGCCAAATATTTCCCGTATTATTTGATTTTTTCGACGCCGCGCGTAATCTAAATTACAGTTAACGACGTCGTTTAACCAGTGTATTTTAGATTAAAAATAACTTTATATTAATGTGTTACATATGTTTGATCGAATAAGACTCAAGGCTTAATGGCCGTGGGTACATGAGTCAATACCATCGATCTTGAGTTCGAAACCCAGCATAGGCCAACTAATTTTCGTGCTATTTTTTTAACGTTACACTTTAGCTTACGGTTCTTTAGGAACCGTCATTTAAAGTGTGACTTTAGATTACGGTTTTCATGTAAACCGTAATCTAAAGTCCTTTTAACATTTGCCCGTTTACTTTGCACACTGTACTTACAGTAACTCTTCTTCTCTTTCGCTATCTTCCTCACTGAAATCGCCTCCTCTCTCCCGTCACCTTAGTAACGGCCATCGCCGCCGTCGCTCCCACCACCTTTGTCACTCCCATCGCCGCTGGTCACCACCCATCTACGTACACTGGTCATCATCGTCGACGTCTCTATCGTGTACTGGGTATGCGCGCGGTCGATCAATTGTCGTTTTTTTCTAACTTTGTTCATATGCATGTCGATTGCTAGTTCTAACCTCGTTTCTGTCGAATCCTGAGAGTGTAATGGCAAATGTTCTAACCTTGTTCATATATTTGTGCCCAGATTCACAGTTAATTGCAACCTAGTTCGTGGGCTGATTTCTGCACTACTTGCCCACTTCGGTGCAGTAACGGTAATTTTGCAAACCAAACTGTAAACTGCTGTATTTACTTATTCTTAGCATTTAGTATTACAATTATAGTAGTGTAGTTTTCAAATATAAAACTAGTTGAGAGCCTTTGGTCTGGTATATATATCTCTTAGCATTCGAAGTTGTGATTCTTGTTTGCTGATTCTTGTTGCAGTTGATTTCTTGTACTTGTAAATATTTCTTTACGGTTAATACAGCTTACCTTTCTTCTAGATAAATATAAAATTAGTGTATAAGTAATTTTGATGGTGCGTGCGAATTTGACGTTGATAAAACTGATTGGGAAACGTCAGAAATATAGGGGAGATGCTGTCGAATTTTTTCCGCGGTTTAGCTAGCATTTTAACCTTGATTTTTTGATGAATTCTAATGTTGTCGTTTTTCCTTTATGCATCAGGACTACGACTTTATTTTGACTTCCGACCTCAACCGTCTTTGCATCGGCTAATCGTCTACCAGAGGTAAGATTTACATATATACATACAGTATTTGACAAACTACCAAACATAGTTATCCGCCCAAGATATACCTAATAGAGGTATATCTTCGGCAGTCCCTGTCGGGACTGTCCATGATTGTTAAATCTCACACCTAGGGTGTGAATGTGTTTTTAATATGTACTTTATTGATTATTTCAGCAGTATCTCTTTATTGTTCTTCGAATGCATATATTATTGATTAATATCATAATATCGTGCATTTGAAGAACTGTAGGGAGATGCTGCCGAAATTTTCAATAAATTACATATTAAAAACACGTTCACCGGTGGGATTTAATACTCATGGATGGATTTAGGTTGATAAGATACAAAAGTGTAAAGACTCTGCCACGGGTGACGGTATGAAATGGCTGCCTTCATATAAATAGCTAGAAGGAGATGGAACGTTCGTGGATTTACAGCGGAAATTTGGACGACAAGTTTTTAGAAGGAGTTGATAAGTTATGCACGGTGTTGGCGAACAATCTGAAACCTACAGACAAGGGATACATATTTTGTCCGTGTATCGACTGCCAAAAAAAATCTGAGATATCGCGGCGTTGAAACAATTAAGGAACATCTGATCTGCCGCGGTTTTACAAAAGATTTCCAAGACATAATCCGATGGCATGGTCAGAGTGTGTTCGATGTTATTAAGCCTGACGAAGGGGATAATGGTCAGGCAAACACAGAAACAGAACTTGGAGATGATACAGTTGCGGGTGATCCAGAAGACGTTACAGCGAACGTTGAGCCAGATTTCTGGGATGATGACATTGAGACTATGCTCGAAGATGTGGAACGACATTACTCTAACACGCCAGACAAGTATGAAAATTTGTTGGATTCATCCAAAACACCGTTGTACCCCGGGTGTGACCCTACAAAGTTAAGCAAGTTGAGTGTCGTCCTCAAGCTATTCAACTTGAAAGCGAAACATGGCTGGAGCGACGTAAGTTTCACTGACCTCCTGGAACTATTGAAATACGTTCTTCCGGTGGACAACGTTTTACCAACGACTACGTACTCAGCCAAAAACTGATGTGCCCAATTGGTATGGAGTACTAGAAAATTCATGCTTGTCCAAATGGTTGCATGATGTTTTGGAAATCGGATGAATTTGCTGAAAGCTGTTCGGCATGTGGAGCGTCACGGTATAAGAAACAACAAACTCACATCAGCGGTAGTAAGAAAGGTTCACCGGCTAAGGTACTGTGGTACCTGCCCATCATTCCAAGGTTCAGACGTTTGTTCTCCATTGAGAAAGACGCAGAGAATCTTCGGTGGCATTCAGTTCACAGGAAAAAGGATGGCAGATTGAGACATCCCGCTGATGCACCACAGTGGAGAAACATAGACATAAAATTTCCTGAGTTTGGTAACGAACCGAGAAACCTAAGGCTAGGCTTGTGCACGGATGGGATGAACCCTTACGGTACTTTGAGTAGCATACACAGTACCTGGCCTGTGCTTTTGGTTATTTACAATCTACCGCCGTGGTTATGCATGAAACCAAGACACATCTTGTTGTCTTTGTTAATATCGGGTCCAAAGCAACCGGGCAACAAAATTGATGTATTCCTACAACCTTTGATAGAGGATCTACAACTCTTGTGGAATGAAGGGGCTACGGTTTACGACTCATTCACAAAGAGGACTTCAATTTGCGTGCTATGTTGTACTGCACAATCAATGATTTCCCCGCCTATGGTAATCTTTCAGGCTATTCAATCAAGGGGGCGTTGGCGTGTCCGATTTGTGGTGAAAACACTTGTAGCATTCGCTTGAAACATAGTGGAAAAAACGTGTATATGGGCCACCGAAAAATGCTTCCAAAAGGACATAAGTATCGAAAGATGGCGAAAGAGTTCGATGGGAAAACTGATCACAGCGTGGCGCGCCAGCCTTTGACAGGTACAGAGATTTACAAAAAGTTGGATAATATTGTCAACAACTTCGGGCCGCCAACCAAAAGTGGTGAAAAAAGTGTCTGGAAAAAGAAATCAATATTTTGGGAACTCCAGTACTGGCAGCATCTGGAGGTTAGACATTGTATCGATGGGATGCATGTCGAGAAGAACGTGGGTGAAAGTATAACTAGCACCCTTTTGAACATAAAAGGAAAGACAAAGGATCATTTGAAAGGAAGAAAAGATTTAATTGAGTTGGGCATACGCACAGAGCTTGGCCCGCAAGAACGTGGAAAACGCACATTCTTGCCTCCTGCCTGTCACACTCTGTCTAAAGAAGAGAAACATAGTCTATGCAGTACCCTTTACAACATCAAGGTGCCATCAGGTTACTCCTCAAACATAAGAAACCTAGTGTCCATGACAGATTTCAAATTAGTAGGAATGAAATCTCACGATTATCATGTCCTACTTCAAGAATTTTTGCCAATTGCATTACGTGGGATCTTGCCGGATGCTGTCAGACACACAATCACAAACGTCAGTGTCTTCCTCAAATCCATTTTGTCTAAGGTTCTTGATGTGGACACTCTGTCTAAATTACAAAAGGATCTTATTGTGACAATGTGCCAGCTGGAGATGTATTTTCCTCCATCGTTCTTCGACATAATGATACATCTCCTCGTGCATCTTGTAAGAGAGATTCTGATGTGTGGTCCTTTGTACCTTCGCTACATGTATCCGTTCGAAAGGTACATGGGTGTCCTGAAGAAGAAAATGAAGAACCGTCGTCACCCAGAGGGTAGTATTATAGAGGGCACTATCACAGAGGAAGTTGTAGACTTCTGCACCAATTACCTAGAAGGTGTCGATACCATTGGACTTCCACGTTCTAGACACGAGGGCAGATTGAAGGGTGTTGGCACGGTTGGACGGAAACTGAAAAGAATTGACATAGACACTCTTAACAAAGCTCATTTAGTTGTGCTAAGTCATCTTGAAGATGTCGAACCATACTTTGATGAACACTTGTGTGTTTTAAGATCACAATATCCAGACATGAGTGACGTTAGACTACAAAATGAGCAGAATAGACATTTGTCAGATGGTTCAAAGACAGAGTCTTGTCCGATCAGTCCACGAATGTGCCTGAACTGATTAAAGTAGTTGCATTTGGACCAAATCTGGACGTAATTTCTTATGAGGGGTACGATGTCAACGGATTCACCTTTTTCACAGAACGTCAGGATCAGAAGTCAACGAATCAAAACAGTGGCGTAGAGCTTGAAGCTTATCAAAACTTATATGACATCGGTGTTGTCACAGTCCAGTCTCAGTAAAACAATCATATTTCGGTGTTATACAAGACATCTGGGTATTGGACTACAACAGCTACGAAATGTGTGTTTTCCGCTGTAACTGGGTTAACAACAATCATGGCTACCGTGAGGAGGAGCATGGTATGAAACTGGTTGATCTGTCTAGAGCTACTCCCACTGTTGAGCCATTCGTTGTTGGGACGAAGGTTAAGCAGATATTTTATGTAACTGATCCCTGTAATCCTAGATGGTCTGTTGTGCTTAAAGGGAGAAGAGGAATAGTTGGTGTGGATGGTGTGGTTGATGAGGATGAGTATGATGCAGAAGATGAACCTCCAACTGTTCCTATTTCATTGGAAGAGGCTGAGGTCACAGGTCATCGTGAGTATATACGATCAGACCATAACGAGGGAATGTGGGTTGAGAGATAATGGTGTATGTAAGTTATTACTATTAAAATTTATATGAAATTAACACTCTTTTATTTCTTGCTTGTATATGACCATTATGAAATGCTTAATTTAATTCAAATTTTATTTCAATCCTTGCAGGCATGGCTGATCAAGACATGGCTGATGAAGACTTCGATTTATATTGTCATGAGTTCAAAAGTGAGCAGCAAATGTAGGGGTGGCAAAACGGGTTCGCGGGTCGTGTTAGGCTAAACCCAAACCTGACCCGTTTATTAAACGGGTTGACCCGACCCAACCCGTTTAATTAATCGTGTCAAAATATGAAACCCAAACCCGACCCGTTTATTAAACGGGTTGACCAGGTTATCAAACGGGTTGACCCGTCTGACCCAATTAACTAATTATGTCCAAAGTTAAAACTCAAATCCGCATATATTTAACTCAAACCTAACATGTTTAGTTATATAAAAGAAAATAATTTGATTAATTAATATTAGATTTGTCATTCTATGATATTATTAACTTTAATTTAGTTAAATACTTAGTTTTAATATTTATATATCTTATTTATATTAAAATTTGATAATAAAAAAATGAATAATCTCTAATTTATAATATATATTTATTTAATATAAATTACTTAAACGGGTTAGCGAGTTACATACCTTAAACCCAAACCCTACACGGTTATTAAACGAGTCGTGTTCGGGTTGACCCGTTTATTTAATCATGTCAAATTTTAAAACCCAAACCCGCTAACTTCGTGTCGGGTTCGTGTTAGTCAAACGGGTCGTGTTGAAATTGCCACCCCTAAGCAAATGGTACCGGTTCCTTCTACCAGTGCCGCTACTGCTGTTGGCCCATCTACATCTGCTGCTGCTGTTGCTGCTGTTGGCCCTTCCATGAGTGCACCTTCTACGAGTGCTACTCAGAGACCCAGAGGTAGAGATCCGACCCGTGGGTTGAAACTGCAGAAACCGGATGAGATCAGTTTTCTGTGGGACAAGTATGAGAGGTATTGTGGGGGCAGCAGGTCAGAGTTCGCTAGTATGCTAGGGACTCTGGCCAGATCACATTGCTGCATCAACCACACATGGAAACAAGTCCCGGAAGAAGTTAAGGAGACCATCTGGAAGAAGGTGCAAGAACGATACAAGATCCCAGAAGAAGTGGAGAAGACCGTTCTTTCTTTGGTGTCGGCAAAGCTAAATCATTCCGCCACTACTTGGTTGAGCACTGGATCAAGAGGGTGCCCCCACGTGAGCCTCCGCCGTATGTTGTGTACAACGGCATGATCACTGAAGAGGAGTGGAAGGTGTTCGTTGAGCGGCACTCCACCCCCGAGTTCAGGGTATGTTTGTGTGTACTCTTTTATGAATTAATGCTCATAATGCTTTATCCCTGATTTTCTAATTAATTTTATGTTGTACTTTCTTAACAGCAAATACAAGAACAAGCACGGCAAAACCGTGAAGCTAATCTCTACCCCCACACCATGGGACGAAGGGGATATGTGGGCAGCCTCAACATGTGGAAAGAAGTTGGTTTGCTGACACAGAGGAACGAGGATGGAAGTGAATGCCCGATCGAGGATGTCTCTGAGGCGAGGAGGGTGTAGATGTTCATACTGGGACGCCAGAAAATGACCAGCGAAGGTCAGAGGATATTTCCTCATGCTGCGACGGAACAATTGGCTAACCATATTGTAAGTATTTGAAAGTAGCTGTTAAATAATTTACTTACATACTCAAGTGTTTGTTGATCTTAAATATAGTGTTAACTTCTTTGACAATTGGACAGTATGAAGCGGCACAGAGAGGAGAAATAGACATACATGCTCCTCCTTCTCAAGACGACGCTCTCAATCAAATACTTGGGACGAAGGATCACCCGGGGCGTGTTAGAGGATTTGGGGGAGAAGTACGTCAGAAGCACGTATTCCCGCCATCTGCTAGGAAGGGTCAGATGAGTGTTGCTGAAGTCGAGGCGATGGTAGAGCGTAAGTTCGCTGCTGAGCGCCAAGCTAATGAGGAGAAACAGGCTGCTGAGCGCCGGGCTATCGAGGAGAGGCTGCAGGAAGCGTTGAATTCGATCACACATGTGACTACTCAGCAGCAGCATTATCCTCCTCGACTGTCTTCCTCGTCTAGTTGTGCTCCGACCGCTGACCCGTACCCATTTGCCAACATCCAGGTTAGCTTTGTTTAACTATTTTTCTCCTTAAATAAAGTCATTTAAATAGTATTAGATTGGACTCACTTATTTATTTCACGTATTATCTCTGTTTATTAAAGGAGCAAAAAATGCCGTCTCCAAATACCATTAGAAGGGCACCCTGTAGATGTGGCCTACGGGACGGTGTTGCCATCAGGTCCACTCACGCTCATCAATTTCGTACGTCTACCCCCATTCTACGCGCGTGTGACCTTGGACCTAATAATTGATGGATTTGAGTATGCATACCTTCCAATGGCGTTTGACAACAAATGCACGCTGATTGATGCGAAGGGAGACATATTGCCCTGGCCAGCATGTTATATTGTTGTCACCAATGAGGTAAGACTGTTTGACAACCATATAGTATCTAATAAAATACATTATTTAGCATTAAGTGTCTAATATAATCTATTATAGATCCCTGAGCTTCCTCGCCACGTATCCCGACCCAGAGAAGAAGAGATCAGCGCGCCGGAGAATCTTGAGATCCCTGAGCTTCCTCGCCGCGTATCCCGACCCAGAGAAGAAGAGATCATCAGCACGCCGGCGAATCCTGTCAGAAGTACAAGGGTATGTTCTAGATAAATGTTTAATGTCACTATAATAATCAATTAGTAATTATCTTTACATTTATGCTTTACTGTTTATGTGTGAAGGGTAAGAATCTAGTGAGTTGGGGTGCGAAAAGTAAGAATCCAGCGCCCGTTCGGGGTCGTACCAAGACTTCTCAGGCGCCAAAAAATAAGTTCTCACTGCCACAAAAACTTGTTAATGTTTTGGGGCCTCGTTAGATGAATCTCTACGACAAGATCATTGTGAAGTCACCTCAAACTATCAACTTCATGATGACGCTTCCAAAGTCGATGTTTCACTACGAAGAAGATATGACCACGACGATCAACTTTGGGGACATCAGAGAGATGATGATTGGAGATTACCTAAACATTAACATTATTCAAGCTTATCTAAAGTAAGTGTTCTTTCCTCATACTGTAAAAACATATAGAATAAGTATCTATGAAGTTGCATTGGCTAACTTTTTATAGTACATGTGATATAATAGAGGTTTGCTTGAGAGATGTGCCGAGAAGAGCATCACCTCCATTACTGCGGTGTGCCCGGAGCGTTTATCGTACGACTCAGTCAATAGGGACCCGGGGAGGTTTTGTGAATACATGACTCATTGCTTCGATGTTGCTGATCGACAGAATAAATTATTCATTCTAATGCCGTATCACCAAACGTGAGTTCTGATATAAAATTACATACTAATTAGCTAACTTTTTTACCTTCATTTCTCATTTCATTTTGTATTTGACATTGTAGCCACCACTGGGCTTTGTTTATATTATGCGCTGCCACCGCTACTCTGCTCGTTCTCGATCCACTAGGGCAGTGGACAGGATTCAACACTGAAGACTTAATCAGAGAGTAAGTTTTTATTACTATTTAATTGTTTGTAAGTTTTTTGAACCAAAATTAATGTACTTGTTCAATTTGCTAAACGCTTTTGTTAATATATGCAACAGTTGTTACAGTAAAACCTCTCAGGGAGAGTTTGCTGATTTGACCGTCGATTACATCAAGGTTTGGTAATTCATGTATTTCATTCGTGCTGCTATTATCTTTGTACAATTGTTTTACATTTGTGAATTTTGGTAATTTAGTGCCCTACCCAAAAGGATTCTAGGAGTTGCGGGTACTACGTGATGCGGTATATGTACGAGTTCTGCGGGTACTTCCCAGGATTTAAGAATGATAAAGACAAGGTAATACGAACGCTGTCTTGTATTTGATTCTTTCGGCGGATTTTTTGTGTCTTTATCTTAATCTCATTATGTGTTCCATTCCTTTTCTTGTTCCAGATTAAAGAGCATTTTGCCGAATTCTCAACTTACAGTCCAAACGACTTGTATCATGTCAGAGAGAGCATGTCAGCCATATTTATGAGAATGGAGTGGTAGACTAGCTAGCTCTGATGCTGCTATGATAGATTTTGTTTTTCATGTACAGTTTTCTGCACCGTTTTTGTACTGTTTTATGCTTCTGTTTTCTGCTAGCTGCTGCTGCTGTGTAACAGATTCTAGCTGCTGTATTGAATATTTTTTGTAATGAATTGCTAGCTGCTGTAACAGATTCTAGCTGCTGTATTGAATATTTTTTGTTGCTGTAACAGATTTTCGATCTGGTGTATATTAGATGTTATCTCTGTTGCAATTGTGCGCAAAGAATGAATTTGTGTTGTTGGTATTTGATTCAGGTGTTTCAATTGTGCAGTTTCTGCACATCTGCTGGTCTGATGCCCTCTGTTGCTTATCTGTTATAATTCTGGCTCTGTTGCAATTGTGTAGATTTGTAAAAAAAATTACACTTTAGATGACGGTTTAAACAATAACCGTAATCTAAAGTCCTTTGGGTGCACGCGCCAAAAGACTTTACATTACGGTTATTGTTTAAACCGTCATCTAAAGTGTACACTTTACATTACGGTTATTGGTAAAACCGTAATGTAAAGTCAATGGCACGCTGGACGGAAAAGGGCCTTTAATTACGGTTTAAAACCGTAATTAAAGATGTCACCATCTTTAATGACGCCCATGTAGATTACGGTCCAGAACCGTAATTATACACGATTTTGGACCGTAATTAAAGGCTCGCGTTCCACCAGTGTAGGCTTTATTGTCTGTACTTTAACTAGCCCAATTAGTCTCTTGTCAAAGGTTCAGGCATGGGATCGAAGCAACAAGATGGTGATGGCTTGGCTCATTAATAGTCTGGAGAAATCCATCACCGAGAGTGTAATATTTGGGACGACAACTGCACGAATTTGGAAGGAACTGTGTGCCGGTTTCGACCAGAGCGATGCTACTCGAACCTATGACCTAAAGCAGCAGCTTAGTGCCATCACCCAAGGAAAGGACAGTGTCTGCGCCTACTACTCTCCAATTAAACTGCTCTGGGATGAACTTGATGCAACATAATAGGTTCCAGTTTGTGCTTTCGAAAACACCAACTAGTTCAAGAAATATGTGCAAGAGCGAAGGTTGATTAAGTTTATAATGGGGTTGAATGAGAGATACTCAGTAATTAGGGAAAGTTTTGATGATATCCCCTCTTCCCAGCATCGAACAGGTATTTTCCCTGTTGATTCAAAAGGAACACTGAAAAAGGCTGACCTCGACTTTTGCTGCAAACAACTTAGAGACCACTTCTATGTCTTTCGTCGTCGAACAGGGAAGAAAACCTAATTCAAGAAACCAACACCCTGGAGCTTCGAGGTGCTTCACAGTGACTTGCACATACTGTGAGAAATCCGGTCATTTGGAGGAGAAATGCTTCCAGAAGCATGGTTTTCCCTAGGGTTGGATATGAAGCAGACCAAGAAGGACAGTTGCAAATGTCTGTGTTGTAGGTGTTAAAACAGAACAACCCAAGGATCCCTTTGAAGGCCACCTAACTAATGAACAAGTTTCCCAATTGCTGATGTACATCAGTAAGTCCCAAGGTGCGAGCAAGGACACCAATGTTGAGCAACAGGATTCGAGCTGCAGTTTTGTGGGTACAATACATCTATCATCTTTACCATCCCTTGTTTTTCATAGTAATCAGTTAAATGACGAAGAAAATCTTAGAAATCATGTTGATAGAAACTTGAAATCATCCATTTGGATTCTAGATTCAGGGGCTTTGGATCATTTGTGTTGTGACTTATCTATTTCTAGTAATTATCATGTTCTAGAACAGCCTCACAGTATTACCATGCCTGATGGACACACTCAATATGTGAGAGTAATTAGGGATGCCGATATAAATACCTTAATTAAGATGAAACATGTTTTGATTGTCCTAGGTTTTAAATTTAACCTTATAGGCATTAGTAAGCTATCCAATGATATGAATGGGAAAATTCATTTGACTCTAAGTAATGTGTTTATCTGGACTTTGAGGAAAAAAATGAAGTGCAAATTGGTCACCATCACAAGGGCCTCTACTTGCTTGATACTTGTTATGATAGATAAACCTGTGGGAATGTTGTAAGGAATCAGTTTGTTTCTGCGGGAATGGGAAATAGTTTAGTACCTAGTTTCGATGGTAATGATCATCTTTATCTTTGGTATCATCGCCTAGGCCACTTGCTCAAGAAAAGGCTATTAGATTTAAATCTTGTAAATGGGGATGTTTCTTGTTAACAATTCTTTTGTGAGCCTTGTCATAGGGCTAAAAGTCATAGGTTGCCATTTGGAACCAGTAGCATAAAGTCAAAACAAATCCGATTTAATACGTGTAGATTTGGGGGGGGGGGGAGGCTTACTCTTAGAAATCTCATGATGGTTTCCAGTACTTTCTCACAATTGTTGTTGACAAAAGTAGGGCAACTTGGGTTCACCTCCAACAAGTCTGATTCTTTCCATATCATAATTGAATTCCTTGAAATGGTTCAGAGACAATTTGGTAAAATGGTCAAATGCATTAGAACAGATAATGCTTATGAGTTAGGTGGCTCTAGGTTTGGATCTAGTTATCTGAAAGAAAGGGAAATAAAACATGAAACCTCTTGCCCACATTCTCCACAACATAACAGTGTTGTGGAGTGCAAGCATAGACATATAGTTGAGACACCAAGAGTTCTCATGTTTCATTCAGGTCTTCCCACAAGCTTTTAAGGAGAAATTATTCTCACAGCTACCTATCTCATAAACAGAATGCCTTTGAGGTCCTTGGATGGCAAGATTCCCTAAAATTATTTTTGGTCATAAACCTGATTATTCACTCTTGAAATGTTTTGGATGTTTGTGTTTTGTCAATGTGAATACCAATCAACATGATAATTTCTGTTCAACAGGCATAAACGGTATTCCCATTGGGTATCCTCAAGGACTGAACTCGTATGCTTAGTCATGTTTTCACTTCGCGTAGTCGGAATTTAAAAAAACTTTACGATTTTGCCCTTCCCTCAAAATGTTTTAATAATTACAATATCTACCCAAAACTTATGACATATTACAAGGAGCCCCCAAATTTCATTATATAAGGAGGGTGAATATGTTATGAAATAAAACAAGTTTGATTGTTTTACTATTGAACAAGAAGTAGATGATAGTTAATGTCGATGACTCTAACTAACACTACTCGTAAATGGAAAAACTACATATTTAAGAAGAAATAACACATATATCAAATAAATTATCAGTAAAGTAGATCATAACGAACTAGACGAAAAGACGAACGCGTAGGCATAAACAGATTGACAAACGGAGCTATAATGAAGAAGATATAGCGATTTTAAGACCAATACCTGGCGCCAGCGCTAACAGAGAAGGGCCGGCACCAGCGCCGTTTGTCGATCCGTTTGCACGGACGTGTTTGTCTTTTCGTCTACTTCGTTATGACCTATTTTGCTGATAATTTGTTTGATACATGTGTTATTTCTTCTTAAATACGTAGTTTTTCCATTTACGAGTAGTGCTAGTTATAGTCATCGACATTAACTATCATCTACTTCTTGTTCAATAGTACAACAATTAAGCCTGTTTTATTTTATTATAGTTGTCGACATTGACTATCATATGCACTAATTTCACAACCATCGAAGATGAATCTATCTAAATTTAATTAACCGACGATTTAGACACCAATCTAATTAGTTAAAGTTATCGACATTAACTACCATGGACTTCTTATTCTAATTAATTAATCTTTTGGACACCGATCTAATGAGTCAGAAGTATCGACATAAACTATCATCGACTTCTTATTCGATAGTAAAACAATCAAGCCTGTTCTATTCTAATTAATAGACGAATTGGACACCGATCTAAATATTTAGATGCATCGACATTAACTATCATCGACTCTTGTTTGAAATTTCCTATCAATTCCACTAATTCCATGTCCATTGAAGAAGAATCTATTTGAAAATCATCGAAATTGTCTATCATTTCCACCAATTTCACGTCCATTGAAGAAGAATCTATTTGAAAATTATCAAAATTATCTATCAATATCGACATTAACTATTAGCGACTTCTTATTCGATAGTAACACAATCAAACCTGTTATATTCTAATTAACAGATGAATTGGACACTGATCTAAATAGTTAGATGTATCGACATTAACTATCATTGACGTCTTGTTCAAAATTGCCTATCAATTCCTCTAACTCCATGTCCATTGAAGAAGAATCTATTTGAAAATCATCGAAATTGTTTATCATTTCCACCAATTTCACTTCCATTGAAGAAGAATCTATTTGAAATTATCAAAATTGCCTATCAATATTGACATTAACTATCATTGGCTTCTTATTTGATAGTAAAACAATCAAGCCTGTTCTATTCTAATTAACAGACGAATTGGACACCAATCTAAATAGTTAGATGTATCGACATTAACTATCATTGACGTCTTGTTCAAACTTTCCTATCAATTCCACTAATTCCATGTCCATTGAAGAATAATCTATTTGAAAATCATCAAAATTGTCTATCATTTCCACCAACTTCACGTTTATTGAAGAAGAATCTATTTGAAATTACCGAAATTGCCCATCAATATCGACATTAACTATCATCGACTTCTTATTTGATAGTAAAACAATCAAGCCTATTCTATTCTAATTGACAGATGAATTGGACACCTATCTAAATAGCTAGATGTATCGACATTGTAATACTTTTGAGGTTTACCTCCCACATCGATTGGAGGGGAGAACAAACCACTCCTTATATGGGTGGGGATACCTCTCCTTGTTGTGAGACCTTTTAGGGCTAGAAAACCCCAGGAACAAAACCGTGCGGTCTGTGTGCTAGAGCGGACAATATCACAACAATGGGATACTGGGCTATTACAGTTGGTATCAGAGCGAGACCCAGGTCGGTGTGCCGGTGTGGCCCGCGAGGGCGCTAGGCTCCTAAGGGTGGAGTGTAATACCCTTGAGGTTTACCACCCACATCGATTGGAGGGGAGAACGAACCACTCCTTATATGGGCGGGGATTCCTCTCCTTGTTGTTAGGCCTATAGGGGCTTGAAAACCCCAGAAACAAAACCGTGCAGTCTGTGTGCCAGAGCGGACAATATCACAACAGTGGGATACTAGGATGTTACATTAACTATCATTTGATGTTCAAAATTGCCTATCAATTCCACTAATTTCATGTCCGTTGAAGAAAAATCTATTTAAAAAACATCAAAATTGTCTATCATTTCCACTAATTTAACGTCCTTTGAAGAAGAAATTAGTGGAAATGATAGACAATTTTGACGACTTTCGAAATAGATTCTTCTTCTACGGTCATGAAGTTTGTGGAAATAGACAAATTTGATGACTTTCAAATAGATTCTTCCTCAACGGACGTGAAATTAGTGGAAATGATAGACACTTTTGATGATTTTTAAATAGATTCTTCTTCAATGGACATGAAATTAGTTGCAAAGATGGACAATTTTGACAATTTTCAAATAGATTCTTCTTCAACGAATGTGAAATTAGTGGAAATGATAGACAATTTCGATAACTTTCAAATATATTCGTCTTTGACGATCACGAAATTAGTGCAGATGATAGTCAATGTCGATAAATTTAATAAAATAAAACAAGCTTGATGGTTTTACTATTGAACAAGAAGTATGTATATGTAAATGTCAAACAGATTACAACTTGTGCATTTTACGTTAATTGAGATCAGTGCTCTCAGTAAGAACTATGTATATGTAAATGTTAAACAGATTGCAACTTGTGCACTTTACGTTGATTGAGATCAGTGCTCTCAGTAAGAACTATGTATATGTAAATTTCAAAGGTTAGAATTTCTCTTCTCGCACTGTAATCACTAGAGAACAACATAAAAGGGTGAATGAGATTGGTTTGCCGATGGAGATAGCTCAAAAATGACTTTTGAAGAAAGTTAATATCATAGACTTGTGCCAGTCAATCATGTACTAAAGCTTGGCCCGAGTAGATGAGAATTCTGATTATAAGCAAAGGATAAGATTTCTCTTCTAGCATTGTGATCATTGGTGAACAATATAAAAGGGTGAATGAGATTGGTTTGTCGATGGAGATAGCTCAAAAAATGACTTTTGAATACAAAGTGAATATCACTAAAAGTTTATGGTAGTTAGTGTTGACACATCTAACCATATGGATCGATGTTCAAATCATGTTAATTAGAATATTTACAACTACATGTACAAAGAATTCCAAACAAACAATGTAACTCAATCATCCGGTAGATGAATGCCAGCACCCGGTTCGGTCAAAGGAAACACTGATTCGTCATCGAATTCACCATCATCCACAAATATTTGGCTCATATTAAATAGATAACTTGTGCCTATGTTAACTGATTCATCATCGAATTCACCATCATTCTCACCCTAAGCAGAAACAATCAATTGTTCTGTTCAGTCACGTGATATAACTCGTAAATGTGAAAACTACATATTTAAGAAGAAATAACACATATATCAGAAAAATCATCAACAAAGTAGATCATAATAAATTAGACGAAAAGACGAATACGTCGGCGCAAACGGATCGACAAACAGAGATATAACAAAGAAGATATAGCGATTTTAAGACTAAAACCCGGCATCAGCGCCAACAGAGAAGGGCAGGCGGCAGCGCCGGTAAGGAAGAGGAGGCCTCCGTTTGTCGATCCGTTTACGCCGACGTGTCCGTCTTTTGTCTACTTTGTTATGATCTACTTTGCTGATAATTTTTCTGATATATGTGTTATTTCTTCTTAAGTATGTTGTTTTTCCATTTAATAGGAAAACTAAACTCGTACGCTCAGTCGTGTTCACTTCGCGTAGTCGTAATGAAATTTGGATGCACCTCGTAATATATCACAAATTGTGGGTAAATATTGTAATTTTTGGAAAATATTGAAGCAGAGGTAAGTTGGTCATTTTTTGACTGAGCAAATGGAATTCCGACTGCGCGTAGTGACCCTCGAAAGAAAAATTATAAAATATATGATCTTAACAACTCCAAGGTCAACTATAACAAAGATGTTGTCTTTCATGAGAATATTTTTCCTTTTAAGAATGTCCATGAACATGAGATGAAGCTTCTGATGATTTTGTTTTACCCGGCACATCTATTGATTCTATAAAAACAGAATGAACTAATCTTTGTTTCTGAGAGTGACCAAGAGTGTTCACAACACAAGAATATATTTCCTTAAAGCCAAGGCAATCTAGAGGATAATGTATGTTTTCAGGAGGAAGACCAGTCAACACAAATAAGGCAAACAACAGAGAATACAAATGATAAAACAGAAGCCTATGAAGAAGTTTTCGTGAGATGATCATAGAGAGAAACATCCTCTAAGCTATCTAAGAGACTATGAAGTTGGACAAGTTATCAACAACAAAACAGATAAGTATTCTAAAGATTTATTTTCTTCTATATTGTCTAATAGTATAAGTACTGTTGTTGCAATGCTTAGTCTGATAGGGTTATAACTCATGATTTTGATAATCTCAACTATGTTGCTGTCAATGATGAAGGTAGTTCATATTCTCTTGTTGACAAAATCTGTTTATTAGATAAAAATAAGGATAGTTCTTCGGTAACCTAAAAAGAGAGGTAGATCCCATGACTTACGATCAAGCTGTAAAATTTCCTAGATGGAGAAGGGCAATGAGAAAAGAGTTTCAGGCTTTAGACAGAAACAAAACTTGGGTTTTAGTTGACTTACCATTGGGCAAAAGAGTTGTTAAATGTAAATGGGTATACAACTATAAGTATAAGGCTGATGGAACTTTGGAAAGATGTAAGGCATATTGGTTACAAAAGGCTTTACTAAAAAAACACGGGATATATTACCAAGAAAAATTTTCACCAATTGTTAAATTTACCAATGTTAAGGCTTTAGTTATTACCTCTATTAAAAAAGGGTGGAAAATAAGTCAACATGACATGAACAGTGCATTTTTACATGGTGACCTCTTAGAGGAAGTTTATATGGAATTTCCCAAGGGATACAATGGTGAAGTGCCAATAAGGTCTGCCAAGAAGTCTCTCTATGGCTTTAAACAGATATCAAGGCAATGACACCAGAAACTAAGTGACTTTCTCTAAAATCTAGGTTTTGTCCAGTCTCTAAACGACTATTCGTGTTCTATAATAAAACATGAAGTCAAGTATGTTTTTTTGTTATGTATGTCGATGATATTTTATTGACAGGAGATAATTTAGAGTTGATAAAAATGGTCAAACATGAACTGAATATTAAATTTTAGATTAAGGATTTAGGAACTCCGAATCTCTTCATTGGCATGGAGTTTTTACACACATCTCAGAAAATCATACTAACACAAAGAGGTATGCAGAAGACCTTGTTAGGGAATTTGATAGTCAAGATAAGAAAACTACAGTAGGGCTTCTAGAATTAAATTGTAAACTTTACAAAAAGCAAGGAGAACCACTTAGTAATGCTTCTATTTATAGGAGACTTGTTGGGAAGATTAGTTTCTAGGCCCATAGTAGACCTGACCTATGCTTTTCTATCCAGGTTCTGAGTCAATTTCAGGTACCCACTATTTTACATTACAATGATGTGTTACACTCATAGAGATACGTTAAAAGAACATTAGGCTAGGGTTCACTGTTTAATTAAAGGAAAGAATTTGACCTGATTGCCTATTGCAACACAGATTGGGCCAACTGTCCTAACACTAGGATGTCCATCAGCGGGTATTTTCTGCAGCTAAGAGGGAGCCCACTTTCCTGGAAGTCCAAGAAGCAAACTACGTTGCTCTAACCTCTGCAGAATCGGAGTACCGCTGCATGAAAGATCCAAGAACATAATCATCCTGGTACTTAGGCACATGTTTGGACCTTTCTGGCCTTTTGAGAATTGGATTTTCTTCCTCAGTAGATTATGGATGAGTCTCCTCTACATCTTCTCCTTGTCTGTGATTCTCCTCTGCCGAAGTGACACCTCTAGAAACTTTGAGTTCTCGATTTTCATCTTCTTCACCTTCAGCACCTTGGAGCTTTCTGTTTTCATCTTTCTCACTATGGATTTCCTGATTAGTCTGGCTCGCACTTGTTTTATTTGTATTAGTATCAATAAAAGATAAGGAATCATTCACAGGCAACACCATTTCTCTCTGAGTATCAGCGAAAATAAACTCTATTGAACCACCTTGATTTTGTTTAAAAATATATACTTCCTCATGAAAGACCACATCTCTACTATATATCAATTTTATCCATATCATAGAGTCTATACCCCTTCTTATTTTGTTCATAACCGAGAAAAATACATTTTACAAGTCTAGATAAAAATTTATCACACTACTCCTTATTAATGTTGGCAAAACAAAGACCTAAAGCGTTTAAGGACAACATAATCACGCTTTTGTCCATATATTAGCTTAAAAGGGGTTTTATTATCAACACTAGTGAGAGGTAGTCTATTAATCAATTAAGTGGCAATGAGGATGCTTTCCCCCCAAAATTTCTTGGGAAGAGAGGAGTGAAACATGAGGGCCATAGCAGTTTCTAATATATGTCTATGTTTCTGTTCAACCACACCATTTTGTTGTGGTGTGTATGAACAAGTGGTTTGATGTTTGATACCCTTAAGTTTAAAATAATTAATCCCAGCCCTTGAACTCCCAAGTTCATAAGAACTATCCGATCTAACACATTTAATTCTTTTATTAAACTATTTTTCAACCATACTTATGAAACTCACAATGAGATGAAAACATTAAGATTTTAAACTACACAAGTAAGTCCAAGTTACATGGCTTTTATCTTCAACAATAGTAAGGAAATAAGAGTATCCATCATGGGTTTTCAAATTGTAGGGGCCTCAAAGGTCAACATGTATCAATTCAAAATATCTTGAGTTTTTTATTGAATTGGAGAGAAAAGCAAGCCTATGACTTTTTGCCCTATTACATGGTTCACAGATAAGATATTTATGTACCACACTCACCTTAACAGACCTAACCTTGAAATCCTCTCCTTGGGTAAATTCCCAAGTCTACGATGCCATAAATCTAGGGAATTCTTACACTCAAGACCTAATTCCAGAGAATCATTACTATCAACTTGCGAGTTAAAACATTTCTTGCTTCTCTTATCACATTCTGTCAAGCACATAAAGACCCCTCTGGACTTGACCAATATTCATTGAGTTCATAAGCCTAGTAAATACAACATGTGGGATTAAAACAGAGCCTAGCATTCATTTGACTAGATAGCTTGCTAACTCAAATAATTCCAAATCTAAACTAGGCACAAATAAAACATCGTTGAGTAATATCAAATTGTTTATTCTGATATTTCCTATTATCCTAACCAGTTGAGGATGCCCATCAGACATCCCAACGATATGAGCCATGTCAAGGAAAGAAACCTCATAGAACATAGATAGATCACCACACATATGGTCTAACGCACCACTATCTATTATCCATTTTGTCTTCTTATAACACTATTACAGGCATTAAGAATTTTATAAATACTACTAGTCCAACTAATCTTACTTTGTGAGAGAAACTTACCAATCAATAGTTGGATTCAAAGTATTGTGCCTCCTTGCTACCAATCTGAGATCTATTGATGTAGTTCATGAGTTGGTTCACCTATTCAGTGGTCAAAACCCCTCCAAATGGTTCCTTGCATCCCTCTTCCTTTTATTCACCAACGTTATTTGCCTGAAGCCTTTTCTCTTTTTCCATGAGCCATCCAGGGGGGAAACCATGTTTTTGGTAACACCTTTCTTTTGTACGCGCAATCTTATGACGGTAAGTGCATTGGGTACCATTGCTCCTTCCTCCTTCAGTTTGGCCACGACCAAATCCTATTTCTTCCTTGGCTCACAGAAAAAGCAACTGGCGCCTCAGTATCAGCAATTGGAGGAGTCGAGGATTTTGTCTTTCTTGCTGAATCAGCATAGAAAACGCTTGTTCAATCAATGGAAGCGACGAGATCATCAAGATATTTTCTCTAGCGGCATTATATCTATCATTAAGACCCATCATGAACTTAATTGATCTCTGGTATCTAATATAATCCTTGAACGCTCTATCTGTCGCACAAGAACAAGCAGGTAGAGAGGTTGTGGCATCAGTCGCGTCCCAAATACCTCTCATTTTCATAAAGTAGTCCCTGATGGTGTCATTTCCTTGCAAAGTACTAACGAGGATTCACTCCAAATCATACATTTGAGTGGCATCAACTTGATCATACAGTGCATAGAAATCCTCCCAGATCTTGACCGCCAATGACCAGAACAGAACATAATCAACCACTCATTTTTTCAAGCTCATCAAGATCCACAAACAAACCATATTGTTGCAGTGGCCCCAAGCTTGAGAACGCATGTCACAGTCTGTCGGCTTCTTGAGGCTTCCTTCCTCAAAGCCAAGCTTGTTTTTCGAAGCCAAAGCAATTTCAACCTGGTGTTTCCAACAAGGGAAACCAGGTCCATCATCGTACTTAGTTGCAAGCAAAAGAACGGGGTGGTCAGAGCTAGACAAGTATAAGGGATCTTCGATCTCGATTGATGCATTGCCACTACTGCCAGCCTCAGGATCAAGAACTCCTTTCCCGAATTCTCCTGAATTAAGGTTTTCATCCTCTCTGTCATTCTCGACCATCGACTTTTATAGAAGACCCTGAACAAGACTCGGAGAAGGAAGGCGACAAGAACCAAATCGGATCAATGAAGAATCGGTAGAGAAGAGGTCGACAATATGATAGAGATCTCAGGAAGCATAATCAAGAGATGGATCCCATGAAAGAATTTGACTCAAGAACTGGAATTTTGCTTCCACTAATCGATGCGTACTAGAGTTACAGAGAAGTTGTTTCTCTTCTCACTTTTCTATTTCACCTTAGAGAAGAAAGAAGACCTAATATACAAAACCTAAAAACTAACCACTGACTAAATTTCCTTTAACAGTTATTAATGGAAAGCACAACTAAACAGACATATGACTCACTAACATAACAGAGAACCAACCAATAAACAAGCCGGGTCTAACTAACTACAGTTCCTAATCCTAACATCTAGAGGGAAGACCATATAAAAGAGGTCTAACCGGATTCTATTTTAATTCTTGCTCCTTTAACAACTATAGGAATAACCGATTGGACTGAAGCCTAGATGAAACTACCGTGTTGGCCTTTTGAAGATCTAAGGCTGTTTGAATTTGGATAGTATAAACTTTCCAAGGTTTTAGCCACTAAGGAATTAGGATATAAGAGGAGATTCTAGTTTTGCTTGGCTAGGGGGGTTTTCTTAAAATTGACAATAGATCTAAAGCCAAACCCTTCCTCTTTGTTGTGATTGCAAATGCAAAGAGACGATCATTTAACCCACTACATCCCCTATGCTCTCCTCCTCCACCCCACCAAAAAGATGCAAACAGAGAGTTATTGATAATGTCTTTACGTAGCAAAAAAGAGACATAGAGTAAATGGAGAGAGACTGAAGAACACTAGTGATCATCACTGATCGAGCTGCTTAAGACATAGTTTATTCCAAGCCAAGATTTTTTTTTGGGAAATTTCACGATATACCCCCGAGGTTTGAGCGAATTTTACGTGATACCCCCGAGGTTTCATTTTCATTACGATATACCCCCGAGATTTCATTTTTTTTACGATATACCCCTGAGGTTTCATTTTCATTACGATATACCCCTGAGGTTTCAATTTTATTACGAGATGCCCCTCAGTTCAGATTCGGATATATTATATTTATCATATCCTCATTTTACCCTCGCACCATATGCCCCGTAACACGGGTTTATGGTCAATTTTTTTTAAAATTTAAAATATGAACAAAATGCACATAAAAATTAAAGATCAATTAAAATTTTATTTAAATTTAAAAAACATAAATAAAAGTATAAAAACAAATTAAAAATTTAGAATCATGAAAGGTTTAAAATAAATAGAAATGACTAACCAACAAAAAAAATCTATTTAAAAAACTTATATTGTTACATAATTTAAAAACTATTATAGCGGTGGCTTAAAATCATATGCCCCGCAATAACCTCAGGGATATATGGTCAAAGTTTTGTTTGAATTTGAAACTTAAATAAAATGCTCATATAAATTAAAGTTCATATAAAATTTGAAATCAATATTAAAAAATGAATATAATTAAATAAACATAAAACAAAAAATTAATAAATAGAAATGACTAAAAAATAAAAAGTAATCTATTTTGAAAAATAAACATAACTTGTTAAGGAGTTACCTAGATATGTATTAAAATTGTAAAAAGTATAACAATAATATGAAGAATATTAAAAGCAACAATTTCATATAGTACATAGAAAAAATAATTATTTTAAATTAGAAAAATAAAGTATAAAAATCATTTTTTGTTCTTTAAATATAATTGCTATAATAGTTTTTAAATTATGTAACAATATAAGTTTTTTAAATAGATTATTTTTTTTGTTGTTTGGTCATTTCTATTTATTTTAAACTTTTTATGATTCTAATTTTTTAATTTATTTTTATACTTTTATTTATGTTTTTAAAAATTGAATTAAAATATTAATTGATCTTTAATTTTTCTGTGTATTTTGTTCATATTTTAAATTTTAAAAAATTTGACCATAAATCCATGTTACGGGGCATATGGTACGAGGGTAAAATGAGGATATAATAAATATAATATATTAGAATCTAAACTAAGGGGCATCTCATAATAAAATTGAAATCTAAGGGATATATTGTAATGAAAATGAAACCTCGGGGGTATATCGTAAAATTCGCTCAAACGGATATATCATGAAATTTCCCTTTTTTTTAATAACTTCTATTAGATAAGTGTAGTGAAGCCTTTTGTTTCTCCCCACTTTGTAGGTAGACCCAAGTATTGCTCAAAATACTCCATTCACGGCCAAGTTAATGACTAGCCACTAGCAAGAATTAAGGGAAATAAAACGTTTCTGACTCAAGAATTGCTCATCGTCTAATTCTGACTTAATAACTTCGGAAGATAACTAGTATTGCTACTATCCAGCTTACCGTCGGATGATAGATTAATACCATAAAATACTGTGTTTCAACAAACAAATCCAGACATTGAACTGATGACAACAGTGCATGCATGGCTGATGCCATCGATTCAACAAAGTAGTGTAGCTGCATACAGTGTTTTTCTTTCAATTCAATCAATATTTTGACTGTTTTTGTTGACTTAGGTTGGTAGTTGTTGGCTAAAAGAAATAAACAGAGAAGAGAAAGGGGCATGTTTATCATAGTTTTTAGACATTATTTTGAAGGAGATTTTTTGTCGGTAGGTCATATTTATTTTTTTACTGATATAATGCAATATAGAGAATTTTAATCACACTAAATAGGTGAACGTAACAAAGCCAATATTCATGGTTTTAATCCTCTTAAGAAAGGCTTATTGAGTTCAAAAAAAAAAAAAGAAAGGCTTATGCTCCTCTCTCTATGGCTCCCCCGAATAGTAGCTCTATAAGGTTGGACCGTTTTGGTTTAGCATAGGGTTGAAGCAATGGGCTGCGTGGGCGGGGGAGGTAGGTAATGGGCCTACTATCACAAGAAGGACGCTGGCCTTTTATAAAGCAAGGCTGTCCATGCCCTTAACTTGCTAATTAGTATGATTGTATAATCTTGCAATCTGCATCAGCAAGATATATTGCTAAAGGGAGGGTGCTCCTCCTCTCTTCTCCCTGCGGCTTAGGGGTGGCAATTTCAACATGACCCGTTTGACCAACACGAACCCGACACGAAGTTAGTAGGTTTGGGTTTTAAAATTTGACACAATTAAATAAACGGGTCAACCGAACGCGACTCGTTTAATAACCGTGTCAGGTTTGGGTTTAAGGTATGTAACCCGCTAACCTGTTTAAGTAATTTATATTAATAAATATATATTATAAATTATAGATTATTCATTTTTTATTATCAAATTTTAATATAAATAAGATATAAATATTAAAATTAAGTATTTAACTAAATTAAAGTTAATAATATCATAGAATGATAAATCTAATGTTAATTAATCAAATTATTTTCTTTTATATAACTAAACATGTTTAGGTTTGAGTTAAATATATGCGGATTTGAGTTTTAAATTGGACATAATTAGTTAATTGGGTCAGACGGGTCAACCCATTTAATAAACGGGTCGAGTTTGGATTTCATTTTGACACGATTAATTAAACGGATTGGGTCGGGTCAACCCGTTTAATAAACGGGTCGGGTTTGGGTTTAGCCTAACACGACCCGCGAACCGTCTTTACCTGCCATAGCCCAGAATCTTTCTCTCCTTTTGCATGCCTCTTTTAATATTATCATTGAAGTTTTTATCAAGTGATCGATCGTGATAGATGATCACCACGTGCACTTGCCTTCAAACAAAATTACAGAACCGCTGTTTTGGTGTCAATACGCGGTCTAAGAGTTCAAACCCATATTGCCAGGAAAGTCTCTCCTAATCTCACCATTATTATATATTTTCTATCCCCTTATCCTAAAAGCACACACTTTCTGTGCGAATGCAAACAAACGAGAAGGGGAAAGTATTGGTAAAATTAAATAGAGAATTAGCAGTGGATGGATAGGACGTAAAAAAGAAAGTGAGAAAAAAAGGAAGCGAAACAAATTGTGGTAAATTCTAGTGTAGAACCGGAAACAGGGAGGATCGAGATTCCATTCTGGTTGTATAGGCTCCGTTCCAAGAAGGCGTTCAAACGCAACTTTAGCTGTGTTCACATAACTCTCATTGTGATTAACAAATTGTAACCAGACACATCACTATTTTTAACTGTTAGACTGAAATATAAACCAATGAGTGACAGCCACATCACACAGAAAAGGTACAAAGTTTTAAACGCAGCAATCGAACGGCGTCATAGATGCCGGTTATACATATGGAAAAAAAAGTAATGTGAATGTCGGTTATACACATAGGAAAAAAGTAAGTAATGTGGATTTGTGATGTTGATTTGATATATTTAATTTTTTTTCTCTTTTTGTTTTTATAATTTAAAATTGGATTTTTAATTAATTAAATCTGATAATTGTTCAGCAAAAGAATTCAGGTTTTTAGTAAAATCTGGAAGTTTAAAACAAACAATTTAAAAAAAATTAGTTTTAAAAAATCAATTTTAGGAGAAAATCTCAAAGTTTAAAACAAATAATTCTGAAAATTTTTAACTTAATTTTTTTTTTGAAAAATTCCAAATAAATAATTCTAAAAGTTTTAGTAACTGTGAAAGAAAATCAGGACGCTTAAAACAAATTATTCTAAAAAATTTATTAACTGTAAAGTAAAAAATCTTAGTTTTAAAGGAAATTGTACTCATATTTCTTTATTATATAATTGTCAATAAAAAACTAGTCTGGAATTTTAATCTGAGCAAATTTTATAAACAACATAAGATAAATTTTGAACAAATGGTTTAAACTATTGAACAAATGGTTTAAACTATTGAACAAATTATTGCAAATATTGAACAAAGGGTTGAAAATGTTGAACACATGGTTTAAAATGTTGAACAACATGTATTGCTAATAGGAACATGTAATTGATGTTAAAAAATGGCGAAAAATAGAAATTGTATAATTATGTTGATACTTTTTATTATAAAATTTCTGATGAACAACTAGTATCACATTTTTTAACAGCTTATAAAAATAGTTGAACATATGGTTTACAAGATTGAACAACTAATTTTATATTTGTAAACATGAACGGTAACTGTTAAAAAAAGCAACAACAAAACTTTTTTTAAACAAAATGTGCTAAAAGTATACCATATATCTTGAAAATATTAACACGGTATCAAATTGTACTAATATTCTTTTATTATATGATTATCCATGAACAACTAGACTGGAATTTTAATTTGAGCAAATTTTAGATGCAACTGATGTTCAAAAATGTCAAAAGAAATATAAATGATATAATTATATTGATATTGTTTTATGATAAATTTTTGGATGAACAAATTGTAAAAAATAATTGAACAACTAATTTTATATTTTGAACATAAACGTTCACTTTAAAAATGTGAAGTAATTTTTGAACAAAGTGTGTTAAAACTTGAACAAGTAATGCATAGTATCTAAACACAAACTTGAAAGTGTTTTAAATAGTAATTGAAATTTGAACAGAGAGTTAAATTGTATTAACATTTTTTTCTCACCGACGGTCGATTGGTTGAAGATGAAAATAATGTGAGATAAATAAAATCTATCGTGTACTACTAAAAAAATGAAGAGATCGATGGTTATATAGCTCACATGTGGTTACGACATTGAGAAGTTTCCATGGTTCTTCATCATTCAATTATGTTGATTTATTCATTGATTGCAATAACGAAATTTTTTGGATTGATTTGAGTTTAATTTGAACTGATACAGAGTAGAAGAGAAAAAAAAAAGAAAGAGAAGAATAACGATGATAATTGCGACAAGAACGAGAAGAAAAAGAAAGAGAAAAAGAACGATGATAATTGCGACAAGAACAAGGAGAAAAAGAAAGAGGAGAAGAACGATAATTATTGCAACAAAAATGTATTTGCAGATTTTTAAGAGAGACGAATCTTTTAAAATCATAAACTGTTGAAATAACTTATAAATCAATGAAGAAGTTAAAAATATTTGTTTTATATAATTTTAAAGAACAAGATATGAAAACAAAACTATCATATAATTGGAGATGCCACGTCAACCACCGGAAGCACCGTTGTGGTTGTATAGTAGACACTTAAGGTGGAAAAAAGAAAAAGGGAAGAGAAATCAGGGGATTCCAACAACAAGAAGAGATAGAGGAAAAGAAATTAAAAAAAAGAGAGAGAGAGAGAAAAAAGAGGAGAAGTTAAGGGTGTGAAGAAAAGAAAAGGAAGTTTAAAAAAAAGTGTGTGAAGATATACGAAGGGCAGAGAAATTATAGAGAAGAAAAAGGAGAAAAAGAAATGGCTTCAAATTTTTCATTTGTATTTCCTCCTTTAACAAAAGACAATCATGAGAATTGGAGTATATGGGACATTGTAGAGAAAGGCACCACATGTACATCAACAACCTCTGCAGATGAAGTAAAAAAGTAACAGAATAAAGATCAGCAAGTCCTCACCCTCATCTATTAGTGTTTAGATGAGACTATGTTTTCAAGACCACGACGGAGCTTGGGAAATTCTGAAGAACTCTTACCAAGGCGTAGAAAAAGTGAAGAAAGTATGCCTTCAAGCATTACGAGGAGAGTTCGAAGCACTTTGGATGAAAGAATCTGAAACAGTTGTAGATTATTTTACAAGAGTGTTAGCCGTGGTGTTTTCAACCAAATGTAAAGGTATGCTGAGAAAATTGAAGATATTAGGGTGCGTTCACTTCGACGCGTGGAAACAGAATGAAATCAAGAAAGGGAATAGAAAGGAAAGGAAAGGAAAGGGATTCCCCCGAATCAAGAAGACTGATTGATTCTACACGGAAACGGAATAAAATTCTCAATGATTGTCTTTGTTGTTGTTTGCTTCCAAACAGAGAAGTGTTAATACTTATTTACATTATGAATAATATATATTAATATTTATCTAATTTGTATTTAACATATACAAATATTTATATAAATTATATAGAAAATATAAATAGTTTTAAATTATTATGATATAAATTAATATTGATATAGATTATATATACAATATATATTAATATTTATATATAATATATATAATATTATCAAAATTTGAGCTATATATATAATTTTTTAAATTTTATAGTATTAAGTTAAAAGAGTATTATTTTTATATATATATTGTATAATATGTATTTAAATTGTAAATAATAAATATTTATATAAATTATATACTGTATATTAATATTTTTAAATTTTATAGTATTTAAATTTTAAAATTGATTAATTAAATTGTAAATAATGTATATAAATATTTTTATATATTATATAATATATATATATATATTTATCATTTAAATTTATAAACAATATATATATATATAAATATTTTTTATGTCATTTAAGTATAATTTATTAATATATATATTTTCATATTTATTTAAACCATAAATAACATGTATAAATGATTATATATTAATATTATTTAAATTTATTAACAATATATATTATTTTTTCATAATTTTATTGTAGTTAAATAAAAATAATATTTATATATATTATACATCCTATTTGTTCATTTTTTTAAATATAAATAATATATATTACCTTTATTATAAACTATACATTAATATTTTTTTAAATTATAAATGATTATATTAAGCATATATATATTATTCATACTCATATCCATATTTATATTTATATAAGCATAATAATATAATTATATTTCTATTCGATATCAATATTATATTAATATTTATAAAAATTATGTATCATATATTAGTATTTATATAAGTTATATACCATATATATATATTAATATTTGTTTATGTTAAAGATGATTATGGGGTAAGAGGGAAGAAAGGGAATACCTTTCCTTAAGATTTTGGAGGGAATCACTAAAAGGGGTATGGGGTTTTTGAAATCTGAAATGGGGGAAATGGAATCACTGAAAATACAAAACAAACAGCCACAAAGGGAATGATTCTGTTTCCCTTTGTTGATTACCCCGAAGTGAACACACCCTTAGTGTGTAGGGGTGGAGCCAGAAATAGAAGTTGAGAAGGGTAAAGACAGAATTATAAAAAGTTAGGGGGTCTTTTATTAAATTTTTCTGAAAAAAAATTTACACTATAATTTTATGTATTTTAACAAAGTTAGGGGGTGTTTTGCTCCCTCCAGACCAGTCCTGTCTCCGCCACTGTTAGTGTGGTAGAGAAAATTCTTTGTTCTCTACATGCAAGGTTTAATTATATAGTGGTGGCCATTGAGGAGTCCCAAAAGTTGGAGACAATGATAGTAGATCATCTCATGGCGTCACTACAAGCCCATGAAAAAAGATTTACAAAAAGAAAAGAATCTTCAAACGAACAAGCCCTAGCCACACAACTCACATTAAAAGATGATGATCGTGAGAAGACCGCACGAGGGCGTGGTCAAGGAAGAGGCCGAGGTAGAGGAAGACAAGGACGAGGAGGATATGAAAACCAAGACAAATTTGGAGAAAGAAGCCAAACTTTGATGAAGAAGATATAATGAGAATCAAAGAGGAGACATGTACAAAATTCAATGTTATAATTATCAGTAGTACGACCATTTTGCACGTGATTGTTGGAGTGCAGAAAAATCAAATAATGAAGATGCCAAGTTTGCACAAACAATGGAGAATGATGTTGTTTTGCTATTCTCAAATCAAATCGAGAATGGTGTCAACAAAAATGGGTGGTATCTTGATAATGCGGCAAGCAATCGCAAGTGCGGAGATAAAAGCAAGTTTGTGGAGATCGATGATTCTATCAACGGATCTGTCACATTTGGAGACAACTCCAAAGTACCCATCAAAGGAAAAGGCACCGTGATGATTCGTACAAAGAATGGTGATCATCAATTCATCAGTAATGTGGATTACATACCAAGCATGAAAAGTAACATTATAAGTATTGGACAACTCATGGAAGGAGGTTATGACATTAAGATGAAATAATCAAATGCTTTTCGGAAAAATGGTTGCAAAGGAGTCGATGTCAGAAAATAGAATGTTTATTCTTGATATTAAGACTATCGCTGCAAAGTGTCTTAAAGCTTGTGTCAAAGATGAATCCTGGGTTTGGATTCTGAGGCTTGGACATGTGTGAAAGGTATCCCGTATATTAGCCACCCGGAACCGTTTTGTGTAGGATGCTTGGTTGGAAAGCAATTCTGAAAGAGTTTTCCAAAGGAATCCACTACAAGAGCAAGAAAACACTTGAACTTATTCATGTTGATGTTTGTGGGCCAATCACACCAACATCTCTTGGTTCAAGTCGGTACTTTCCACTCTTTTTATTGATGATTATAGTAGAAAGACATAGGTTTATTTCTTAAAAGAAAAACCTGAAGTTTTCTCATGTTCAAGAAATTCAAGCCTTTCATTGAAAATCAAAGTGGATACTATATCAATTCAATGAGAATGGATAGAGGCGGTGAATTTACTTCACATGAATTTTGTGAATTTTGTGAATTTTGTGAAGTGAATGGCATTAGAAGGTTTTTGACATTTCCAAGGTCTCCTCAACAAAATGGTGTGACAGAAAGAAAGAATCAAACCATTCTTAATATGGCTCTATGTTGAAGAGCAAGGATATGCCAAAAGAGTTTTGGGCTGAAGCGGTGGATTGTGCAGTATATCTATCCAACCGTTCCCAAAAAGAAGCCTTTATGACAAAACACCTCAAGAAGGCTGGGGTAGTTTCAAGACAAATTTGTCTCAGTTAAGGATATTTGATCCATGTGCATGTTCCCGATCAAGAGAGGTGAAAGCTTGATGACAAAAGCAAAAAGTACTTTTTCATTGGCTGTGATCAGAAATCAAAAGGATACAAGCTTTACAATCCAAGTCTAGGAAAATCCTGGTAAGAAGAGATATTGTGTTCAATGAAGAAGAAGTCTGGGACTGGAATCATATGAGACGAAGCAGGTATGAGCAAATTAAGGCTGAAAAGGATGAGTAACCAGGTACAGACGTCAGCTCCCTTTATCGCTGCTAAGGGTAGCAATACCAGTTTCCAGTCTGGTGTGCAGCAAGTAGCAGCTCCAAATTAATCTACGGAGAGTAGTATGTAATTTGATATCATATAAAATGGCGCAGAGTATTTATGTTCTTCTTTGACAGTTAGAGTTACGATTTTATGCGAGGGAAAAAAAATCAAAATCTTATGTTCTGTATCATCACGAGAAAGCTAGAGATAAGAGTGATGATATTACAGGTCCCAGAACGAACATATAATCGTTTTCAATATGGTGTGCAGCAAACAGATTTTCAGATTTTCATATATAGAGGTGTAATAAAACAGAAGAAATCAATTCGCTCCTTGTCACCGGTTAGGGTTGTAATCTTGGGCGAGTTAAAAAATCAAAAACAAATTTTGAAATACTCACCAGATAGCAGGAGATAGGTTCCAGACGTTCCTTATCGCTTGCTAGGGTTGTAAATCTTCACTAGTTACGACAGGTAGAATCAGTCGAAGAAGAGAGTAGAAGACTATCTCAAAAGGTGCAACACTAAGAAGAGAAAAAGGAAATTTGTGGAAAATGACTAACTAGGTGGATTTGTATTTTAGAGTATATATTAAAGTTTATTACCTATGGAATATTTAGTTACTGATAATTAGTGCCCAGAAATTATATAGATAGATTTTCACCCACGAAAATTCTATTTGTAAAAGTGTAATATTTAGTGAATTGATTTCCCTTCATAATTTTATTACGCTTGCGGGTTGTAACACCCCAACTCATAAATCCATACTTATCTCATAAACCTTCATTTACTTATATCAACATTGCAGCGGAATTCTTACAACAATTGGTGTTACCGCCGTTAGTCACCCACGTGACTAACTAGGCATACTAAATACTCCAAGATGTAGCTACGGTCTGATGGACTCGAATACCGAACATTAGTACTTACAAGACTTAACCATTTACATACTAATTACAAGTTCCTTACATCCTATACAACTTACTAACATAGATTGCCATATGAGAGTACATGCACAACTCGTAGGTCATACTTAAATCGTATCACGTCTACCCCATCTTACTCTCAAGCCGGGTCATCTGCCACTTCTCACCTGCAAAATAATATGGATGCCCCTAGGGGCTCAGCACCTTTGCTGGTACGATTAACTTATAGCCTTCAAGCTAACGGGGCTACGACGACAACTTTATCGTAAACATGCAGTTGATTATTAATACAACATTAATAAGAAGTACAATAAACACCACACAACATATGAAACAATTCATAACCAAACACATTGAACGACTTAATGGGCGTTCCTTAAGTAAGTGAGTTATCTTTTAACTCCTTAAGTCAAGATTTCTCTTATCCTCATATCCACTCTTATCTCAGTGTACCAACCTTTCTTTAATTAGAATTGGTTGTTTCTTAACTCAATGTTTATCTTGGTCGGGTCAAAAGTAACCCTAGCCAATGAGCTATCAACTCCATTGGGTTAAATAAACATTATTTCTTAAATTTGGGATTTAGGAGATCCCACTACACCATCTTATTCTTGCCTCCCACCTTGAACCGTAATCCAAGGTGGCCGAGTCTATTTGTCGACTCCAGGCGACAAGTCCGAAGGCAAGTCTCAATGGAGGACAGACCAGATAAGGATACTGACCTCTTAACTCAACATGCATGACCGGAGTCAGTCCCGGATTCCTCACCCCCAAGTTCCAGTTAGTTCTTCTCAATGACAATGTTTGTTAGTTAACCTCTTTCGGTTACTAACGAACCAATATTAGGGAGTGTTCCTTATCCTTATACAATTCTTTACTAAACATTGTCAGAAAGTTCTCAAGGTAAGTTGTGTTAGTTTGATACAACACACAACAATACAATAAACCGGTTGCATGCTTTATCTTGTTTAGTCGGAACACATAAACAAATAGCACACAAGCCGGGGGACACCTTGTTAGCAAGCAGGGTACAAGAAAACCATATCGTTCACCGTTGACGTCGGTTGTCTATTCTCCTCCGGAGTTCCACTTACTCAAATCCTAAAACATTCTTCCAATCGGGTGGTTAATTACTTTCAATTAACCTAACTCGTATCATCACTAATGATTTCAATTAATAACCTTTAAGTCATTGTAGTTCAAACTTAAACTTAAGTCATTTACTTCTCATTAGTTCTTAGATCCTTATATGCATATATTTCTCACCATAATTACTCTCTCAATGGCTTACTTCTAATGCCACATATACTTTTTTTATATAAGGCCCGACCGACCCACGACCGACCCAAACCCCTTGGGTAGGTCGGAGCCAGAAACTCTCCGACAGGAAATGTTACACTCGACCGACCCACGACCGACCCAAACCCCTTGGGTAGATCGAAGCCAGAAGCTCTTTCCAATATGCTTAATCCACTCAAATCCTTTCCAATCTTTTCCTAACCTTTCCACAAGTATTATAGCATGTTTTAACATCCTTTTGGCACTCTAAAAATCTCCTTATACATCCACCAAACTCATCTTTAAATTCCTTTATCAATTACTCAAGTTCTTACAAGATTCCTAACAGTTATAACTTAATTCCCTTGCACTTCTAAGATGTAAATTTTTCCTAGAATCTCAACTAACCATAGTGTTTCCTCTCAACCATTTTGACTACTCCTCAAGCATTATTAATCATCCTCATCACCTTAACTCAAACTTCTCAAGGTTCCTAAGGTTGTATTGCATCTTCACGCACAATTTCCTCTCCTTTACACTTACTACTCATCATTCCTAAACTTGTACATACTTATGCATTTCTAGCCATCCTCTTAACACCTTAACATTGTTCTTCATTTACCTTGACCATGCTAAATCTTTCTTAGACACTTCCATATCCTTTACTCAATTTACTCACCATTCTCATGGTTATACACTCTTATACATTCTTATTCATTCCCTTGAAAAGTTACGACATTCTCTTGTAGTTTTCAGCTCCATCACCCATGTCCACTCATTACCATCCAAGCTATACACTTATTAATTCATTACTAGCATCCTTATCTCTTTACACAAGCTACCCAAAATTCTCAAGGTTATAATCTCTAGTTCATACCTAAATCATCATAAGACACTATACGACATTTCCTCTAGATTTTTGCACAAGTCTTAACATTCCTCATACCATGATTTTGGTGTGTTTAATACACCCACCTAACCTCTAATTCATCCTAGACAACTCTAGGTCATTATAATCCTCAAGAATACCTTTGTTAACTCATTTCCACTCAGATTTCCTTTAATGATTCCTAGTACCACCTAGGTCACTTTAATTCACAACAACCACTAAAAACACTTTGTTTTCTACTCAAATTCCACCATAGCCTCTCTAGTATATTGTCATGCCCAAATGCATAGTTTTTCTCATTCTATCAACTCACACACTTTAAACCCTTTTTTCATGATATTTCTCACCCAATTCAAACCTTTCATAACAAAAACAATATGGTGCAATAATGTTAAATTGCATAGCATTAAGGCTCTTAAATGACATGGCTCTTAGGCCCTTAAATGACATGGCTCTTAGGCCCTTAAATGACATGAATTTAAACACTGAATTTCCACATTTAGAGCTTTCAACCTGCAATTACACAACACTCCATCTCATAGCAAGTACAATGCTCCCATAATCCATCTTATGCTTATCTTACTAACTCATTTCCCATTGGCTCCTTAGTCACAAGTTCACAAGTTCTTAAGCTTGTTCATATTCTCTTCCCTAGGTTATATAAACCATATTGTAATGCAAGTTCTTGGCTATGTTTGGTATTTATATAAACACCAATTCCTTAAGGTACTAAATTACATTAAGGCAAGCAATTTACCTTATGTTTCAAAGCCTTTCCTTTCTCCATTCCTCTTTGTTTCTTGATTGAATTTCGGCCAAGATGGTCCCTCCCTAGCTAAACTTCTAATCAATGTTAAAATAAGGTAATGAGTGCTAAGTAATGTGCCTAGACTCATGTAATTTACTCTTGAGTACAAAGGAGTGCTTAGTGCACAAAAATGGGTGTTTACCTTAGGAATTTGGAATGGACTATGATAAAGAAGCAAGGCAAGACCTCCTCTAGTCTTTTGAAGAATGAATCAAGGCTATAACAAGGAGTAAAACAAGCCATCTTAAGAGGCAATTTTTGGCATTAACAAAAATGGATGGAAAAGATGATTTTTCAAGCTTGTTCTAACCTTAACTCAAAGAGAGTGTAAACTAGCTCTTGAATATGAATTTTCCTCTTAAAATGGAGCTCCTTCAATGAAGTACAACTTCTGGTTTTGGGATTTTGAAAAGAGCACTTTGAAGCCCCTGACTTAACTAAGAGAAATTTGTGATTTATTTTAGATTTGGAGTTTTGGAATGGATTTGGAAAGAGCTTGAAGATGGAGAAGCCATGGCTGGAGATCTTACAGTTTTGGATCAGAGAGGAGAATAAGAAAATGGTGGGTAAGGGAAGAATGAGAAGAAAGGAGAGAGAAGAGAGGTATAAGGAAGATATTTACTTTAAAAGGTAAATAGTCATCTTTTTCTTCTTTTCCCTTTCTTTCCTAATGTGCTGGCCTTGGTGATGACTCACCCTATAAAAAACTGGCCCCCTATCTTTACCTTAGATATTTAGGTGTTATTTGACCATTGACCACTTAAGAAAGTCATTTGACTTATTTTGGGCACTATTTGGGTACTATTCATAATTAGTGCACAAATTTATGAAATTTTTTATTTCTCATTGATTTAGGCTTCCTAATGTGATACTAAGTATTACACATGTTGATTAAGGTATAATCTTGGTCAACTAGCCACTTAAAACGCATTTCTACGACAAATTTTCAAAAATGTGCTTTAAGGAGTCTTAAAGCACAATTTGTGTTTTAATTTGTTTTTGAGCTTGGTTTTCTTTGGTAATTGATTTAATATGTTCATTAGAATTTTAATAAGGTCTAGGAATGACCTTTGGTTCGTAATCAAGGTTACACCAAGTCTAGAGCAAGTATTTGCTTAAATTGACTTTGTGGCGTTTTCTTGTGTTTTATTTGGTTTAAATTGTCTACCAATGTTTCTAAGGCATGTTTTAGCCTTATTACATCATAAATTTATGTTTAATTGCCATAATTAGGTTTGGGGTATTTCAATCTACCCCTCTTAAATGAACTTTGTCCCCAAAGTTCCCATGCATCTCATTTTATTAGAATACACGTATAACCTCATACCATAGATCACATAAATCATGTTTATATATTTAAACTTACTGAATCATTAGGTCTGTCATATATGTACATTACAAATATCACACAACATGCCTAAGCATGTATAGCACTCAAAATTCCCTTTGTTGCATTCCCCCCTTGTCGTCGGTCCGAAGACAAAGGCTTGCATGTCCTCGGTCTCATGGGCGAGTAATGCAAGATATCACCTTCAGGTACCGACTATTGGATGCTTACGCTCTCTGGTCCATGGTCCTTTGGAAGATTAAAACAATCACATACTTTTGTCGTATTCTCCCCATGTCGTCGGTCAGAAGACAAAAGGCTCATACGTCCTCGAGTTCATGGGTTGAAAATACAAAACCACTCTGTTCTTCTCATGTCGACGGTCCAAAGACAAAGGCTCATGCGTCCTCGGTTTCATGAGCGAGACTCAGTAAAAAGGAAATCCTTTTTACGAGGTCAAGTGAGGAATAATTCCTCTAATTGAAAATACAATCAACTCCAATTCCACTTTTATGCTAACTGCATCTATTCTTAACGTGATTAATTGTGACCACTTGTAGGGAGTTTCAGGAATCATCCTATCCTGATGTGATCAGCATCAGTGTTGAACTATCCTTCCACCCCAATTTGTGTTTGGTTTCCCTTGATCCCTAGAAAATCAAGTTTCACCCCCACGTCAATTTCAAATATCAAATAATTCACTCATTTCCAATTTTCTATCTTTTAGTTCTTCTAGTCATAATCAATACATCTCCAAGGTGTGGACTCAGTCCATCAATCGTTCTCAGTTCAACTCCAAGCAATTACCCTGGGAGTTTAATTCCTACTAAATTCTATATTGGTTTCATACCAATTCTTACCTCGTAACCTTACCATATCATACCTCATATTCGTACTGATTCTTATCTCATAATATTATCTTATTTATATCTCATATAAAGTTTCATGCCGACTCATATCTCATATATTCCTGGAGTCTCCCTAATCCTCTTCACTAATTCTCTTAACTTGTACTCACACTGAAGTTAACAAGATAGGTACTTAATATGTATGGTATTCGCATCTTATGTGCGTAATAACCATAATTAATCTCAGAATGTATACATATGTATTAAAACAATTCTTTTGTGCTATGCACATCTTAGTTTACGTACTCGGTACGTAGACATACGCTAAGTGGTTTTTCACTCTACCCCCCTTAAAGTGGATTATGCCCACGTAATCAACATTATTTCCTTCTTGAACATCGGTTCAAGGTGTCCAGGTCTTATGGAGCATTCTGGCTTCCATGTAGTCTATCTTACTTATGATTCGATCAGAGGGTCTTAACCATGTTAATGGCTTAGTCT
Source organism: Limonium bicolor (assembly GCA_023374045.1). Lineage (NCBI taxonomy): Eukaryota > Viridiplantae > Streptophyta > Magnoliopsida > Caryophyllales > Plumbaginaceae > Limonium > Limonium bicolor. The sequence continues at coordinate 238,513,869 of CM041781.1, forward strand.
CTGTATCTAGGATTCTTAACGGTATTTATACCATTTTCTCAACTGGGTTCGGTCTAGCCTTCCAGGCTCTAAGATGTTCGGTCGATAGTCGTATATTTATTCAACTAGAAGATGTGCGGTACATCATTCCTCTTCCCGTTCATTAGGTACATCAAACTTTTAAGGTACCGGTCTGCTAGCTTCCGTTGCGTGACTCTGATAACCTTAGGGCTTAGTTTGCCTTTCTTATCCTTTTATTATGTTGTACGTTCTCCTGCATCCTTATAATTTAGTAATAAAGGTCTCTCAATGGACACATGTTATTTTTATTTATACACGGCCTTAATGAGTAGTAACTTGTTTATCCCATTCTCTCTGAAGATCTAATGTTCATGCTCTCAGTGTTCTCTCAAGTGCCTAAATTGTTCTTTCCACCTGACCTTTGGTCTGAAGATGATGCTTAATCTGAATTATTGTTTAGTACTTATTGCCCTTTACAGTTCTCTCTAACGTTTATAGACATGTCAACTGTCTGCTCTTAATAATCCGTGCTCTTCGCACTTCATAATTCTTTTCCATCTGGAATGAGTTCTCTGATTCCGTTGTGTTGTTGGCTTAACCAAGTTCCTTCTCTTCAACTGTTTGTGGTAGTAGCTACTCTAGTCTGATCTTGCGTTGTTGACCGTGGTACGGAGTCGACTACTTCTCGTGTTCCTTACACTACTCGTTTACATGCATGGGGTACCTTACTGGTACACTACAACTTACTCGACTAACTCATGAATGAGTCTGCCAGGCCCGCAAGCTCCTGTGGAGTGCGATCGTCCCACATCTCATTTTAGTACACTCGTAGTGTCTGTCACACGTTTAGGTATTGCTAATTATGAAGCATTTTATTGTCGATCTCCTCTTTCATCGTTCCATAATAACATTTATTGTTCTTCTTGAACTTAATCAAGGGAAATACATCTACCGTGTTATTAGATATGATATTTTCTAGCTTCTTTCTGTATTTAGTACGGACTCGATCCTTTAGTAATTGAGGTCTCTTTCCATGGAGTCTATTATCCTGTTTCTCATGTTTGATATATTAGGAATGCACCTTCAGTTCCTTAAGGAGTGGACAGTGTGCTTCCTGTGAAATCTTTTATCGCATGGTCTTGATTACTGGCGTTAATGCACAGTTCATCTACCATCTCCTTTCCTCACTTATATTTGGTTTAGCTCATAAGTCTAATTGTCTCCGTGTCAATATTTGACGGTTTATATATAACAGTCGCTTTGCTGCGCACCATGACCTAATCCATTTATATAGGTATTGTCTTCACGGCCTTTGCTACTACGGTAGCTTGCCTTATTTGTTGCCCATTGATGGTGCAACTCCTCAATCGTTTTCTCTAACGTCTGTCCTATACCCCGTCCCATCATGGTGTAGACACACTGGGAGTTATCTAGGTTCGGGTGTATGGCGGTCGACGTATCCCACCGTAAGATCATTATCTTTTAAAGTGAAGATGTTTGCTTCAAATATCGAGTTCATGTGTAGGTTAATCTCTCTCACATTCTTTCATCATTTATGATGTTATTTACCAAGTAATTTAACTGGTTACAGAAGAATTTATCCATTGAGTCACAAGCTCTTCTGAGTGTTAGTCACTTGACGTGCCATATTGTGCACTCACAATGTTTATCTCTGACGATTACTGATTCCTAAATCCTGGGCGTTGGCTATAAGGTTTGTCTATGCAGTATTCCTTCTTTATATGTATAACTGAAAGGTTCCAAGGCAATTTCAAGGTTTACGGTTTCTGCTCTCTAATAAAGGAGTATTCTATCTCTAATAAGTGAAAGCCCTTCTCGAGGGGTTTATTCCCACTCATAAGCCTCACAACAAGGAGAGGTATCCCCACCCTAAAAGGAGTGGTTTGTTCTCCCCCCTGTCATCAGTATTTTCTCTCTATTCTTACTGGTGCCCATTTTCCTGGCAATTCCTCCACAATTAATTTATAGGTTTCATAACCATTCACATCTAGGAATTATAGTCCGTTCATGGCTTGATTAAGCCCTCTTATGCCTTCCTGCGCCTTGGGCTCTGATGTGATTAACATCCTTGGCTCGTAGGCTCTTAGTGCTTAATGTCATTGAGTGAGAGCCGGTGCTCGGTTCACTGTTGTACTATTACTTATCTATAGGTTATCCTCATAAGTTTCTGGTTCTTTACATTCTCTCAACCGTTGGGTTACATGTTAAATGTAGTACCGGGTTTCATGGAAAGTTGCTACATCCTACTTCCCGCTAAGGAAGTTCATTCAGGGGATCTGACGTTATTTAGTGTCTGCAACAATATTTCCGCTTTGTGTCTTTTAGCGATTAAGGTTTGGTTCGTATTAGGCATCTGCCTTACGAAGTATAAGTTGGATATTTATCCTGGTTATCTTGTGCTTCAGTCTCAATATTCCGTTCAACCCTTGTTGACTACGCCACCCGTCAATGATTAATCATACTTGGGTGTTAACGAGTTAGGCAACAATATTAACCATCGTTTATGAGTTTTGTTTGTCTAGACTATGCCAACTCTATGGTGTAGTCCACTGAGCTTCCCTCTGTCGGGATTGTATGTCTTTAATCCTTGGTAGGTTATAGCTTAAGTTCATTTCCTCTGTCCCTATCTCTGAGGTTTACTAACATCTTCAATGGAGAATGTTTGTTACTGGTATTCTTATGGTCATCCCGGGAATTCTATCCCGTTCTTGTTGAAAGTTGTTATGTCACCCGTCTTCATTGTATATCGTAATACATTCCTTGTAGGTTATTACTCACGTAGTGTTTTGCTCGGACTACTAAACGATCTCTTAGGTTCTTCTCTTTGAGGTTCGGGATTGGTGTTCTTATCCGTACTGTCAGATGTTGTTGTAGTAGGTTGTACTGTTGCTAAAATTTATATCGTTTAGTATTCTGTCCAAGTTCAGCTCCCTGCTGACTGGTGTGTCAACTTAGCTCGTCATGGTCAGGCCGTCAGGCCTTTCCAAGGTCTCATTCTCCAGTTCTTATGGGTTTGCAATCCGGTATTAATATGTGTCATAACTGTAGCGCTCTACTATCTTGCCATGATGGCGTCCCGTATAGCTTAATCGTGGTAGCACTTGCTATGGCAAGTGCACCATGCAAGATGGGCTATCGGTACTATATACATCGGTAGTGGTACTTACTCCTAATCTCCATGTAATTGGTAGTCCTCGGGACTCCTTCGATGTTCTCTTGTTTTGGATAACTGACCATTCGGCAGTTTCCTGGTTGTTTTGACAGTATAGTCACTTATCAGGGCGTTCCTCTTTCTGGGGAAACCCCTTGTTATTTACTTACGTCTTAATCCTCACTCCCGTTTCCACGCATTTGTCGTGGTTATTAAGTACTGATTCTCCTTTAGGCACAACGTCGTAGTCCTATTTCAATATCCAATTTATATACGTTTCCTTAGTCGCCTGAGCTATGCCCGCCAGGTCCTCATAAGTTTTCAAGTTGTATGGGGTTTGGAGTTCCCCGTTTAATAATGGACTTTCCAGTAGTCTTTGTTCTCATGCGCGGTATCATCCCGCTGTTATACTTCTTTGGACTGCTGTCCGGTGTTCCTGTCGCTTCTCTTTCCCTCTTCATTGCACTCGTTGTGCTTTCTTATCATAGATATGGTGGGGTATCTCGACTACGTAGCATGTCGGCCCATGTTGCTGGTAATTATTGTTCTCTTATTGGTACGATCCCGTTGGCAGCGCCTGTTTCAACGTTGCACTCCAATTACGACCTTCAAGATTTCCGTAAACTGTTGTACAATGAGGTGTTTCTCGTACTGCTTAACGTTAACTAACTGCCAGATTGGGTTTCCCCGAGTAAGAGAAGGTTTTCTTCTCTCTGGCGTTGGTTCCCCGTATTTCAAAACTAGGGATGTGGAGGGTGGGTCTAGGTATTGTAGGTATCCGGTAAGCACCGAGAAGTCCTAACTAACACACCTCTCGCTCTATCTCTCAACCCTTAACCCATAACTCAAACTTTAATTCAGTATTCTCCTAAGTTCAGTAATTCTAGTCATCAGAGAATAACTACGCTCTGCTACCACTTTTTTGTAACACCCCAACTCATAAATCCGTACTTATCTCATAAACCTCCATTTACTTATATCAACATTGCAGCGGAATTCTTACAACAATTGGTGTTACCGCCGTTAGTCACCCACGTGACTAACTAGGCATACTAAACACTCCAAGATCTAGCTATGGTCTGATGGACTCGAATATACCGAACATTAGTACTTACAAGACTTAACCATTTACATACTAATTACAAGTTCTTTACATCCTATACAACTTACTAACATAGATTTCCATACGAGAGTACATGCACAACTCGTAGGTCATACTTAAACCGTATCACATCTACCCCATCTTACTCTCAAGCCGGGTCATCTGCCACTTCTCACCTGCAAAATAATATGGATGCCCCTAGGGGCTCAACACCTTTGCTGGTACGATTAACTTATAGCCCCCAAGCTAACGGGGCTACGACGACTACTTTGTCGTAAACATGCGGTTGATTATTAATACAACATTAATAAGAAGTACAATAAACACCACACAACATATGAAACAATTCATAACCAAACACATTGAACGACTTAATGGGCGTTCCTTAAGTAAGTGAGTTAGCTTTTAACTCCTTAAGTTAAGATTTCTCTTATCCTCATATCCACTCTTATCTCAGTCTACCAACCTTTCTTTAATTAGAATTGGTTGTTTCTTAACGCAATGTTTATCTTGGTCGGGTCAAAAGTAACCCTAGCCAATGACCTATCAACTCCATTGGGTTAAATAAACATTATTTCTTAAGTTTGGGATTTAGGAGATCCCACTGCACCATCTTAAACTTGCCTCCCACCTTGAACCGTAATCCAAGGTGACCGAGTCTATTTGTCGACTCTAGGTGACAAGTCCGAAGACAAGTCTCAATGGAGGACGGACCTGATAAGGATACCGACCTCCTAACTCAACATGCATGACCGGAGTCAGTCCCAGATTCCTCACCCCCCAAGTTCCAGTTAGTAGAAGTCTCAACGACAATGTTTGTTAGTTAACCTCTTTCGAATACTAACGAACCAATATTAGGGAGTGTTCCTTATTCTCATACAATTTTTTACTAAACATTGTTAGTAAGTCCTCAAGGTAAGTTGTGTTAGTTTCATACAACACACAACAATACAATAAACCGGTTGCATGCTTTATCTTGTTTAGTCAGAACACATAAATAAATAGCACACAAGCCAAGGGACACCTTGTTAGCAAGCAGGGTACAAGAAAACCACACCGTTCACTGTTGTCATCGGTTGTCTATTCTCCTCCGGAGTTCCACTTACTCAAATCCTAAAACATTCATCCAATCGGGTGGTTAATTACTTTCAATTAACCTAACTTGTATCATCACTAACGATTTCCGATTAATAACCTCTAAGTCATTGTAGTTCAAACTTAAACACTTAACTCATTTACTTTTCATTAGTTATTAGATCCTTATATGCATATATTTCTCACCATCATTACTCTCTCAATGGCTTACTTCTAATGTCACATTTTTTTTATAAGGCCCGACCGACCCACGACCGACCCAAACCCCCTGGGTAGGTCGAAGCCAGAAACTCTCCGACAGGAAATCTTACACTCAACCGACCCATGACCGACCCAAACCCCTGGGTAGGTCGGAGCCCGAAACTCTTTCTAATATGCTTAATCCACTCAAATCCTTTCCTATCTTTTCCTAACCTTTTCACAAGTATTCTAGCATGTTTTAACATCTTTTTGGCACTATAAAAATCTCATTATACATCCATCATACTCATCTGTAAATTCCTTGATCAATTACTCAAGTTCTTACAAGATTCCTAACAGTTATAACTTAATTCCCTTGCACTTCTAAGATGTAAATTTTGCCTAGAATCTCAACTAACCATATTGTTTCCTCTCAACCATTTTGACTACTCCTCAAGCATTATTAATCATCCTCATCACCTTAACTTAAACTTCTCAAGGTTCCCAAGGTTGTATTGCATGTCCATGCATAATTTCCTCTCCTTTACACTTACTACTCATCATTCCTAAACTTGTACATACTTATGCATTTCTAGCCATCCTCTTAACACCTTAACATTGTTCTTCATTTACCTTGACCATGCTAAATCTTTCTTAGACACTTCCATCTCCTTTACTCAATTTACTCACCATTCTCATGGTTATACACTCTTATACATTCTTTGTCATTCCCTTGACAAGTTACGACATTCTCTTATAGTTTTCAGCTCCATCACCCATGTCCACTCATTACCATCCAAGCCATACACTTATTAATTCATTACTAGCATCCTTATCTCTTTACACAAGCTACCCAAAATTCTCAAGGTTATTATCTCTAGTTCATACCTAAATCATCATAAGACATTATACGACATTTCCTCCAGATTTGTGCACATACCATGATTTTGGTGTGTTTAATACACCCACCTAACCTCTAATTCATTCTAGACAACTCTAGGTCATTCTAATCCTCAAGAACACATTTGTTAACTCATTTCCACTCAGATTTCCTTTAATGATTCCTAGTACCACCTAGTGTAACACCCCTACTACGCACTTAACAATACTTGAAATCGTAGCGGAATTAAACAACTAAATGATAACTAAACGATTCGGTGCTACAACACTGTTAACCACCCACGTGGTCAACAAGGCAGAATAAATACAAACGTACCGGTCTGATGATCAGACTCCCGAGCATAGAACTAATAACCTTTAATACATTAACATAATACCGAGTTTGTAACTACATCCATAACTGTATACTGTACACCATAACTGTCATTGTGAACTGTCAACGACCGTCACTGTAATACAAACGGTACCAAAGTATATCGCCATGGGAGCACAGGCGCATCCCGGGCTCAACATCCAAAAATAACCAAAAGTATTCCTACAACCTAGAATCTTAGCCATTCCGCTTCCTCGATCCTCATCCTGCAGTAAAAATATGGAGCCCCCGAGGGGGTCAGCAACCCTTGGCTGGTATGGTTAACGCGCAGCCCATCGGCTACCGGATACGCGCAACTAATTGTCATGATGACATGGCATTCATTTTAGACATACAACATATATCATAGCAAGAATATTGCCTAACAACATCACACATAACATACAAGAACAATTCCATTTAGGAAACGAACCAACACAATTAGTTCCCATGGAGAGCCTAGAGAATGTTGCCAAACTCATGCTAAGCTCGTTACATAACTCGTTACCGTCCCATTAGATTGAACGAGTAACTTAACACAAGGTGCCTCGGATATAGTGATCCAAGCACACCGAACAAAACATAGTATGCCCCTGTGGCCCGACGTGAGTCAGTAAAATAGCCTTGGATAAGCTAAAGGGAAAGTTGAAACCCAAAATGGAAAACAACCATAACATACAAAGAGAATCGAACCGGTTATGACATCGACCCCCATACTCACACGCGTGGCCGGAACTACCGGACTCCTCACTCCCCAGTTAGCACTAGTTAGATGTTCAACATTGAACTCAATAAACAAATCACAATCAAGTGGTTAAGTCTTGTTAGACACACACAAGGGAAATGGGTCATACCCTAACAACATAGTAATATAAACAATTGTAAACTCATTACATGACTTAAGTCTTACAAGGTCATAAACACACAGAAAAACAATCAACACACAAGCCGGTGTAAACCGGTAGGCAACAGACTGCAAGAAACCAACCTTGGTCCTTGCTTCGACTGGTTTCCACCGTAGGTCACCCCTATACATGATTAATAACGTCGGTCAATTTACTTACTTAACTTCGAATTTTTACTAAACATTTTACATGGTTATATGACATGTTTTAATGCCCAAACTTATCCTTGATTACCTTCATCATACCCCCTAGGGTTAACCACTTAAGCCACTCTTTGTTTGTTTTTTTTTTACAAGTTTTGGTCCGACCGACCTTACCGACCGACCTTACACAAGGTCGGTCCATTCCAGAATATATTACCATCAAAAATTCTACTCCGACCGACCTTGCAAGTTCGTCCACAAGGTCGGTCTATTACCGAGAGTTTTTTCCCCTTTGAAAACTCAGGCTCGACGACCGATCTTGGCAAGTTCGGTCGCAAGATCGGTCGATTCCCGAGACTTACTTACGTACAAAGATTTAGGCATGACCGACCTTGTAAGTCCAGTCCCAAGGTCGGTCTATTCCAGAGACTCAATCCGTACTAAAAATCCATGCCCGACCGACCTTGCAAGTCCGGTCCCCAAGGTCGGTCCATTCCAGAGACCATTTCTCGCAGGGTAAACTGGGCTCGACCGACCTTGCAGGTCCGGTCCCCAAGGTCGGTCTGCTCCAGACCCTTGTTTTAATTGCCTATTTAACTCCAAACTTCACCTCATATATCCTAGTATGTTCTAACCCTATTGGGCACTTCAAACCACCTTAAGACCTCTATTAAACTCCTTAAATTATTCATCGAAGACCTCCTCAAACCTTACACAAATTCTTATACAAAGGTTGGCACATGCAATACTTTTCCCTAAGTTTGCATGGGGTGTTTTATACCTATAACTAGCACTAGTCTCAAATGTTTCCTCACTACTACTACATCCTTCCCAAACATCTTTTCTTCTTCCTAAACCACTAAGATTGCACAAGTCCTAAACACAATCCCAACATGAACTTGAAGTATCCCAAAACACTCATTTGCATTCTAAATCCTCTAAAATAATGCTTAAGTCCTTTTTACACCTTAGAATACCTTAGTGCATATTTTTTTCCTAGTAGAACACTTAACCACCCTAAACACTTCCTAACTCATCAAAACTCATTTAAACACCTAACACTTCTTATACATTATCTAAATTTCGACATGGGTTCTCCTAGAACTTACTAAGCCAAAACACATTGTTTTCACCGTTAAACATTCAGAACACTTAGATCTATCAAGAGCATTCTTGTACACAAAACTTCACTCATTTAACACTACATCACAATATAGTGCATAATTTAAATTGCTTGGCACTTAGGCCCTTAAATAACATGGCTCTTAGGCCCTTAAGATGCATAAACCTTAAAAACTAAATTTCCACAATATATTTGCCTTTGACCTGCAAATACACTCAACAACACATATGCCCTTTTACTAGTCTCCTTGAGAACATTTTACTAAGTCATTCACCATTGGCTCCTTAGATCATTTTAATAAGCAACATAAGCTCATTTCTCCTAAGACTTTAAACTACATTAGGTTAGCACATTTACCTCTTCTTCCTCACAAACTTCTTTCTTATTTCCTTGTTAAAATCGGTAAGGATGTTTGATTGCTTGTCAACTTCTAAACAATATACAAATAATGAAATGAGTATACAAGCTTTATGCTTCATCTCATTGTAAACCCTAGATACATATATTTCTTAGAACATTTAGATGATTGTTTTACCTTGGATATGAAAGAGAGTTTGGATATGTAGCAAAGAGGACTCCACCAAGCCCTTGGACGATTCGAATGAAGCTAGAACAGCAAGGTAAAGAACACCATCAATGGTGATTCTCGGTCAACATCAAACAAGAAGGAAATGGAGTTTTTATTTGAGTTTCCTTACCTAGAAGCAAAGGAGAACAATAATGTGAAAAGATGAGCTCAAGCTCCTCCCATGGAGATTCCTCTTGGCACCGAAATGGAGCTCTTGGAGTTTTGAAAGGATGAAGTTGAAGAGCTTGATGAGACTAGAAGAATGGTGGTCTTAGTTTTTGATTTGGCAAAGGGAACTAGGAGATAATGACAATGGAAGTTGGTGTTGGTTGGTGTGGTACTATTGCAAAACCGGAATGGAGAGCAAGAAGAAGGTATAAGAGAGGTTGGAGACGTGGGAAATGAAGAGGGAAAGAAGAGAATGAAGATAAGTTTGCTAGTTTGGATATTTAAGTAGTAAAGCAAATAGTACTCTTTACTTATTACTTTACTTAGCTTATTTTTTGTTTAAGTGTGGTGAGTCACCAAGAAAACTGGCCCCCATATTTACCAAGGGGTATTTTAGTCTTTGTTGACCATTTAACTACTTATAATAACATATGTTATAAACTAGCTTATTTTAGTTACTATTCACAAAAACAAGGCACATAGTTGTGAAATTTTTGATTTCCCATTGATTTAGACTCCCTAATGTGATACTAAGTAGTACACATGTTAATTAAAGAGTAATGATGGACATTTATCCATTCAAAACTCATTTACAAGACAATTTTTCAAAAATGTGCTTTAAGACTCCTTAAAGCACATTTTGTGTTTTAACTTGTTTTCAAGCTTGGTTTTCTTTGGTAATTGGTTTAATATGTCCATTAGTATATAAATAAGGTCTTGGTAAGCTCAATAGGTCTTAACCAAGCTTATCCCAAGCGTAGAGCACATTTTAGCCTTTATTGACCTTAAGGTATTTATTTGTGCTTTCTATGGTTTAAATTGATTACTAGTGCTTCTAAGACTCTTTTTAGTCTTAATATACCTTATTTTAATGTTTAAACAACATACCTAGGTTTGGGGTATTTCACCTAGGTCACTTTAATTCACAACAACCACTAAAAACACTTTGTTTACTACTCAAATTCCGCCATAGCCTCTCTAGTATATTGTCATACCCAAATGCATAGTTTTTCTCATTCTATCAACTCACACACTTTAAACCCTTTTTTCATGATATTTCTCACCCAATTCAAACCTTTCATAACAAAAACAATATGGTGCAATAATGTTAAATTGCATAGTATTAAGGCTCTTAAATGACATGGCTCTTAGGCCCTTAAATGACATGGCTCTTAGGCCCTTAAATGACATGAATTTAAACACTGAATTTCCACATTTAGAGCTTTCAACCTGCAATTACACAACACTCCATCTCATAGCAAATACAATGCTCTCATAATCCATCTTATGCTTATCTTACTAACTCATTTCCCATTGGCTCCTTAGTCACAAGTTCACAAGTTCTTAAGCTTGTTCATATCTCTTCCTAGGTTATATAAACCATATTGTAATGCAAGTTCTTGGCTATGTTTGGTATTTATATAAACACCAATTCCTTAAGGTACTAAATTACATTAAGGCAAGCAATTTACCTTATGTTTCAAAGCCTTTCCTTTCTTCATTCCTCTTTGTTTCTTGATTGAATTTCAGCCAAGATGGTCCCACCCTAGCTAAAATTCTAATCAATGTTCAAATAAGGTAATGAGTGCTAAGTAATGTGCCTAGACTCATGTAATTTACTCTTGAGTACAAAGGAGTGCTTAGTGCACAAAAATGGGTGTTTACCTTAGGAATTTGGAATGGACTATGATAAAGAAGCAAGGCAAGACCTCCTCTAGTCTTTTGAAGAATTAATCAAGGCTAGAACAAGGAGTAAAACAAGCCATCTTAAGAGGACATTTTTGGCATTAACAAAAATGGATGGAAAAGATGATTTTTCAAGCTTGTTCTTACCTTAACTCAAAGAGAGTGTAAACTAGCTCTTGAATATGAATTTTCCTCTTAAAATGGAGCTCCTTCAATGAAGTACAACTTCTGGTTTTGGGATTTTGAAAAGAGCACTTTGAAGCCCCTGACTTAACTAAGAGAAATTTGTGATTTATTTTAGATTTGGAGTTTTGGAATGGATTTGGCAAGAGCTTGAAGATGGAGAAGCCATGGCTGGAGATCTTACGGTTTTGGATCAGAGAGGAGAATAAGAAAATGGTGGGTAATGGAAGAATGAGAAGAGAGGAGAGAGAAGAGAGGTATAAGGAAGATATTTACTTTAAAAGGTAAATAGTCATCTTTTTCTTCTTTTCCCTTTCTTTCCTAATGTGCTGGCCTTGGTGATGACTCACCCTATAAAAAACTGGCCCCCTATCTTTCCCTTAGATATTTAGGTGTTATTTGACCATTGACCACATAAGAAAGTCATTTGACTTATTTTGGGCACTATTTGGGTACTATTCATAATTAGTGCACAAATTTGTGAAAATTTTTATTTCTCATTGATTTAGGATTCCTAATGTGATACTAAGTAGTACACATGTTGATTAAGGTATAATCTTGGTCAACTAGCCACTTAAAACGCATTTCTAAGACAAATTTTCAAAAATGTGCTTTAAGGAGTCTTAAAGCACAATTTATGTTTTAACTTGTTTTTGAGCTTGGTTTTTTTGGTAATTGATTTAACATGTTCATTATCATGTTAATAAGGTCTAGGAATGACCTTTGGGTCCTAATCAAGGTTACACCAAGTCTAGAGCAAGTATTTGCTTAAATTGACTTTATGATGTTTTCTTGTGTTTTATTTGGTTTAAATTGTCTACCAATGTTTCTAAGGCATGTTTTAGCCTTATTACATCATAAATTTATGTTTACTTACTATACATAGGTTTGGGGTATTTCACGGGTAAAATATTGAAGCACTTTTACCTACGAAACTAATTTAGTCTGTAATTTTGTCCAAATTCCATCACTAATATCATTTGTAATGTAACGACTTCTATCGAAAATGCTATAAAATTCTGTAGGTGAAAATACTTTTTATATACGAATAATTCCGTAGGTAATTTTCCATCTGTGATACTGCAGTTTTCTTGTAGTGATGCCAACAAAAAAGATAAAACCAAAAGACAAACAATCTCTACTGAAGCGAAAAGAAAACAGCAGTTGAATAAGGTAAAAGACACGAGCAAAAGTTCAAAATAATAGCTATTTACTTAACACCATGATATGGAGTAAAATATTAAAGAAACTAAGCAATTAATATCGCATGTACTATTGGTAGATGGAGTCGGATGAGCTGCACAAGTGAAGAGTATTTAAAGCATATGCCAACGGTTTTTCTGTCAGTAAAGACGATGGTAAAACTGTCATCAAAGCCCAATTGAAGACTGCGACTTCAATCAAGAGATGATAAGTTCAACTTAAAATTTATAAAAAAAAATAAAAAATGGTATTGTGCAAGAGATGAAAAAATTTAAAACTGTGAGTAATTCTATGTTTGAATTGATTTTCCATTATTTAATAGAAAAACAAGAATAAATTTGAAACATTTAAATACCAACCTGATGAGTACTGATGGTCAGCTAGCGGGAGGTAGAGGAAGAAGAAACGGGAACACCTAATGATATTATGATAAGGTTATAATTAAAAAACATGAATAATTGAACAAATGAATAAATTTTGAACAAACCACGTTTTTGAATTATTCTTAAAATACTAACCTAGTGAGTAGTGATGGTCAACTCGGAAATGGGATGGAAGAGGAATTTTTCAACCGTAGTAACACCTATCCAATAAAATTAGAATGAGGTTTAATTCTGGAAAAAAATTGGCATGACCATTGCATATTTTTAGATATCCCACACTTTTTTTGGCAAAAACAAACACAATAGCAACATCAGATTAAGGTTCAAGTGATTCTCAATAAAACACACAGACATTTAAGCATCATTCGCAGCAAAACGCACAGACACTTAGGGATAAAAATAAGACCTTTGTCATATATTAAGGGCGGGGATCAAGACCCTAACCAATTAACAAACAATAATAATGGAGTTGAGCTGCAAATAAATGCTTAAGTTTTACAAATTAATTACCGGAGTGGCGATGAGACTCCGGCGGTGGATGGGCCGCGATGGTGGAGGATGAAGACGACCTTCAGGCAGCGGGAGAACAATACAATTTCCCTTTGAAGCAACCTACAAATCGCCAAAGAAAAGAAAAATATTAACATATAATTGTGTCCTTCAATCTTATTGATAACGAGCTAAATGGCATGTGCAATTTCCAATAATAAAAAATAACTCGGTAACTTTCTAAACTTTGGGGCACCTCAACTCTTTTCTGCATATATGAAGAAAACAAAACGAAAAATGCTTCAATACAACAAAAATGCAAAAAAGAAGTATGGAACAACTGGATGAAGCATATAATCTACAAATGAAAAAAAATCGACCAGTAGAATCCATCCCTATCCAAGACAATGATTTCTAATTTATTTTCTACATCTTAAGTTGGAAAAAAATAGGGGATACAACTCTAATACAGTTTCTGCCAGCACCATCAGGAATATAAAGATCTTGAAACCGGATCCACACAGATTTATTTACATTTTGAGGTTACATCACTCCCAAATACACCGCTGATAATAAAACCTGATCATATATAGAAAGGCCATGCAGTATAGATGGATTTAGCTCATTATGATTGGTTAGCTGCTAGCACTGCAAGCAAAAGCGATTAGTGTTCCCTAGCCTCCCATGTTCTGTGTGGTCCATATTACCTATATCTAATTAGTATTAATAGAGTCAAATACTTTCGGCTTCCTGTTCCAAACCCTTTACTTTTAGTGTGGCTATTCTATTATCGTAGTAGTATTTCCTTAATTAATTATTTAGGTGCTCTAGAGTCTAGTCTTGAGGTAGACCGGGGGGCCTCGCGGTCACGAGTAACTTGATGACATGCAAATTAAGGTATAGGCTTATGTTGAATTTAACTACACTACCCTGAAGCTTCAAACAGTACAATAATTAACTTAAAAAGGTTCTATATATTAAATACTATAAAAAAAGGGAGATGAAGTTAGTTAAACTAATTAATTAAATAAAGAATAACAAAAGTTCCCAAACAAATGCAATGAATCTGGTTGTTAAGTAAAACTGTCTGTAACTGATTGCAACTGCTTAGCTACTAGTATTGACAATTTGATGTCATTTAAGCAGTAGAGTACAGTAGTATTTATTAATGCAACAGAAAACTTACATCATATAGTAGTAGTAAAAAATCCATCTATATTGCATGGCCTTTCTATATGATCAGGCTCAGACATTGGCATCGCAATCAAACTAAATAAGAACAGCTAGGATGGAAGACAGAGATATACTATATAACAATACAGTTTGGTCCTTTCCCCAAAACCTGTTTATGTATTACCGTAACAGTGTGATATCTTTAACCAGAATAATGAACAGATTCATCGTTCATCGCTTTGTCATTTGTTTCAATTCTGATAAGTGATAACTTATAAACTTAACACTTATCTATCCTTAGAGCATGTAAGTTCCTTGTTCAACTTGCGAAAGTCACAAAAGAAATCAAAAACAAAAGTTATAATTGCCAGAGAGAAGATAAATTCTAGTAGATTACCAAATACCAATTCTAGAATTTAGCAGCCCACTCTTCAATCTGGTGTGAGAGATGAGATGTTCCACTGATTTATATCAGCACTGCAGAGGCACATATACACAAAGAAGAAAATTAATAGAGGTGCAGAGCAGGTACATTGCTTGTTCAACTTATGATTTTGGGTTGCTTCAGTTTAATGTCCACACCACACCAGTGCATTTCAAAGTCTAATTTAACTAACTGTACTAAAACGATATTAGCATTATTATTGCAAGGCCAGCATGAGTTACTTCATTGCAAGGCCAGCATGAGTTACTGGTTCTTTCTTATGTGGAAAGATATAACTAGATATGTGGTAGTGACAATGGATTTGAATGCTGAAATCGCATCTTTTCTTGGGATGGTTTCTGCAGACCGGCTTCATTCATTCTTTTTTTTTTCTTTTGAAAATTGTGGCTTCAGGCCTTTGTTAAAATAACAAGTTTGGTAAAAAAAAGAGTAACGTAATTTCAGGCCTTCTCTCCTCACCCTTAGACCGGCTTCATTCTGAAGCAGTGTTCTTTTTTTGCTTGTGAGTATAAAGTACTATTACAACTTTCCTTATCCTCAAATCTTGATTTGCCAGGTAAATGTACTGTGCAATGACTGCAGTCTTTCCACATTTTCGGACACAAAATGTGGCCAGTGCAATTCATACAACATCAGAGTGCTCTCACGGACTGAGGCTCAGAACCAAGATTCAAGTTAACCTTCTTCTAGTCAGTCAGATTTTTTTGTTTTTTGAGATTAATATATACAATGGGTTCAATTGTGACAGACATTAGCTTCTAAAGTAATACAGAAAGAAAAAAAATTGTCAGAAAAGTTTTCTTGGAAGTTATTCTAGCCTTATTTGTTCCATAAGTCTAGCTGATTCTCATATACAAATATAGGCACCACACCACCTGTTTTATCTTTGGGGATTAGACTTGTGCTACTCATTACTATAGTTTGTCACATTTTACAGCTGTAATTCTTCCAACCTTCCAATCATTTATTTGTTTGTTATATAGTACTCTTGTTTGTTCATGATCTTTTGGCCTTTTCTTTTGACAATTGACGAAACTAAAGATATTTGTCAAACACATACAAGTGGATGAAAGATCCTTCTTTCAATTTCCTTTGGCACTAGCAGCTTCTAATATCTTCCTGATTAGATACATAGATATACACATGTGTGGACAGAGATATCAAACTTCAAAGGCAGCTTAATTACTTCATTTTCTACATACATAATTACATATATATATATATATATATCACGTACGATCAAAATTTTTTAATTCACTCCTCAAAAGCATAATCAGCCACACTAATAAAAAAATTGCTAAACTAGGGTTTAATTACCGAAGAGATTTGGAGGTTGACGTTGGGGCATTCGCGGAGGCGCTGTGGTGGACCGAGATGGTGGAGGCGACGGTGGAAGGCGATTCAGGTGAGAGGGGAGGTTGGGGCGGTGGAACGCTTTTAAACTTCCCACTGCTTGGCGACGCGCGAAGGAGCTAGGCGGAGCAACATCGACATCGAATGGCGGAGGAAGAAGGGGCAAGCTCAATGGTGAACAGCGAGATGGCGGGAATCGGAATCGCCAGAGGAAGAAGAACGCGGGAGGAAGAAGAAGAAAATGAGGTCGTCAGGGTTTTAATTAAAAAACTTTTAAACGACGGTTTTGAAGGAAACCGTCATTTTAAAACCTATGTGACGAAACAAAAACCACAGTTATACGGAAACCGTGGTTTATAATGTTCGGCGCAAAACTATAAATAACGGTTCCATTTTAACCGTGGTTTATAACCACTATATACGACGGTCGAAACTAGAACCGTCATTTATCTTCTAAGGCGTCGAACTATAAACGATGGTTTCTGCTAAAACCGTTGTTTATATAGTGAGCCGTGCAACATAAATGACGGTTCTCTAAATAACCGTGGTTTATAAACTTTAAACGACGGTTTCATTGTAAACCATGGTTTAAAGTCCGTCATTTAAAATCTTTTTTCTACTAGTGCCTATAGTAACGGACCGATCCATGGGGAAAAGTGTCCATCTGATATACCTATCCCATAGATCTTTTCATGGGTAAAGGAGGAGAACTGAGTCGAACAAACAAGCACGAACAATAAAACAATATTCTATTTGTGGATACTATAGTGATACTAAAAAGATGGTCATGATAACTAAGAAAGCAAGCTTATTATTATTTTGTCCTCCTTGTCATGGCATATGTAACTAGAAGAAATAAATTATCTTATCTATAGACAACCAATACATATTCATTTGAAACAACCAATCAGAATATCCTATACTCGTCGCATTTACACATCAGACATGATTAAAAGAAAAAAAGAAGATAAACTCGACATTAAACGGTATGGGTCATCTTTTATACATGGATAATTAAGTACAACTAATATGTAGGACGATGCTGAACATACAAGGATAAAATACAAGCATGTAAAAGCTTGAAAAACAAGAAAAAGAAACATACCATAAATTACATATCGGCGAAAGATACAAGGAGGAGAATACATCCTGTCAAAGCTGGAGAAAATATGAATCAGTGGAATTTTCCTTCTCTCGGTTGCACTCACCATCATAAAATACTGTTCGTGTTGCTCTCACTGGCGGAGGAAGCTTCAATAACATGGTGAATGACTTGGTAGTCCAACTATTAGACAATGACCATAGAAAGTTCAAAGCACTCATACTATACAACATTATCATCTCTATATATATATTCGTTAGATTTTAGAATATAATATATATATATTTGTGCTTCCGTTAAATAATGTACATGTGCAGCAACAAAAACTCACAATTGTTCTTCCCTTTATTCTCTATGAAAAGGTACATGTGCGGCAGCAGCAAATTTTTTTTTACTGCCTGTTATATCTTGCATAAATGAGAGCACATTAAATAATTGTTTACTGATAATTAATTACGCCATCATATGAGATGTCCCTTAGACTGAATTTAGCAATATACTACAAACATCCCCTCCAGTTGTTGTCCGTAAACAAATCCTATCAAGCTCATTACCAGCAAATGGTGATGACTATTTTTCCAATCAGGTTTACGACACCCGGTACAAGTCATATAGATTTGTATTCTGTAAGTTGCGAGCACGCAGCAATACAATACAATACAATACTAAAGCATTCTTTTTTGTTTCTCTTTTCCTTACTCCTCCGTGATTGTCATCATGAAATACTAGTAGTAAACTCATAATTTCAAATAATAAAATTGATGTACAACGTGACTGAAGACAAGGCTGGAGCAGCGTTGGTCTTCTATCTCATTATTAAATTGCTACATATGTTGCATGAGTCAGCATTTTAAAACGAGAGACAACAAAGTAATTATTAAAGAGCAGAATTACATGTTTACTTTTTGTTAAAGAGAACCGCTAGCAATCAGTAGTGATAAGCTTCACCTATTTTAAACTGAAACATGATGAAATTGCCGTCAGATTTGTGTTTGTGTTGTGATTTCAGACTCGTCAATATCAACCATGTAGTGTGTTTGTCTATCTTTTTTGGTCTACCACCCGGTTCGCTCTATTGGACTACATTCGGATCGGGGATCAGCTTGGGTGAATAGGTTCCAGTCCCCTCCCACTAGCCGTTGCGGGGATCGAACCGTGGTTCTCCCTACCAAGTTCAGTCCCAATCACCACTGAACCAACATGGTATTGGTGGTGTTGTCTATCTTTATAAAGAAAGAAGATCTAAAAACAAAGTACATGTAGTATACAATAAAACAGAGTTGCGCACTGCTAATACGGT
The DNA here is from genome assembly GCA_023374045.1 of Limonium bicolor. Classification (NCBI taxonomy): domain Eukaryota; kingdom Viridiplantae; phylum Streptophyta; class Magnoliopsida; order Caryophyllales; family Plumbaginaceae; genus Limonium; species Limonium bicolor. The sequence goes on from CM041781.1 coordinate 238,532,894, forward strand.
ACAGAAGAACACTAATTTTTGTTTCTAGTAACTTCATCCTCATGTATACCAACACATGTTCGAGTTTCATTTTCAAAAATTAGATACTGCAGACATCAGTTTACAATCGTCGGTAAAGATCTCTGTCCAAATCTGTATAATTGGGCTATACCAACAAATCTATCAGTCCATTAGCGTAGGTTTTCTGTCTATTCTTATGAATGGGCTACATACACCAATAGAAAAATGAGTCCTTAGGGAAAGACTTCCGTAGTTCCGTGGGTAAATGTCTTTTTTTTTTTATCTCACAAGGTGCAACAGAAAAATTTAAACTCCTATTGTTATAATGAGTTACTACAGAAAAGATGGAAAATTTCCCGGGAATGAGTGTTTGGCCCCCTCATTTCCCATGTAAGAGTGTCTTCGGTTGTAATTTCCGATTTCGGGTTTTTTTTTTACCCATTGTAAAGTAGCTGATAATTCATTTATCGGCTTCAGTGATGCCGATAAATGAATTATCGGCTTCTCTACAACGTCAAATTCGACCGTTGAGGCTTTGTAGAGAAGCCGATAATTCATTTATCGGCATCACTGAAGCCGATAAATGAATGAATTATCGGCTTCTCTACAAAGCCTATATAAGGCCGCATCGCGTGAAGAGCAAGGGATAGAAGCCTCATTTTTTAAAAAACACCTCAAAGAGTATCCAAATCCTCTCCTCTAAAACACTCTCTTTGCATAGGAACTATAGTATGGCTGATCAATATGATATGGGTGAGCATGGTCCGGTGGAGTCGCAGCCGTTCAGTTTGCAGACGACACATATATCTGCTGCGTATGCCTCCAATGACCCGGTTAGTATTACTAACTAATGTATAGTGTAATAATTTACATTTTTAGTGTATTTAGATATTTGATATAGTGGTAATCGATGCAATAATTATAGTTTCTTTGTATATGATTAGTATAAGTAGATGATTATATATGGTTTAGTTAAATAACATTTACTATATGTAGTTGTTTAGTCTAATTATTATCTGTCTGTGTAACAGTAATTATGTTTAATTATTAATTCAATATAATTGCTTAGTTTATAGACCGTATGAGTTAGTTATAGGTAATGTAGCATAACAATTAGTCTAAATTATATTCTAGATGATTTTATATGGTTTAGTTAAATAACATTTACTATATGTAGTTGTTTAGTCCAATTATTATCTGTCTGTTTAACAGTAATTATGTTTAATTATTAATTCAATATAATTGCTTAGTTTATAGAGCGTATGAGTTAATTGTAGGTAATGTAGCATAACAATTTCTGTCTAGATGATTATAAATGGTTTAGTTAAATAACATTTACTATATGTAGTTGTTTAGTCTAATTATTATCTGTCTGTGTAACAGTAATTCTGTTTAATTATTAATTCAATATAATTGCTTAGTTTATAGACCGTATGAGTTAGTTATAGGTAATGTAGCATAACAATTTGTGTAAATTATATTCTAAATGATTATAAATGGTTTACTTAAATAACATTTACTATATGTAGTTGTTTAGTCCAATTATTATCTGTCTGTGTAACAGTAATTCTGTTTAATTATTAATTCAATATAATTGCTTAGTTTATAGACCATATGAGTTAGTTATAGGTAATGTAGCATAACAATTTCTGTAAATTATATTCTAGATGATTATAAATGGTTTAGTTAAATAACATTTACTATATGTAGTTGTTTAGTCTAATTATTATCTGTCTGTGTAACAGTAATTCTGTTTAATTATTAATTCAATATAATTGCTTAGTTTATAGACCGTATGAGTTAGTTATAGGTAATGTAGCATAACAATTTGTCTAAATTATATTCTAGATGATGATTAATTTGTTAGAATTTTATTTGTGCTCTATTAAATTGTAATTTGTATGGAATGTAGATGTATGCACAGTACCAAAATAGGAATTTGAAAACAAGATCCTGTTGGAAGGGTGCTACTACCCTACATGACGCTATACTTCCATATGTTGCTACAGCTGGTTTTTTTGGGCCAGCAAATATGAGATTGAATAACTGTACTGGCATCATCAGCGCTTTGATTGATAGATGGCGTCCTGAGACCCACACATTCTTGATGCCATTCGGGGAGGTTACCATAACCTTAGAGGATGTTAGTGTGCTTTTTGGGTTGCCTATTGAGGGGGAACCTATCTGTTTCCCCACCAGTAATGTGGATGTTAATGCGGTGTGCCAGCGGCTTCTTGGTGATGTCCCCCCTACTCACAAGGGGAACCAGATACCCATTGCGTGGCTAGCTGAGAGGTTTGTCGAGACAGACGCTGACTTTGGTCAGCGTGACGCTATTGTTCATCAGCAGCACGCGAGAGCATATATTATGAGACTGATTGGAGGGTTTCTGTTTCCCAACTCTAATGGGGACAAGGTGGATGTCAGTTATCTGTTGCTGTTGGAGGATTTTGCCTACAGTGGGGGGCTTAGCTGGGGGTCTGCGCTCCTTGCACATTTCTATAGGGAGATGTGCAACGCCACCAAATTCGACACTAAGTATCTGAATGGCTGCAGTAAGTTGCTCACCGTCTGGGCATACGAGCGTATCCCTGCATTTAGGCCACGACTCACCCCAGATCGGATTAATCTTTCACCCCATCTTGCACTTGCTCATAGGTAACAAACTAGGCATTGTATGGTTGTTGAAATATATATTTATTAAATTACGCTACAACCCTAATTGTATGTCATGTTGCAGATATAATGGCAAGGGAAATAGTATCAGCGCTTTCGTTGCGCGACAAATTCTGGACAATATGAGGATTCCACCGAGCGAGGGAGAGGTAATATAAAACTAAACCTTATTACAATACTAATTTATTTGTTATAATTGTTTGCATATTTTTAATATTATTTCGATGTTCTATAGTGGATTTGGCCGCCGTACGGTGGCAGATCACCAGAGCCAGATAGGGTGGTTGTAGTGGTATTTTTAATCCACTACAATGTTGTAGAGGGTCACCAGCCGGACCGGGTACTGCGCCAGTTCGGGTATGATCAGCCTATTCCTGCTCCCCCACTCGACTGTGACATGCTCCATGTAATCACCAGGACCGGTAGACCAGATGCGAGATGATGGGAAATATTCCATGACCACATCCAGATGTGGAACAATAGGAGTCAGTTCCGGGTGATTACACCACAGACGCCAAGGAGCATCCCACTGGACAGGAGGAGTGCATATATGGTTTGGTTCCTCCAGCATTCTGTTGCTTGGTTCACTGTCGAGAGTAGGAGGAATGTCATCGTGGTAAGCATTTATTTAAATTGTTTGTCAGTTGTTCCTCTAGTTTGATAGTTCTATTGTTTTTAACCATTATATAATCCGTTGTTCTACCTGGTTGATCAGGCGTCTGTAGTGGAGCAGCTTCAGAGGATCCCTACTGATCCTAGTGTTCGGGGATATGCCACCAGACTATCTCAGACTATTGATGTTGATCACTATCATCGGTCTGTGCCATTCCCCCAGGAGTTGTCACAGCAGGCGCCAGATAGGGTGGAGTTGCAGTACCCTGCTTATCAAATCAACGACAATCCTGCCCCCAGATCTACTAGAAGCCGGCCGTACAGTCAAAGACGAAGAGGGCCGCGTGACTACGCACCACCACCACCACCACCACACCCAGAACTATCCTTCATCTCAGACACAGCTTTCCATTGTCCCTGTTACAATCACTGAGGAAGAGGGATATCGGCCATCTTTTGAGCCACAGCCACCTTCTCAGCCAGAGCAGACAACCTATGGCCAGGTACCCCCTGATTGTGGTGCACACTTTGATGCTGGTGCGGGTTCGTCGAACCAGGTTGCTACTTCTGTTGACAACATGACTACTCAGGAGCTGGTCACCTTTTGTGAGCAGCTGATATATGATGACGCAGAATTAACTGGACAATTTAACTGGGCCAATTTAGCTGGTGGCGTACAACAACAAACTCAGACGGTTGTTGCTCCTTCATATGATCCGTCATCTTTGCAGCAGCCTGCTCCTTCAGGTACACCACAGCACGGTCCTCCCGCGCCATCTGCATCAGCAGATCCAAGTACACCTGTTGATCAGCCGAAAAATGAGGAAGATCGGGGGATGTGGTTAAGGGGTACACACTCTAGGTTTAGGAATCGTAGAATTTTTAATTCAGATTTCACTAATCCTTAGTTTATGAACATTGACTATGTAGTTTTCCCGTGTATTATCACTTGTTCTTTCATTTTAAACTTATTAGTGTAAGGATTTAACATTGTCTTTTCTATTTTTAAAACGTTGATTTATTTGTTATTTTGTCCATTTTTATGAAGCACTTGTCAGAGAAAGGTTAGTAGCCTTACTTATCACCACAACTTCTACACCGTTTCTCAGCATAATGTCGTTGACCAAGTAGACATTAATAAAGTGTCTGAGGATAATATCTCCTCGGTACAAAGCCATCCACATGTTGGTCGAAGACATCACTCTAATCTATGGTTCACTACTTTGAGGAGTGGTGAGGAAATATACTATGAATTGAAACTGGTGCAACGGTTGAGGAAATGAGAGATGACGACATTATTCCAAGCTGTACCCCTTTTATAATTACATTTTTTCCTGCTACATTACAATAGAATACAATTCCTTATCTTGGAATATTGTCTTTGCCAATAAAATGATCCTTTAATTATTCCTTGCATGTGATGTATCGTGTGGAATTCCAACTGCGGTGTTTGAAAGCAATTTTTATTCGTTTGTTGAAAAAAAAAATGTAATCACATTTCATTACTAAAGACAACAGATAAAGAATTAGATGCAGATGATGGCAGACAGGATTAATCAGATAAGATTTCCCCCGTCCCCAATGCATTTCAATTTTATTCTCACGGTATATATTCTCTCTTATCCTATGCATATAAATACAACAAGCGTTTTTCTTTCACTCACATAGATAACTACCCACATCCGTTGTCATTACTATATTACATAAGTTATCCATATCTGTTACTCAACTCCCTCGTCGCATTTCATCAATGGAGATCCCTTGCACTATATTGCTTGATGTTGAGCCAATCACCAACGATTCAGGTCTGTATTTTGCCAGAACATATTCCACTGAGCATTTCGATTTGGATATCGAAATGGATATTACGTTCGCCGAGTTTGACAATGTTGTAGAGACTAGGTTGAAAGAGCGTTACGGTTACAATTGTGTCCTTGAATCGATACTTCATCGATTGCTGCTGCGCTCCCAGCCACGCCCAGTATGGGGGCCATTACAAATAAAACGAGATGTTCACGTTCAAACAATGATTGAACGGTTCGTTTATAATCAACAGTTTTATACTCGATTAGAATTCTATGTGGTGTATGCATTCAGGGAAGTTACCCCACCACCACGTGATAATTTCTCGAGCGTATCCTTCGCAGAAGAGTATAATGAAGAACACTGTTCAGATGACAGCGAACACGAAGGTTGATATGTTGGTGGATGATGCATATCTCGTCCATTCTAAGGCATCGACAGAAGTGATATGTGGATACTATGATATATGTTCCTTTTTAAAGAAAGCACGTATGAGAAGATGAATACGTATTAGTATGTCGTACTGCAATAAAACAGTGATGGATGTCACTGAATCGCTTTATGTATTTGGAATATTTCCTAAGCCAATAAAATGGTATATCAAATCAATCTTTAGTCCTTGCTTATTTAACAAATGCAAATGTAAAGATAATTCATTACAACAGACAATGGGTAAATTACATTTTTTTGTTGTGCTTGCTAAAGGCACGACCTGTCTGAGCAGGAGCATAATTGGCTAATGCAATAAGATACAATGATAGTGGGGAATTAATTATAACTTGCATTCGGGCATCTTGTCCTTACATGTCCTCGTTGGCGACATAGCCCACAATGTCTTGTTTCACGCTCATAATTCTCATCCATTTCATTATGAATACGGGAGAATGTGGGGCGCCCTCTAACGTTGCGCATCATTGCAGGATCAGGAACAATACGAAGTCCGGCGTATATGGGCCACTTCCCTTGATTTCCTAGTGGCACAAACTTGTTCTCGCTGTAAGCCTGTATCATCGTTTCAAGTCTGTAAACTGGATGAACGTAGTTCCTCCAGTCCAGGGCGGTACGGTAGTACAGCACACGGCCATGACATGTGAGCATGGATACTTAAACGCCTGCCATTCACCGCATTCACATTCCCTAGAGTTAATTCGCACTGCAAATTTACCTTTGTCACGCCTTAAGTTCGGATCCCCATTGTCAACCACCTCAAACACCAAATCCATAGCATCGATAACAACCACACGGTGGTAGTTGGCAAGTGTTTGGTTCTCACCTACTTTCTCCAGTAGGTGTTTGGTGAAAAACAACCCACTATTCCTTTGTGCAGTGTAAGTTTCTAAGTTATCTCGAAAGTAATCTATTAACTTGTACAATGTGCTTTCAACAATAGCTGTTACCGGTAAGAGCCGAACCCTCTTCAACACCCCATTCATGCACTCTACCAAGTTAGTAGTCATATGGCCCCACCTTTTGCCATCATCATACGCACGTGACCACTTCTCAGGGGGCAGCTCGTTGAAAAAAGGAGGAATTGAGGGGTGTAGTGAAAGTAAGTGATTTAATCTGTCCTGAACTATATCCCTCCTGAAATAGTAGCCTGCACAAGAAATTTTATCAGATTAAGACATACAAAAAGATGAAGACATACAAATCTCTCACAATTACCTGTGTTGATGAGATACTTCTTCCACTCCTTGTTTCCAAATCTTGTCTGAAAGTTTGAAGCAATATGACGAATACACAAGAAATGTTGGGCATAAGGAGGAAGCCAGTACTGTTCTTCCCTCATTATTGACATTATAGCTGCGGCCCGATCCGTAATAACTGCCACATCGTTCCTAGCTCCAATGACTATGTTGCGAACACGGTCAAGAAAATATTTCCAATCGTCTCTAGATTCGCTAGCAACAATAGCAAAGGCCATTGGTATTATCTTGTTGTTACCATCTTGAGCCACAGCAACCAATAATTTTCCTTTGTACTTACCGTACAGGTGGGTGGCATCTATTTGAAGTAGAGGTTTCATATACTTGAAAGCAGTGAGGCATGGCCCAAATGCCCAAAAACAACGCTTAAACCGCCTAACAGAAGTGGTCTGAGTTTCATCTTGAAACACAACAGTTGACTCTAGGTCGACATACGAATTAGGTATAGTGTGTTTGATGGTTATGATATACCTGGGTAATTCGGTAAATGACTGCTCCCAATCACCATAGACCCTTCTTATCGCTTCAGCACGGCCTAACCAAGCTTTCTTGTAGCTAATCTTCCTTTTATATTCTGAGCGGATAAGTTGAATCACAGTCTTCACTTGTAGAGCAGGGTTCTCTTTGATCCTTGGTATCATGACTTCAGCTATGAAATTGTAAGTCAAAAAACGATCATTACTCTCGTCTAGGGCTGGAGCACATGTGTGAGGACTGAATTTCCGTATCCGCCATTCAAATGAATTCTTTAGCAGCGCAGCTCGAAATCTGAAAGTGCACCCTTGTCGGCACCTTAGGGTGTAAATTCTCCTGTTATTCTCGGGAGCAATGAAATCTACGTTTCTCTCCAAGTGATACTGTTTTACTGCAGTCACAAGAACATTTTTATCAGCAAATTCTTGCCCCACGACGAACTCTTGACCTGGCCTCCAGTATGGCAAACCGCGTCGATCAATGTCTGATGGTATCTGGCTTATGGCCTCTAAATCCACTTGCGATGAGAACGGGGCTGCAGGAGTGTACGGTGTGGAGGGCCCAGCTTCATCAACCATGTCGTCGTCGTCAGGTAAATCTTCTGGCTCCATCCGAATCATCATCCGAAGTCTGTAGATTTTCATCTTCGGCTTGTTGATGCTGGGAAAAATCATCATCGGTTTCATTGTCTTCCTCCGGAGAAGGGGTAGTCACATGCTCGAACTCAACTTGCACAGCCACGTTGTTCAGCAAGTCTGAATTCTTGATGAAGTTCGATATCATCAGCTTCACCCGGGAATCGCTGGTAATTTTGAGTGGAAGATAAGAGCAAGTTGGATATTTGTTCTCCAACTTTCTGCAAACCATGTCGGTGATGACATAATCTCCCCCTAACTCCAAGTCGACAAGATTTTTGACGGTATCTTTGAAGGATTGATATGTGGAAGACTGGGGAATTTCACAATCGATAAATTTCGACCAATTGGGATTTATATGAAAATAAATACCATCTGGATTGTATTTGAGCTCTACATTTAGATACAGAGTACATGGGATATCCATATCAAATATGTATAGCAAATGGTTGAAAGAGTGAGGAATGTGTAAAGAGAAGGAAAAATAGGAACGAGATAGCAATGAAGCAGCAGAAGTTTGAAGAGCCATTCAGTCGTTTATATAAGCTCATACCAGAAATTCGACCGTTGGGTGTAGAGAAGCCGATAATTCATTTATCGGCTTCAGTGATGCCGATAAATGAATTATCGGCTTCTCTACAAAGCCTCAACGGTCGAATTTGACGTTGTAGAGAAGCCGATAATTCATTTATCGGCATCACTGAAGCCGATAAATGAATTATCGGCTTCTTTACAACGGGTAAAAAAAAACCCGAAATCGGGAATTACAACCGAAGACACTCTTGCATGGGAAATGAGGGGGCCAAACACCCGTTCCCGGGAAATTTTCCCAGAAAAGATAAGTGTGTATTTTACCGGTACTGGAATGAAATGTTTTCAGCCCTGTTCACCTCTGGTGTGCAGTTCCAGTGGTTTATTGCAGCAGGGCGTACAAAATAAGCAGAGACTGAAGTGCAGGGCATGTAATTGCTTGCTGGCATACAAGATTCAGTACAAGGGAAGTGCAGAGGATACATGTTTCTTATTTGCCAGTGCAGCACAAGAATAGAATGAAGATAGTTCAAGTATTTTATTGGTTCTGAAAATAAACTTGGTTCAATATGGTATGCGAGTAGATGCAGATCTCGTATTTTATCAGAGGCGTGGACTCAGGTAGAGAATGAAGACTGGTGGATTGTTTGTTGATTCAAGAGGGAAATGAGTAGGAGTACATTACCGATTCTAGAACACACTCGATTCAGTTCCGTCTAAAATCTAGGAAGCCAAACATCACTTCTAATGCAACAAAACAATGATCACTGAAGCCAATATAGTAACATACCCATTTCCTAACCTACTGAAGTCTAGTTGGGCAGAGAATCTGAAATCAGTTCAAGCTGCTTATAAAATTAGAAAGTTCAGCTCTCAGCTCATGAAAGAAATCAGAGAAGAAACTCAACGAAACACCATGAAAGCTTCTTGATTTTGAAAAAGGGGAGAACCCAAACTGGGTTTGTATGCGTTTACAGAGAGATAGATCAATCGGCTAAACAACCGAGACTATACTAATACTAAAGCAACCCTAAAACTAACAACGGTAATAAGCTCCACCCAACCTCCCTCACAGCACAGCACGTGACTATAAAAGTAACCAAACACAGAATACAAACATAGACTAATAAACACATAACATAGACTACTAATAAATACATAAACCTAACAGCCCCCCTCAAACCTTAGAAGGAGAAACCTTCTATGGTTTGATACATCAGACGCACAGCACATGTCAAGAACCATTCAGCTTGAGCCCCATTCTCCTAACTTGCACTGGATAAGCCTTTCCTGGGAGAAGTTTTGTCAACAAATCAGCCATCTGTTCCTTGGACTTAACAAACTCCACAGCTATCATCCCCTCTTGCAGCTTTTGCCTGATGAAGTGAACATCCAACTCGATATGCTTCGTTCGCTCATGTAGAACAGGATTCCTCGCTATGTAAATGGCTGCCTGACTATCGGACTTAACAGGAACCGGCAGTATCCCTTCAATACCAAATTCGTGCAGAATTCTTGTCACCCAACTCAGTTCCGCAGTCACACTCCTCATGGCCCGATACTCTGCTTCTGCTGAAGACAGGGCCACGGTTGACTGCTTCTTTGATTTCCAAGAAAGAGGACTTCCTCCTAACTGGATGAAGAAACCACTTATTGATCTTCTTGTAATAGGACATCCTGCCCAATCTGAGTCACAAAAGGCTGTTAGTGTAAAATCATTTCTAGAGTTAAATAACAGACCATAATTAAGAGTTCCCTTGATATAAGAAAGTGTATGCAATGCAGCCTTATGATGCACATCTGTAGGAGAGTTTAAAAACTGACTAAGGACCTGAATTGTGAAACAAAGGTCAGGTCTGGTGTGAGATAGATAACTGATCTTTCCCACTACCCTCCTATACTAAAGGGTCTTCCAAAGCAGTTCCATGTTCCTTTCTTAATTTTAGGCTAGTGTCTAAAGGACCAGCAGTAGTTCTGCTGTCTGTCACACCAAATTCCCTCAGTAAATCCTCACAATACTTCTTCTGTATCAATACTACACCTTCTGTAGTATGAAGAAATTGCATTCCTAAAAAGAAACCGAGAACACCCAAATCTTTAATTTTAAACTTTGTTTAACTCTTTCTTGACAAAGATTATGAAGGAGAGATCACTTCCAGTAATTAAAATGTCATCAACATAAACTGCTAAGAAACAGACCTTACCAGAATCAGTCCTAGAAAATAAAGAATAGTCATTAAGAGACTGAGTAAAACCAAGGGACTTAAGGAACACACTTAACTTGTGATGCCATTGCCTAGAGGCCTGTTTTAAACCATACAAAGACTTATTCAATTTACACACTTTCCCGGATCCTTCTTCCTTGTGACCTTGAGGAATCTCCATAAAAACATTTTCTTCTAAATCCCCATGGAGGAAAGCATTGTTGATATCTAACTGGTTAACCTTCCAACCTTTCTTAGTGGCAACTATAACTAGGGCTTTAATAGTGGTAAACTTAACTACATGAGAAAAGGTTTCCAAGTAATCAATACCATATCTTTGTGTATAACCCTTAGCAACCAGCCTGGCTTTAAATCTTTCAACGGTTCCATCAGAATTAAACTTAACCTTATAAACCCATCTGCACTGAATAGGTTTGACTCCCTTGGGTAACTCAACTAAATCCCAGGTTCTGTTATCCTCTAGGGCTAAGAACTCATTACTCATGGCCTTTCTCCATCTTAAATCCTTAATGGCTTCATTGAAACTAGATGGTTCAGTTTCCTTCTCTAAATTAACATGCAAACAATTTGACCTATCATTTTCAAGCAGAATGACCCCAACAGTCTGCTGTAACTTATCAGTCCTAATAAGACTATCACTATCATCCAGGTCAGGAAAAACAGAATTACCAGCATTAACAGAAGAAATAGTACAGTTGGAAGCAAGAATTCTGTCATTCAAGATTTGTGCAAAAGGATCAGCTAGATACATTTTAGAAGGATAATCTGTACAGGCCAGTTCAGAGGAGAGAAACTTATCTTTTTTGAAACTGCTGATCCCAAGACATAATCACTTAGGTATCTGGGGGCGTGCCTGCTTCTTTCTGATCTCCGCAAAGGCAAATCTTCCTCTTGAGTAGCATCAGAAGGAGGCTCCTGTTCAGAATGCAGTTCTGGCTCACTTGCCTCTATGTCTGCATCTTGGTTTGTAAACTCAAGAGAGTACTGGTTGTTGTTCTCTTCACTGTCTTGCACTTGATTGTGCTGTCTCATTCTTAGTTCATAAACATCAGTTTCATCATGTAAAAATAATTCATCCCCAGAACCAAACAAATTGTTTTCAGTATTGGCAGAAGTGTCAATGTTGTTGGAATTTGTTCTAAAAGGGAAAACTTCCTCATGAAACAAAACATCCCTACTATAGATTATTTTATCCTTCTCTAAACTGTAAAGCTTATAGGCTTTCTTATTCTGCCCATACCCAACAAATATGCACTTTTCAGATCTTGATGAAAACTTGTCATAGGAATTCTTACTAATATGAGCAAAACATAAGCAGCCAAAACTCTTAAGAATGGAATAATCAGGTTTATGTTGATGCACTATCTCATAAGGTGTTTTGTTTTCAACACTAACAAGAGGCATGCGATTGATCAAATATGTAGCTGTGAGAACACTTTCACCCCAAAATTTCTTAGGAAGGCAAGAATAAAACATTAAAGCACGGGCAGTTTCTAGAATATGCCTATGCTTTCTCTCAGCTACACCATTTTGCTGAGGTGTATAAGGGCAAGTAGTTTGATGTTTGATACCTTTCATCTTAAAATATTCTACCCCAGCCCTTGAACCTCCCAGTTCAAGTGCATTGTCTGTTCTTATACACTTGACAGATTTATTGTGTTGCCTTTCAACCATGGAGATGAAACCAATAATAAGAGAGAGACAGTCAGATTTAACATTGCACAAGTGTATCCAGGTGGCACGACTTTTGTCATCCACTATAGTAAGAAAGTAAGAGAACCCATCATGAGTCTTTAAGTTATAGGGCCCCCAAAGATCAATGTGCAACAAATCAAAAACATCGTTAGATTTTATTGAGCTTGAAGGAAAAGACATTCTATGGCTCTTGGCCCTATCACAAGATTCACAAACAAGAGGGTTTTTCAAAGAGAGTTTCTCACCAACATTCAGTTTCAACATTTTTTCTTTTGGCATGTGGCCTAATCTATGGTGCCATTGCCCTAAGGAAAGATTACAATCAGAATCACCTCTTATGACAGAGCTCCTATCTACACATGGGCTAGGACACTTATTGCTCTTTCTATCGCAGCATTTATCAAGAATGTAAAGACCTCTATGGACTTGCCCAATCTGAACTCCTTCATTGTGTTTACAGTCCTGATAAAAACAGTGGGCTGAATCAAACAAGGGTTTTACATTCTTTCCTTCAGTCAACTTACTAACAGAGATAAGGCCAAACTTGAAGCTAGGGACATAAAGTACATTCTCAAGACTCAATAAAGCATTAATCTTAATGTTTCCTATCAATTTCACCAGTTGAGGGTGCCCATCGGGCATACCAACATAGTGGGGTCTATCAAGAAAGGAAACTTCATTAAAATTAGAAAGTGTGCCACACATGTGGTCCGAAGCACCACTATCAATGATCCATTCAGTATCTTTAGCAACTTGGTCGCAAGCAATGTTGAAAGTTTTATAAATATCATTAGATGAACAAGAAGCATTAATCTTATCAGAAATCAAACATTTACTAGAGGAGATGAAATCTTTACCTATGAACCCACAGTTCGACTCAGAGGACTGAGGATCTTTACCCGCAACTCGTGCTTTGCTGATATAATTGAGCAATTGGTTGATCTGATCTGTAGTAAGGGTACCACCGAGAGGATCTTTGGCAATTTCTTCATTCTGCTCAGTTACACCATTGGCTTGAGGCCTCTGTCCCTTGTTTGATCGCCAACCGGGGGGAAATCCATGCTTTTGAAAGCATTTGTCTTCCGTATGCCCGGGTTTACTACAATGGGTGCATTGAACTGGGTTTCTCCTTCCTCCGTTACTTTGATTTCGATTAAAGGGTCTCCTCCCTTGGGTGACACTGAAGGCCGACGGTGGTTCTGAATCTACCATGGGCACAACAGCGGTCAGAGTCTTCTGCCTTTCTTGTTGTATGAGAATTGAAAAAGCTTGTTCGATGGATGGCAATGGAGAAATCATGAGTATACTCTCTGGCAGCCGCATATCGCTCATTTAGACCCATCAAGAATCTAATTAACCTCTGGGTACTCATGTAATCCTTGAGGGTTTTCTCGGTTGAGCAAGCACAGGTAGGAAGAGTGGTCGTAGCGTCGATTTCATCCCAGGTTTGCCTTAATTTCGCAAAATAGTCGCTGATGCTATCACCTGCCTGAACTGTGTTGACCAGACGCCGCTCCAACTCGAACATCCTGGTGGCGTCCACTTGGTCATATCGGGCGCACAAGTCTTCCCAAAGTTTTGACGCCGGGATCTGAAAAGAACTGTATCCGCCACCCGCTTCTCTAGGCTCATCAACAGCCAGGCTCTGACCATGTATCACATCTAGTCCACGCCTTTGCTCGAGCTTCGGAGTCGCTTGGCTTGGTTAGGGTTCCTTCGACAAAAACCAGCTTGTTCTTCGCGGCGAGGGCAATCTCCACCTGATGCTTCCATCTTGAAAAGCCTGGGCCACCGTCGTATTTGGCCGTCAAAGATTGCCCCGGGTTATCGGAAGTGGACAGGAAGAGCGGGTCCCCGGTATCGATTGTGGATCCACTCCCAGATCCGTCGCCTGACTTATCTTCTTGCGTTATGATTTCTTCGCCACTCATCGTCAAAAACTAGGGTTCGCTATTGGTCGCTGCGACTCCCGTCAATAAGACAACTCTCACAAAGAAAGGAAATTGGATTGAGAAAGAAGAGAAAACTAAGAGCAAGATCCCATGATCTTCATGCTCTGATACCATGAAAGAAATCAGAGAAGAAACTCAACGAAACACCATGAAAGCTTCTTGATTTTGAAAAAGGGGAGAACCCAAACTGGGTTTGTATGCGTTTACAGAGAGATAGATCAATCGACTAAACAACCGAGACTATACTAATACTAAAGCAACCCTAAAACTAACAACGGTAATAAGCTCCACCCAACCTCCCTCACAGCACAACACGTGACTATAAAAGTAACCAAACAACAGAATACAAACATAGACTAATAAACACATAACATAGACTACTAATAAATACATAAACCTAACAGCTCACTATATCGGGTTGGACTAACTTCTTTACACCAACGAATTCAGGACTAGGATGTTCGTTTTGGTTTAGGTGTTTTTTTAGTTTCCAAAATTCTTAGAAAGGAAATAAATACGGAGGATCTTGTTCTCCTATCCAACTAGAACAGAGGAGGGGTTGTTCATGTCTACCTACCAGAATTTTCCTTGAACATGCATCAAGTAAATCATCCATTCAACCTATCATACTTAACAATCACAGTAGGAGCTATTTTCATGATACTATATTTCACAAAGCAACAATCGCCCACCAACTATTATCGATTTCAGGATACCTTTGATCTGAAAGTGAGTTGTAACATTGAAAAAGAAGGGTGAAAATCACTCCAATATTTTTCATTTTTTTTGCTATAGAATAGGATGACAAAGTACCTGCATTTCAAGATTATAATGATCAGAAACCCACAGCCTCACTCATTGTTTTGGGGTAACTTGTGAGTTGTAAGCAACTTGAACTGTCATAACACAAAAATATATGGAGCAAAGAATCACATATAACAATGAAAAGTTGAAGTACCGGATCAGGTTACCGTATGGATCTCCAAACAAATGTAAGGAATGATACCTCTATTATAATTGGAAAGGAGCAACACTAGGTAATCTTCTTAACAATTAGTCATTTGCAGAGACCGGAAGGGTGCTCCGCTATTTTTAGTATGGCCTCCTGTTTGAGTGCCCAGCATCTCGAGAGACACTTCATCACAATATTAGAAGAGCAGGGCCGTTTCGATGATTTTCGGGGTCCTGTGTTAAAATTTAAAATGGGCCTTATAAAATTAAATTATGTAAATATAAAAAATTATTAAATAAAAATATGTAGAATGAAACTCCTAACATTACATTTAAAATAATTTTTGACATTTATAAAATTTTTACATGACAAAATCTAAGAAAAGAAAATAAAAAATGGGCCCCCAAATATCGGGGCCTGTTCCGTCACCCCACTTGCACCCCAAAGAGCCGACCCTGTAGAAGAGATTAGTTGGTTCAGTCAATGATCATGCCCCACGAGTTTATATTTGCAATAGAAAATCACGATCAAATGGTTTAAACTCATATTAAAACAACAATTGAATGTTGTTATCAAATGGTATAAACTAGTTTTGTATAATAGTCTAGACTCTTTTGTCTTTTGTATAATAGTCTAGACTCTTTTAAAGTTTGGGAGGGAGATTACATCCCTTACAAGATTACTAGTGCTTGTACTTTTGATATGGATGTTTTCTCAGAATGAATGAAAGGGAAACAAGTTATGATAAAAAAAAAATGGTATAAACTAGTTTTCAAATCTCAACCACAACAGTTAATCGCGGTTATTAACTGATGTTGTGAAAGGGTACTTGATTTTGTCTAAAACCAAATCAAAGCCAATAGTTGGCTTTACACAACAAACTATCAATTATTGTAGTAGTTAGAGGTAGATACGCTTGAGTCAGGCCCAAATTGTTTTACAGTATTATAATTAGGCCCATGAGCCCACACAGTCTGCTCTAGAATAGGCCAAATATTTGTAAAGATATTTTGTCTTGTACAACCTATTAATAAAGGCGTTCTTACAAAGTAATGAATACAACAGTAACATATTTTCCTATCTCTCTCTCTCGGTGGTTATCTCAACCTCTTTCTCTAGTAGTTAGTATTACAACTTAAGGATATTCCATATACCACAGTTAACAGACACTGAAAGATCATTCAATAACTAGAAGATTGATGTTTTACTTTCCACCGAGGCTAGCCAAAATGGCGCAAGGGACAGTTGTTGCGGTGGTCGAAGGCGAACCAAACTGGGCTTGAGCAGCAGCAGTTGCGGTGGTTGGAGGCGTGCTGAAAATGAAACCGAACATTGACAGAAGGTGAGGAACAAATTTTAACCAGAGATTGAACAATGTCACGATGGTGGTGGTGATTACGACGTCTAAGAGGCAAAGGTGGTGGTGGTTCCGGCGGTCGAAGAGGCGAAGGTGGTGGTCGAATCCCGCGGTCGAAGAGGACTGATCCGATGCTGGGTTTTTTTCGGGAGCGGGAGCGAATAGAAAGGAAAGTGATGAGGAAGAAGGAAGGGAATTTATTCTTTCGTTTTTGTAATTTTAACGGCTACACCCGGGCGTGTTATATAACCTATACTTTATACAAAATGAACATTTGCACAGTAGGTTAAACACCCAAAACGATGTCATTTTCAACTTTATAACACGGCTAGGCATAGCATGTTATAAGATCTAATTAATTTTTGTTTTTTCATTTTGGCGGGATATTTAGCGTCAAAAATGTCAGCATTTTTTAATCTTAAAAGTTCCAAAAAGAAAAAACACAAATTAATTAGATCTTATAAGATCAGAAAATGGCGACACTTTTGACGCTAAATATCCTGTCAAATGAAAAAACAAAAATTAATTAGATTTTGTAACACGGCTAGGCGTAGCCGTGTTATAAAGTCGAAGAAAACGACATCGTTTTGGGTGTTTAACCTCCCGTGTAAAGACAGATAAAAAAACGGTGTCGTACATGTTCAGTTTTATAACACGGCTGCTATTAGCCGTGGTATAAAGTATAGTTTATATAACACGGCTTGAAGTAGCTGTAGTATAAAGTTACAAAAACTGTAACACCCCTCTCAATAATCACGATATAATCTCTCACGTAGCAATAATAAACGTCTCGCAGCGGAAAAACAAATAACCATTACAAAACTCACTCGGGTGTCACCGGCCGTTACTCGCCCATGCGAGCAACGCAGCCAAACTACATCCAACTTCCAATACAAATAAACTGCTAACCGCAGTGATAACGAGAAACTCCTATACATCATACTAAGTCTAAAACCATAAACGTCGACAAGTGAGCGTCTACCCAATCCTGAAAAATACATAACCTTACCATAAGACCATACACCATCTTCATACTACAACATCTCCAATTACCCTGTTCCTGCTCTTCAGCTCCGACAATGATCAACAACCTGAAATGGTTAGTATCAGCGATAGACGCTGATATGCCGAGCCTGGACCCTAATGGTCACTTGTCATTTTACCATCTTATTATTAGATTGGTTTCATGCTTTACCATTTACATTTATAAACAATAACTATAGCATAAGTGTATAATATCTAACCATCCATCCAAATATTCATAAACATTAATCATCTATCCAAACCAACATTCATAGAATATTTCAAACACAATTGTATATCGAACGTATCGAGCAATCAACAATATTTTGTACAATGTACAATCGCCGTAGTGTTCACCATCCACTGTCAATTTATTTTAGTTTGGCTTTCAAGCCCCATCCATATGTACAATGTACATTCGCCGTAGCGTACAGTTCCCATAGTTAATTTACCTTAGCCTTGTAGGCTCCATCCAACCATGTTTAATTAATGTCAGTAGGGCGTCATGTTAGACAACCCATAACCTCACCATGGACAGTAGTCCCCGTACACACAAAGGTGCTCATTTCGCCAGAGGTCCGGAGGCCCCTGACTCACTTATGTCTCGTAAGACTCCATAAAAGGCCGTAGCCACCTGATCCACGAACCTATTTGGCTCATTGGATATAACCTGGAGCGGAATCCAAATAGGAAACCCCTCAGTGATCACAATGCGCAACCAAGTAGTTCGTAAACTACCGGATTCCTCACCTCAATCTCATACCATCACTCTCTCATAATGTTTAAGATCTGCTCTTAGTCTTATGGAGAATATTTATTAACCAGTGGCCCAATGGGTCACGCATACCTAGAAGTCATCTAGGTTGATATTTATGTTAGAGATCCATGCTCTAGAGACCGACAATGTCGTGACTCGTTCCTAAGTGTTTTTCTTAGGTCACCATATACTTAATATTAATATCATGGTATTATATCAAGTAACCGTCATGTCATCACAACGCATATGTATGTTTATATAAGTCGATCTATAGTCAACGTAGTGTTAGTCCCGTAGGACGCTCGTGCATAAATAATTAATGCAGTAGCACACAATCACATACATGTATCCACACATATAACACACAAGTTATATCAACCAAATCCGAGCCCAAGGAGCAACCTTAGGTCAACTCGGCAAACCCCTTTACATACCGTTCACCCTGATTGTATTACGGTGGAGTATGAATCTTCAAGATCCTATGCTCCGTGTAGTCCGCTAGCTCGTCAAGCGTCCTTGTCAGAAGTATACTCTAAACGGTAATAAAACTATAAGTCAGTCTCCATGACTAACTACATCCGGTATTTCCGAATAATAAGTAACCCCGACAGTTCACCCCTGTTTTCTACAGTTTTGTTACGGGTTTCTCTAAAACAGTCGGCTTGTTACTTAAAACGCGTACGTCAAAACTATTTCAACTGTTAAGTTTAATTCCTTATATTTCTTTTAATCTTATCCACATCTAGTTTAGGTACGTAACCTATAGTTGCATGTATGCATGCATTCTTGTATTATATTGCATTCTAAAATTCATAACTTAGTTCGTAACTATATTTATATTATTATTTTTTTAAAATAACTACCACCATTATCATATGGTTTTCAACCAAAATATATATCCACCTTATATACATTGTTCTTGTGTATGTATATATTTACCACGTAGGTAATTCCCATGAGTTCAATAAACCCTTATATTTTATGTTACTTTTTATCATCTTTTATTAGATGATTACTCCATTAGTTGTATCATATTGTACACTTATATTAAGATTATTATCCTAACATGAGTACATTTTATGTTGTATAATTACAACTTCTAAGGTTTATTCAATAAATACCTTAGTTTATAAATCCCATTTATTTATAGTTTGTCACACTATTTTATGTGAGTACCCTTCCTTATATCAATTCCATCTAAACCACCTTAATACCATTTAATTGTCATAACATTTATAACATAGTAGACCGTAGTCTAAAATTCATTTTCCAACCTTTATACTTTCGGTATAGCCCTTGAATTTATTTAAATTCCCTTTTTGACCACATAACATTATGTAATGTTATACCAAAATACTAATCATTTGCTATGATATTTTTATTTCCTTTAACTTATAATCTATAGTTTTTATACAAAACTATTGTGTATTGCCTCTAGGCATATAAAACCTTATACTTTTCCTTAAACCATGATTTCCTTTATTTACAAAATCACCCCTTTCTTTTTACCATGTTATATCCCATTTAATATAACATTTCTAACTTATAAAAGAGCATAACCTATGGTTATTTTTTGTAAATTCCGAACAGCCCTTGTGCTATTCTATAATTGCCATTCGGCCCTATTTATAACATATAGTTTTACCATATCATTAAATCATATCTTATACACATATCTCAATAATACTCTTATATAATTCTAAAAATCTCCAAATTTTACCAAAGGGTTATAAATATCCTTATTAACCCATATACTCTTGGTATTTACCATTCCACCATCTATATTTCTCCAAAGTGTCATAATGACATAATAACTATATATTATACATATGTAGTTTTTTTAATTCCAAAAACAACCCAATAAATTCCTAAAATTCCTAATAGCCCATGGGTGTTTAAAATACCATTGTACACCCTTTATTTTTGGTGATAACATATTTACCACATATGTTATAAAAATATTACCATTAAATACATAACTTATTATAAACCTTAAATAAGTTATCTAACTTATTTATTTTGGTCAAAACCTAGCATATGGTCAATGTTGACCTCCTTAATATTTCCTTGACCATTAATTCCTATAATTACGGTTTGCACCCAAACTTTCTAGAAATCACCATTTAACCCCAAAACTTTATAAAATCTTATAAACTTTATTTTAACTCCTTTTTAACTCTAATTTTCGGCCTTATTATTCTAAAGCCCCCAAATTTAATTTAATTACACCTAATACCCCATTTATTTTCGGTAATGCATTTATACTATTTAAACTTAATTAAAAGCTTGTAAATGCATAAATAAAATGGCCTAAAATACATGGCCTTATTACAAACATTGTCTTGCAAAATAAATTACACATAAATGTCCCAAAATACATATAAATTTTCGGCCTCACCATATATTCTTCATTTATTCACCAAACTTCCACATAATGTCTTAAATTTGACAATTATGCTTGTTTAATTAGTTATAAAATTTATTAAACCATTCCTTAAACATTTTAAGGTCAAATAAGACCTTATTATTCTTCACTCACGGCAATAGTATTAGAATTAGCTTAGAACATTTTTAACTTAGCAAAGTTAATGTTTAAGTGATTTATACCTTGATTTAGCTTAGGTAATCCTTGTTTGGTTCGGCCACCTTAAGTAGAAATTCTCCACAGCTTGTTTTACATGTTTTCAAACAGAAAGCAAGGCCTAGTTAGTCTCCAAGCAAGATCTAACCATAGGAAGTAATTTAATGTAAGATTTAAGGCAAAAATTACCTTAAGAAGGCAAGGAGAGTTCAAGATGGTTTCGGCCTGAATCAAGCACACCACAAGGTGTTAGATCTACCATATTGACATAGGAAATAGCTAGATCTCAACAAGTACCTTGTTATTAGGTTTTACCTTGGAAAAATGCCTTAAAAGAGGGTATTTCCTTTGGATCTCGGCCATCCTTGCTCGAAATGGCTAACCAACAGATTACATGAAAAGGAGAAGAATATGAGGCTATGACCAAAGTTTCACAGCCGAACTTGAAGGGAATCAAAAGTTATGAGCTTAAAGCACATTTTTACCTTAAATGGTCAAGACTTGAACTTTCCTCCTTAGATCTGGTTATGAACGAGATTGAACCTTCCTTTAACCTCCAAATTACTCTACATGAATAGATGTATAGAAGAGGTTGGAGTGTAGATCAATCGAAAAAGGAAAGAAAGATGAAGAAAATGGGCATTTTTATGCCTTAAGAGCTTACCTAGAGCTTGAGCTCTCTCCAATGGAGCTTGGAGACTTACCTACGGTGGAAGAGGAGCCAAAGAGAGTGTTTGGCCTTGAGCTCCACGTTTGGAATGGAGCTAATGAGAGAAGGTGACCTAATTTGGCTTAAAACACATTTTTGCCTTTGTTTTTATTTTAGTGACTTGATGACTCATCAAGGCTGATTGGAGTTGATAATTGAAGCTCAATCAGTGGAGACAAGAGGAGGGGGCAGCCGTTGAAGATAAGAGAAGGTAGGGCTTGATTGATTCAAATTTTGATTGAAAATGGAGTAAATATGTTACTTTAATTCATTTAATGAATGTGTGACTCATCTCTTGTCTTGTACCAGCTTGGAGCCACGAAATTCAAGGGAAAAGGGAGCAATTGGAGGCTCCAAATCAGCTGGCTCACATGGGAAAGGTAAGTGGAGCCCACCTTTTTTGTTTTATAAGGTAAAGTATGTCTTTTTTTGTTATTTTATGCTAAAGTAAAGGACTATATTTAATTGTCACATGGGACTTGTCTCTTGGTCTGTTAAGAGACTTATTATCTGATTTTATGTAGTCCATTTCGTGGTCAATGGTCAACATTGACCAACTTAGTCAATGTTGACTCAAACGGGCCCCACATTAGGGTTTTATTAATATTTTAATATTAAATTTGTAAAAATTCGTAAATTTCTGGAATTAAATTCCTAATATCATATAATATGATATTTTATTATATTTAAAGGTATTATAACCTTTTAGCCCATTTAAAACCAATTTAAAAGACAATTTCACAAAAACGTGCTTTAAGGAGTTTTAGCGCACATTTTGTGTTGCCTGGTGTTTCTGAGCTCTGTTTTCTTTGACAACGGTCTTGTTGTGTTCCTTACATGATATTTGATCATGTAATCAATTTTATATCATTTAAGGTCATTAGATTTTTAAGGTTTCTTAGAGCACCTTTTTGCCTTTTGACCTTGAAGCATGTAAGTGCTTTTCTTTGTGTTGGAGTGTTGTCCAACAATTATAATATGTTTAATATGTTAATAACTTAGGACAAATTTTTAGGTCCTAAGAAGTTCATTTGGGTATTTATTTACCCTTAACAGTCAAAGGGTGCAACATCTTGTTTTGTGTTGACCACTGTTGTTCTCAGTTGACTTTTAAGGCATGTTTAGGCCTTAATTAATGTGATTAAATATTTAATCCATGTTTAATAAGTTTGGGGTATTTCAGTCTACCCCCCTTAAAAAGACTTCGTCCCGAAGTCTCTTAATCAAATAGGTAAGTATATGTATAACTACCCATTATTCCCATAATGTATATCTATGTGATATCATTTACACACATCGTATTGTGCCTATACAGCACATAGCCATCACGTTGTGGCGTTAGTTCAATCATATATGGATATAGGTGATCCATCAGCACATCATTTCCTATCAGTTCTACCACCCTGACAACCTTCCTGAGGTGTCCATAACATTCCATTGTTCCACATTCCATATCTAATGATTCATTTCGTATCTAGGCGATACCATATGTATCATTCTATAAAGCAATATGAATACATATCACAAATAGCATAAGAAAGTACTACACACATGGTGTCATACAATCATTCAAACAAGTATCTCATAGATACATACATTCAAGTGTACATCACACACAAACAACCAAACAACGCACGCCCCGCGTACCAACCATAACCAAAAACCAATTCACTGTATGCTATGCATACTAAATAATTCACATACTAACCAAACAAACCTCGTATGCCCCGCACACCACCAATTCTCTTTTTCTTTTTGCATGCAATGCATATCAAACAGCCAAAACTTAGTGCACACATGTGCACAGCCAAGAGGCTCTACCCCCCTTAAAAAGGGTTACGCCCCCGTACCCCACAAGTATACAACAGCCGCTCAACAAGGAGCGCTGGATACTTGGCTCTCAAAGAGTTCTCCAACTCGTGGATTATCCTCATATCAGAGAGACGGGTATAATTCTAGCCCTTCAGGGCTCCACAATATATAAAAGGTGAGGCACTGATCTTTTTGTGCTCTCTCCCAAGTTCATTCTAATGGGCCCACTCGCTCCGTATGAGGTGCAGACCCATGAACACAAGCTCAATTTGCCTTTTTTTTATTGCTGTGAATCCACTTGTTTGGATCACTAGCATACATGCGTGTGTCTTTTCTCACTGATATTCAGTTGAGGTATACTATGACATTGGCCATTGTTAGTACTTAGTGCTCTTTGCACTTGTCTTGTAATACTAAGACGTACCAGCCTATATGTCCACAAAGATGATGTTTGTCATCCATGTCTCCTGGTGATTTGTTCCAGTAACACTCTGTTGTAGTTATCTTTTTTTTTTTTTTTTTACACACTCTTGTTGATATCCACTTTATCTTTCTGCATTCCCATAGATTAATAACTGCGAGTGCAATACCAAAACACCAGTCATACAGAGTGCAGAGGCGTAAACGCTCAACAGCTAATATCCATGAGTCAAATAGAAAATGTGCGAATTATCCTGTGAGTGGTACATTCCAATCCACTGTTCTTGAGCAAGGTTTCTGCTATCATATAGCTTTATCTTTTCTCCTTGTAGTCACGCGTTATGTCCATATCATCTGGTAGATTTCCTCTGGATTGCAAGAATTTTCGATCCTTATGAGGATTCTACATATTTCGTCCATAATGGGTTTTCCTGTTTCTTTTTTTTTTGGGTTCCTATCCTTGAACTGTTTTCTTGTCTTCCCTGTATACTGTCCACTGTTCTCTGTTGAAGGTTCTTTTTTTTTAGCCCGTTGGTTTAACTGCGGCTCTTCTCGTCCATCTTCGAGGTAATCCGTCTTACTGTCCGTAGAATGGAGTTGACTACTTCTCGTGTTCCTAACACTACCTGTCTACTTGCATGGGGTACCGTACTGATACATTACTACTTACCCGACTAACTTATAAATAAGTCTGTCAGGCCCACATGCTCCGAACGGAGTGCGGTCGTCCCATGTCTCGTTTAGTAAACTGGTAATGTCTGTCACACGGTTGTTGTGAAGTATTCTTTTGTCAATCTCCCTTTGATGGATATCCCTTTTTTTTGTTCTTCTTTTTTTTTTGGTCTTCTTTTTGCTTCTGTTTTTTTTTTGTCCTCTTTTTGCTTCTGCCCTTTTTTTTTGTCTAATAGTTCGTGTTATCGGTTATCCTAATAAGTGTTATTGCCTTTGTGGCATCCGTGGTAATTCGTATCATAGACTGGTATTATTCAACTCGGTGTAAGTAAAATCCGTGCTATATTAGCAAACTTGTTTCTCCTCTTTTTTTGATCTCATTGAGTACAACACATTTTCCTTTTTCTCCCTGTTTTTTTTTCTGATCATGTCTCATCCATAGTTCATATTCGTCCCCTCATCCATGTAATTGGATGTATTGCAGATTGCATAATAGCTTGAGCAACTTGGCTCTTTACTTCCCAACCATCCTCACTGACGGTGGTGCATCTACAAAGGGTATGCTTGTCCATAAGGACTAAACATGTATCACTAGTAGTGATTAGCATTCAATGCCGTATACTCTGATGGTATTTGGCTAATAGCCTGTCTGAAACTTCCTCGAACGTTTAAACTGTGTGTGTTTTTTTTTACAGTCATAGTGGCTGTTAATTTGTCCAGTTGCAGTGGTTGGACTAACGGTCCTTCCAAAATTGCATAGGTTTCTAATCTCAGGTTTGAATGAAAAGTTTGAAAAACAGTTTTTTTTATAAAGGTTAATAGTAGTAGTTGTTGCATTTGCAGTAGCTGTTACTGTTGTTGTCGCTGCACTTGCTGTAGCAAGTGCGCAAGGCAGATGGAAATTTTAGTGGTTTACTGTCATAGCGCTTGCAATAGCAAGTGCGCCATGCAGGTGGAAATTCTGGTTCAGTAATTCCTGGTCTCATTGACTCTGTGTCGTAGAGTAGGCTACATGGTAATGTAAGCATTAACATCCTGTTCATATATATATCCGTCAAGGTTTAAAGCTTTTGGTACTGAGTACACACAACTAATCCCAAAGTCTTACACAAAAGGCGAGTGGTCAATGACACACTCCCACATACTTATAACATAGCTCCTTCCAACATTCAAAGTAAGCACACAACATAGTAAGTAAAAGTCTTCCACTAGCGGTCTCATGGAGTATGGGTACTCATGCCCTATCTACTCCCTTGCCCTTCTGGGCTCCAGCATCAGCAGATGTCTAGCCATCCTGACCGCCTCGTGGTACTCCAGATCCTCCAGCTGAGGTCTTCTGAGTATTCTTTGGTGGCCTGTAATTACGGCTCTCTGGGTTCATCCAACATTCAAATTCCCTATGGCCCTCTTTGTGGAAGCACCGACAGACAACTTTGCGGCCTTCGCAATCGACCCCAGGA
This sequence comes from Limonium bicolor, assembly GCA_023374045.1. NCBI lineage: Eukaryota > Viridiplantae > Streptophyta > Magnoliopsida > Caryophyllales > Plumbaginaceae > Limonium > Limonium bicolor. Next base: position 238,558,946 of record CM041781.1, read on the forward strand.
TGGTCTTTCCCACAACGCTTACAGTAAAAATGGCGCTGGGGCTGTCTGGTGCCTATGGTAGTATTTAAGTTTAAGTTAAAATCTGGCGGTATAAAGGTTAGGTTACATTTTAATTTAAGAGGTAGGTGTTCTCACCCTTAGGAGGTGCGATCTCAGAGGCTTAGCATCATAGCTGGGCCGGTCAACCAAGGACGGGCTCTTTCCCTTTCTTTCCCTGGTGACCCTGCTGCCCTTTCTTTTAAGAATTTCCTGTTAAGGTTTCGGTCAGCATTCGTAAGGTATTTAATATGATATAATCTGGATGGAATAAGTCCTTACTTTCCCTTTTTGGCTCGCCTGGAGATGCTCCTCCACCCTCAGACTCTCCTCAGGGTTCTTTCTTTTCTTTGCCCCTAGAGTCTCTTCCCGAGTCTGGAGCATTAGCTCCGTCCTCGAGGCAGCCTCATAACACTCCTGGAATCTCCTTGGTAAGTTCTCACAAAGTTAACGGTAATGTAGTAAAAGAATTTATGGCTTCATGTTAATACCTGGATGGTAGTGTAGAGGGTAGCACCCATCGCCATCTGAATGCGAATAATAGTCCTCCCCGGAACTTCTCGACTTCACGGTCTCTGAGTAATCCACACCGGGAATGAAGTCCAGTGACCAATGAATCGAGCGTAATACTCATCCACGGTCAGACCTCCTGGGTCAATGTTTCAAACTCATGGCGCTTCTTCTGTTTGAGGTGCGCCGGGTAGTACTTCCTCTCAGTAATTCTACAAAGGCAGCCCACGAAAAGTCGGGCGTAGCCAGGTGATGGTCCTTGACCAACCTCCACCAAGTGCTGGCTGCATCCTTCAGATGGAAAGCAGCAATGGCGACCTTCTTGTCGTCAGGTACTTGTAAAGCTTTCATAGGCCTTCTCATGTTCAACAATGTAACGCTCCAAAGCTACGGGGTCTGGTTCCCCTGAATATGTAGGTGGTCGGGTCTCGTAACTGACTTCAGCCAGTTCGTTTCCCTGGGCTGTGGCGGGTGGGCTGGTGCTCCTCCTATCTGAGTACCCAGCTGTGCAAGAACGGCTGCAACCGTCTCAGCAACTCCTGGAATGCCGGGGTCACCGCCTCTACCTCTTCCAGTACCACGCCCTCTAGTTCCACCAGACATCTGTAGTACAGTATGTCACATAAATACTCGGTAAATTACCGTACACAACCAATAGATATTAATTGCCTTAAAGGCTAACCTGTCACGCAATTTGCGTTCTAGACACAATATCTTCCTAACGAATCGTCTCGTACTCCCAAATGTTTCCCAATTTTCCCAAGTCCTAAGCTCACTGTCTTAACCTACTTTCTCGTCATCAGAGCGGTACTCCGCTCTGATACCACTTTTGTAACACCCCTCTCATAATCACGATATAATCTCTCACGTAGCAATAAATAAAACGTCTCGCAGCGGAAAAAAAATAACATTACAAAACTCACTCGGGTGTCACCGGCCATTACTCGCCCATGCGAGCAACAGCCAAACCATCCAACTTCCAATACAAATAAACTGCTAACCGCAGTGATAACGAGAAACTCCTATACATCATACTAAGTCCATAACCATAAACTCGACAAGTGAGCGTCTACCCAATCCTGAAAAATACATAACCTTACCATAAGACCATACACCATCTTCATTACTATACAACATCTCCAATTACCCTGTTCCTGCTCTTCAGCTCCGACAATGATCAACAACCTGAAATGGTGTAGTATCAGCGATAGACGCTGAGTATGCCGGGCCTGGACCCTAATGGTCACTTGTCATTTTAACCATCTTATTATTAGATTGGTTTCATGCTTTTCCTTTTACAGTTATAAACAAACTGAAGCATAAATGTATAATATACATAACCATCCTCCAAATATTCATAAACATTAATCATCCATCCAAACCAAACATTCATAGAATATTTCAAACAACATTTGTATATCGAACGTATCGAGCAATAACAACAATATTTTGTACAATGTACAATCGTCGTAGTGTTCACCATCCACTGTCAATTTATTTTAGTTTGGCTTTCAAGCCCCATCCATATGTACAATGTACATTCGCCGTAGCGTACAGTTCCCATAGTTAATTTACCTTAGCCTTGTAGGCTCCATCCAACCATGTTTAATTAATGTCAGTAGGGCGTCATGTTAGGACAACCCGATAACCTCACCATGGACAGTAGTCCCCCGTACACACAAAGGTGCTCATTTCGCCAGAGGTCCGGAGGCCCCTGACTCACTTATGTCTCGTAAGACGTCCATAAAAAGGCCGTAGCCACCTGATCCACGAACCTATTTGGGCTCGTTGGATATAACCTGGAGCGGAATCCAAATAGGAAACCCCTCAGTGATCACAAATGCGCAACCAAGTAGTTCGTAAACTACCGGGATTCCTCACCTCAATCTCATACCATCACTCTCTCATAATGTTTAAGATCTGCTCTTAGTCTTATGGAGAATATTTATTAACCAGCGGCCCAATGGGTCACGCATACCTAGAAGTCATCTAGGTGATATTTATGTTAGAGATCCATGCTCTAGAGACCGACAATGTCGTGACTCGTTCCTAAGTGTTTTTCTTAGGTTACCATATACTTAATATTAATATCATGGTATTATATCAAGTAACCGTCATGTCATCACAACGCATATGTATGTTTATATAAGTCGATCTATAGTCACGTAGTGTTAGTCCCGTAGGACGCTCGTGCATAAATAATTAATGCAGTAGCACACAATCACATACATGTATCCACACATATAACACACAAGTTATATCAACCAAATCCGAGCCCAAGGAGCAACCTTAGGTCAACTCGGCAAACCCCTTTACATACCGTTCACCCTGATTGTATTACGGTGGAGTATGAATCTTCAAGATCCTATGCTCCGTGTAGTCCGCTAGCTCGTCAAGCGTCCTTGTCAGAAGTATACTCTAAACGGTAATCTAAACTATAGTCAGTCTCCATGACTAACTACATCCGGTATTTCCGAATAATAAGTAACCCCGACAGTTCACCCCTGTTTTCTACAGTTTTTTACGGGTTTCTCTAAAACAGTCGGCTTGTTACTTAAAACGCGTACGTCAAAACTATTTCAACTGTTAAGTTTAATTCCTTATATTTCTTTTAATCTTATCCACACCTAGTTTAGGTACGTAACCTATAGTTGCATGTATGCATGCATTCTTGTATTATATTGCATTCTAAAATTCATAACTATAGTTCGTAACTATATTTGATTATTTTTTTAAAAAACTACCACCATTAATCATATGGTTTTCAACCAAAATATATATCCACCTTATATACATTGTTCTTGTGTATGTATATATTTACCACGTAGGTAATTCCCATGAGTTCAAACCCTTATATTTTATGTTACTTTTTATCATCTTTTATTAGATGATTACTCCCATTAGTTGTATCATATTGTACGACTTATATTAAGATTATTATCCTAACATGAGTACATTTTATGTTGTATAATTACAACTTCTAAGGTTTATTCAATAAATACCTTAGTTTATAAATCCCATTTATTTATAGTTTGTCACACTATTTTATGTGAGTACCCTTCCTTATATCAATTCCATCTAAACCACCTTAATACCATTTAATTGTCATAACATTTATAACATAGTAGACCGTAGTCTAAAATTCATTTTCCAACCTTTATACTTTCGGTATAGCCCTTGAATTTATTTAAATTCCCTTTTTGACCACATAACATTATGTAATGTTATACCAAAATACTAATATCATTTGCTATGATATTTTTATTTCCTTTAACTTATAATCTATAGTTTTTATACAAAACTATTGTGTATTGCCTCATAGGCATATATTAAACCTTATACTTTTCCTTAAACCATGATTTCCTTTATTTACAAAATCACCCCTTTCTTTTTACCATGTTATATATCCCATTTAATATAACATTTCTAACTTATAAAAGAGCATAACCTATGGTTATTTTTTGTAAATTCCGAACAGCCCTTGTGCTATTCTATAATTGCCATTCGGCCCTATTTATAACATATAGTTTTACCATATCATTGAAATCATATCTTATACACATATCTCAATAGATACTCTTATATAATTCTAAAAATCTCCAAATTTTACCAAAGGGTTATAAATATCCTTATTAACCCATATACTCTTGGTATTTACCATTCCACCATCTATATTTCTCCAAAGTGTCATAATGACATAATAACTATATATAACATATAGTTTATTTTAATTCCAAAAACAACCCAATAAATTCCTAAAATTCCTAATAGCTCATGGGTGTTTAAAAATACCATTGTACACCCTTTATTTTTGGTGATAACATATTTACCACATATGTTATAAAAATATTACCATTAAATACATAACTTATTATAAACCTTAAATAAGTTATCTAACTTATTTATTTTGGTCAAAACCTAGCATATGGTCAATGTTGACCTCCTTAATATTTCCTTGACCATTAATTCCTAATAATTACGGTTTGCACCCAAACTTTCAAGAAATCACCATTTAACCCCAAAACTTTATAAAAATCTTATAAACTTTATTTTAACTCCTTTTTAACTCTAATTTTCGGCCTTATTATTCTAAAGCCCCCAAATTTAATTTAATTACACCTAATACCCCATTTATTTTCGGTAATGCATTTATACTATTTAAACTTAATTAAAAGCTTGTAAATGCATAAATAAAATGGCCTAAAATACATGGCCTTATTACAAACATTGTCTTGCAAAATAAATTACACATAAATGTCCCAAAATACATATAAATTTTCGGCCTCACCATATATTCTTCATTTATTCACCAAACTTCCACATAATGTCTTAAATTTGACAATTATGCTTGTTTAATTAGTTATAAAATTTATTAAACCATTCCTTAAACATTTTAAGGTCAAATAAGACCTTATTATTCTTCTTCACTCACGGCAATAGTATTAGAATTAGCTTAGAACATTTTTAACTTAGCAAAGTTAATGTTTAAGTGATTTATACCTTGATTTAGCTTAGGTAATCCTTGTTTGGTTCGGCCACCTTAAGTAGAAATTCTCCACAGCTTGTTTTACATGTTTTCAAACAGAAAGCAAGGCCTAGTTAGTCTCCAAGCAAGATCTAACCATAGGAAGTAATTTAATGTAAGATTTAAGGCAAAAATTACCTTAAGAAGGCAAGGAGAGTTCAAGATGGTTTCGGCCTGAATCAAGCACACCACAAGGTGTTAGATCTACCATATTGACATAGGAAATAGCTAGATCTCAACAAGCTACCTTGTTATTAGGTTTTACCTTGGAAAAATGCCTTAAAAGAGGGTATTTCCTTTGGATCTCGGCCATCCTTGCTCTAAATGGCTAACCAACAGATTACACATGAAAAGGAGAAGAATATGAGGCTATGACCAAAGTTTCACAGCCGAACTTGAAGGGAATCAAAAGTTATGAGCTTAAAGCACATTTTTACCTTAAATGGTCAAGACTTGAACTTTCCTCCTTAGATCTGGTTATGAACGAGATTGAACCTTCCTTTAACCTCCAAATTACTCTACATGAATAGATGTATAGAAGAGGTTGGAGTGTAGATCAATCGAAAAAGGAAAGAAAGATGAAGAAAATGGGCATTTTTATGCCTTAAGAGCTTACCTAGAGCTTGAGCTCTCTCCAATGGAGCTTGGAGACTTACCTACGGTGGAAGAGGAGCCAAAGAGAGTGTTTGGCCTTGAGCTCCACGTTTGGAATGGAGCTAATGAGAGAAGGTGACCTAATTTGGCTTAAAACACATTTTTGCCTTTGTTTATTTTAGTGACTTGATGACTCATCAAGGCTGATTGGAGTTGAATAATTGAAGCTCAATCAGTGGAGACAAGAGGAGGGGGCAGCCGTTGAAGATAAGAGAAGGTAGGGCTTGATTGATTCAAATTTTGATTGAAAATGGAGTAAATATGTTACTTTAATTCATTTAATGAATGTGTGACTCATCTCTTGTCTTGTACCAGCTTGGAGCCACGAAATTCAAGGGAAAAGGGGAGCAATTGGAGGCTCCAAATCAGCTGGCTCACATGGGAAAGGTAAGTGGAGCCCACCTTTTTTGTTTTATAAGGTAAAGTATGTCTTTTTTTGTTATTTTATGCTAAAGTAAAGGACTATATTTAATTGTCACATGGGACTTGTCTCTTGGTCTGTTAAGAGACTTATCTATCTGATTTTATGTAGTCCATTTCGTGGTCAATGGTCAACATTGACCAACTTAGTCAATGTTGACTCAAACGGGCCCCACATTAGGGTTTTATTAATATTTTAATATTAAATTTGTAAAAATTCGTAAATTTCTGGAATTAAATTCCTAATATCATATAATATGATATTTTATTATATTTAAAGGTAATTATAACCTTTTAGCCCATTTAAAACCAATTTAAAAGACAATTTCACAAAAACGTGCTTTAAGGAGTTTTAGCGCACATTTTGTGTTGCCTGGTGTTTCTGAGCTCTGTTTTCTTTGACAACGGTCTTGTTGTGTTCCTTACATGATATTTGATCATGTAACTCAATTTTATATCATTTAAAGGTCATTAGATTTTTAAGGTTTCTTAGAGCACCTTTTTGCTCTATTTGACCTTGAAGCATGTAAGTGCTTGTTCTTTGTGTTGGAGTGTTGTCCAACAATTATAATATGTTTAATATTATGTTAATAAACTTAGGACAAATTTTTAGGTCCTAAGAAGTTCATTTGGGTATTTATTTACCCTTAACAGTCAAAGGGTGCAACATCTTGTTTTGTGTTGACCACTGTTGTTCTCAGTTGACTTTTTAGGCACGTTTAGGCCTTAATTAATGTGATTAAATATTTAATCCATGTTTAATAAGTTTGGGGTATTTCAAAAACGATATCATTTTCTTGATTTGATTTCACAGATTGTGAATGATGGATTATATAACACGGGTTATTTTTAGCCGTGGTATAAGATTAAGAAAAGTTGTGTTATATAACTTTATATAACACGGTTATGGTTAGCCGAGTTATAAAACCCTGAGTTATAAGACTATTTTTCCACTAGTGGGACAACATCTAGGAATTGTCTCACCCTTTCCAAGTAAGGGCCCGTTCTTTCATCACCTTTATTTTTGTAGCTAGATTAATGTAGCTTTAAACACCATGTGTCATATTTTTATTGGTCATTATTTTAAGTGGGACCCACCTTTTCTCTCACTGTGAAGCTCTATCTTAAATGCAACATTTGTTGCTTTAAAATAAAACTCAACATTAATCTCATAAAAGAACGAGCCTCAAGTCTTTGGGCAATATTGATAGAATCTTAAAGAAGCAGCACAAAGGCCAGCCGCACGGGTGTTAAATGGCAATGATTTAAATTGGCGAAGAGAGTTGTTCAAGTATGAAATGGAGGAGGCAATTAGATGTTACGATTGATTAATGAAGTGAAACTATCCTTCATTCCAAATGGCGGATCGAATGGTGAGGCGTGCTGGAATTCACTGGGCGTCGGTGGCTCAAACTTAATCACTTTTGTGTAATCTTACTAGATGCTAGTGTGTGATCTTGTAATAGGTAGACTGGAATATGATTGTCCCTTTTGACTGGAGTAATTCTATCTTTTGGAACCGTAACCGATTGTATTTGCTACTATATATATTTTTTTGATAATTTGGGCGTATAGCCATAATATTGAAAAAACAAGTGGATGGGTTAAGATCGGGCCTCATTAAAACCTCCCTAAGAAAAGCCCACTGGAAAAAGCTAAGAGAGGAAAAAGAGTACCCACCATATCTAAATACAAACTTACAGAACAACCTAATCATTCCAACCCGGACAATCATAAAACAAAAGATCTTAGAACTTAAGGACCAAACAAGATAGAACCCCTCAAAAAAGAAGAGAAAAGTAAGAAACAACGTACACAATCCCAAAAACCAACACAAAGAAAATCCACCAAGATAAGAGGAGAATCCCTAACCTTCCGTCCCCTTACATAGAACCAAACAGACTCCATGCCTCCCAAGGCGCAACACTGGGACCAAAAACCTAGCGCACAGGAGCACTACAGGACGATTACTTTTTTTGGGCCTCAAGTGTCTTCATCTGGGATTGGATTTGATTATGAATGTTAGCCTTTGTTAGGCTTGGATTAGGCACTTTGCAACCTAGTTGCAATAAAAGAACAACACTTTCTTCTGCTTCCTTTCCTGGGTTAATAATTTTCCCCTTTTCATTCCTCGTTGGAACCTCCGTACTAACTTCCTTATTAGGTTGTGAAGACGGTGGCGTATTATGAAAAAGCTCCACGACCAGACTAATACCATCATTATTTATCAGGGACTTAACAAGAGTTACCTGTGAAATTAAATCCTTTTCTCGACATTCATTCTGCACCTGCTTTTCCACATTCTCGACATCTGCATCGCTATCTAAAACTGTTGTTCTTGAGCGACTGATCGATGGCCGACAAGGAGACTCCTGAAAGAACGTGTTGGGAATTGGAATAGCATGCTGCTCCTTCTCTTCATCTGCCTGTCACGGTTGACAAGGAATAGACGCACCGACTAAAAAATTGCTATCTCCTGACGCGTGACTCCCTAGGTCATCTTGCGTCATACCAAAAAATTCTTTGTCGGCATTGAACAGACGAGGGGGAGAGACGCCCACCTCTTCATTTTCCACGTGGGCCTGGTGTTCCGTCACGCAATTTCCTACAACAAGCGTCCCTTCATTCGGTTGTAAAATTGCATCCGCCGCAATCAATTCCGCGTCACAGATAAAAAAAACTGTTTCCCTTAATAAAAGAATCTATAAATCCTTATGCGCTTATTAATCTTGTGTCCTCTTGTTGTTTAACATTAACTACCTAGAAAAAGTATTGAGTTTCTTTTTAGTGTCAACAAAGAAAGTTGAAATATATGTGAAACTGAAACACACGGATTGATTGACCTGTCCTAGTATGAAGCATATGTAGCCAATTTGCGTCAAGGAAAATGCATCTGCAACTGCAATTCCATTCTCTATATATGGAAATCTAATATTACTACATTATCACCATACCTCCATCTGAGGCTTTCCAATAGCGACGTCTCTGTCTTTAAAAAGAAAGAACGTATGAGTTAAAATAACACAGATCGATGGACCCTTGTGTCTACTCCGTACGTAGGTATTAACAAGGGAAAACGGTAGAACATATCAGAACTAACCCGTGTAATAACTTTTAATAGATGATTGGTTGCTGTCGGTCAGTCAGTGTAACCATGTTCCATCAATAATGATCAAATACTATCCGATGGAAACTCTTTGTGTGGATGTTTGTTTTGAGGGAAATTTGAAAGTGAATTTGAATGGTTTAATTCCTGTAGTATTTGTTTATGCATTTTGTTCCATTTTTCTTTTTCTTTTTTTTTTAAAAAGTGATTACGCTAAATCCTTCTGATTTAACTTTCTAAGCCCTAGCTACCCACTAGCAATTGATATTCTTTTTTTTTTCCAACATTCTTTGACTTATTGTAGTTGACCATGACCAACCAATAATCTGTAACTAATTGATCATTGATTTCTAGTTGTTTTTTTTTTGAAAACCAAAACATCCTTCATTAATTAATTGCTAATCAGGGAAATTATTGTATCTGGGATGTCACCCACAAAACAAAAACTACCGCCCCATCGACATCCCCATTTTGCCAGCAAATGAGCCCGCATGTTCCTTTCCCGATTAACATGATACCAATCAACCCGGCCAAAAAAACCGGCTAGCCAGTTTCTGTCCTCCAGAGTTTTCCCAACGCACTTGCTAATCTCTCCCTCCCCTTTAACAAAATTTATAATGTTTTTACAATCCGACACCATAGCAAAATCTTTTAGCCTTAGTCTTCTTGCCAGCTTCAGACCCTCAATAATCGCCTTAGCTTCCACCACCTCCGGATCGTCGATCAGCAAATCTCCGGTATAGGCCAACCCAAGAAATTTTCCTTGCTCTTGCATGCACACGGCCGCAGCTCCAGCCCTTCCGTTAACTGAGATTCCACCATCAACCCAGATCGAGAATTTACCGGCTAGCTCTGTCGCTCCTCGATCTTCCGTTTCCTGTATATGGATCCTTCTTCCACTTTCTCGGCTGAGGCCAGGAAAGCTTTCGCCTGCTCCATCCCCCAACTGACAGAGACCGCCTCCCCGTTCCGGAATTGGCATTTTGCGTACCAAGCACACCACAACGAGGTAATCACTTCTCTTACTCTTCCCGCTTCCTGTTGTAACACAAATTCAAATAACCAGTCAAAAAATTCATTTTCGGTGCATTTTTTATTAGGAATTTCAAAACCGCACTCGTTCCAAATGCTCCTCACAAGCGGGCAGTACACCAGCGCATGCGAAATGGAGTCCCATTTCCCGCATTCGGTACACCTATCATCTTCCGATCTGCATCTTTTTGCAATTACTGCTTTGCAAGGGATTATTCTGTGTAGCAACCTCCATACGAACAGATTTATTCTAGGCATTAGATGTAGTTTGTCTATCCTTGCCATACATTTTGCGATTTTACTGCTCTGTGAACATGATGCCTTTTGAGCTTTATTCTCATCCGTAGCCAGTTGATGATAAGTGGTGAAAATATATACTTTTAAGGGTTACTCTTGTATACATTTTATTTGATTATGACATAGTTTCACCACTTTATAGAGTACTTTATTTACATTAGTGAACTTATATATTTTTATTATATTTTAGGAAAATGCTCCAAATCGACATTGTTTACCGTCTAATCTAGCAAGCAAGCAGACAAGCTGGTGCAAGCAAATTCAGCCATGCATGTGACTCCAAATATTGGGCTGGTCGCTTGAAATCAGCATGTGAGGAGGAAGCATCAATTTTCTTCCAGCATGCCCACGTGATGTCCATGCATATACATGCAAGTATTAGTACGAGAGATTGCATATGCACATAAAACATCGCAGCCATGGACTTAAATGTGCAGCACCTTGCACGTAAAAAAAAGAGATCACCCAGCTGCAACTTTGCTCGCCCGCACATACAATGTAGTATGCGTGCATAGCATACATGTCCACAACGACGCACACACGAGATAAAGACGGGTGGGGATTGGCTGGACGGAAGGAATATAGATATGATTCAGGAGTTAAAATGTCCCTGAATGTTATGGACTCAATTATAGCCTTTAGATTAGAATAAATAAAAATATAGGGTCCAGATTTAATGTTATACCAATTATCAAATTTAGACTAATTTGATACCACAAAATATGGGATGCAGTTTCTATTCTCACAATTAAATAGAAAACATCAGTTCTATTTTAATCTCTCTCGCATGACGCTCGCCGTTCTTCCTCCCCTGGCCGTTCTTCCGCCCCTCTCTTCATTCTACTTCTGTATCTCGGTCTTTGTGGAGATTAATTGCTGGAACTGATATATTTTGCGTACCAGATGGAAGACGAGACTGAATTCAGGACAAAAGTTCACGGTTGTCTTCGTTTTCTTCACTCACGGTAAATTTGCAACCTTAACATGTAATCGTCATGCTCTGCGCCTCTCTTCTTCATTTTCATTGTGTCTCCGCCTCTGTAGAGATTTATGGCTGGAACTACCGCATCTCACACACCAGACGTAAGACGAGGCTGAATCCACAATCGATTACCATTGGGCTAGTCTAAAGGGAAAAAAGAAACGCCAGACGAATAGATGGAACTCTATTCTGTTCACCACAATCGATTACCATGAGTGGAGAGTAGGACACATGTGCAAACCTTGTAATTAGGGAGGTTTTGTGATTGATGTTAATTGGGATGGAAGGAAAGATTCACTGGATGTATGTTAGTTTTGTTGAATAATAAGTGGTTACATTATTAATTTATAACAAAATTATTTCATTCCAATGACCATGTGAATGTAATACCTTTTACCCCAAAGCATAATACTTACACATTGCATTTTAAATACCTTTATAGTTTAAAAAAAACACCATTGACAAATTATAGTTATTAACTATTTAAGTTGTTGAAATACCATATGTGGTTGAACAAAGTACCACGTTACGGTCAATATAATACCAGTTGTAAAATTTACAAAGTACCACACAAAGTGATACTGGATACACGGTGAATTATGAAAAAAAAAACAATTGCACTAACCATAATGTAATACCTTAACCGATATTTTAAAACACCATTGCAATTGATAATTATTAGCAATATAAGTTGATGATATACCAAATGTGTATAACAAAGTATCAGGTTACGGTTAATATAGTACATATGCAACATCAACAAACTACCACACATTTTAAATTATATTGGAAACACCGTTAAGTAAGAACAAAAAAAGGATTGTGCTAACCATAAGAATGTAATAGCTCCTATCACAAAGTAAAATACCTACACATTGCACTTTAAATACCTTACACCATTGATAAATGATAATTATTCGCAACATAAGTTGAAAACATACCAAATGTATTTGACAAAAGTACCAGGTTACCGTCAGTATAATACCAGTGCAAATTCATCAAAGTACCACAAATTATAAATGATACTGGCAACATTATCCATTAACAAAAAAAAAGTAAATTTCACTAACAAACAGAATGTAATACCTCTTACCCTAAAACAAAGTACCTACATATTGCACTTAAAATACCTTAACCAATATTTTTTAAAAAGCATTGACACATGATCATTATTAGCAACATAAGTTGATGACATACCAAATGTGTATGCACAAAGTACCAGGTTACTGTCAATAGAATACATGTGTAAAATTAATAAAGTACCACAAAGTACTAGTGACGACATTATACAGTGTGTATTGAATAAAAAAATAATATCATACACCACACACTCTAAAAAACAACCTAGGAAAGTTAGAACACCGAATGTTTATTTTAAGGTTTGAAGTTCAGGGTTTAGGGTCTGAACTCTAAACCACAAACCCTAAAAGTTTGTCGAGACAATTGTGACATCATAAAATGTAGAACGAATTAAAAAAGATTATCATACACCACACCAAAAAAAACACCATAGGAAAGTTAAACTGCCGAAAATTTATTTTAGAGTTTGAGGTTCAAGGTTTAAAGTTTAAACCACAAACCCTAAAAGTATGCCGAGTTAGTGTCAACATTATGTTCCTAAGGTGCCGAGTTAGTGTCAAACATCATAATTTTCTTCATGAAACACTTAATACATGTTAAATGTGCACCTCTGTATAAACTTACACCATGTTGGTAAATATTACATTCTTAAAGACATTGGTATTCTTTTATAGCTCACAAGATATAATACACCAACAATAATATAACCAAACACCACGAATCCACTAATGAAACACCTAGCACCTGTTCAATTTGTACCTATGTATGAACACCATTATGAACATAGCCAATGACCACAAATCCCTAAACAAAACACCTAACACATGTTCAGTATGTACCTGTGTATAAACTAGGCATGGTGTTGGTAACAATTCAATTCGTATAAACATTGGTAATCTTTTTTAGCACACATGATATAAAACACCAACATTGGTATATCCAAACACCACGAATTTGCTAATGAAACACCTAGCACCTGCTCAATATATACCTGTTCAATGTATACACTATACAAATACCATCATTTGGTTAAATTACAACCTTCCTATAGTGAAATAAGTACTCGTAAATCAGCTTGAATCTAATAATTAATATACATAAGTTACATAAAACATAGAAATTAGAAATCTCATGTTTACTTATTTTGAATAAGTAAATATTATTCAACAAAATAATTAAAAATATAGTATATATATATTGATTTACCGATGATGATAGTTTAAAAATTGTAGTAAAAAGTAGAATATAAGTAAATACCTGAAGATATATTACTTGCATACTTATAGTAATTAATTGTTATAAAATGTACACGATAATAAAACTGTCTCACAACATACCAATGTACATTTGTAGACATACCAACATTTAGTTAAATAAAGACCGTATTATAATAAAATAGTGCTATAAAATCAAGTCTCATGATTTTATAATTAAGATACATTTTAACTTAATTTAACTAAGGAATATTATACAACAAAATATATAATCCCATGAAATTAGTATGAATAATCTTTAAATAAAAGTACACCCATAATTACAGAGGGTAGTTTAAGAAAATGTGGAAGAGAAGTAAAAAAATCTCTAAAATTAATAGTTATATTTTTAAAATACTATCTTATAGAGGTTACCTCCTAATTAATATGAATATATTTTAAAAAGTAGTTTACGGGAAGTTACACAAAATGAGGACTAATTACTATAATGGTTTATTTAAAAACTACAATAAATAAGGAAAACTCATCCAGGACATTCAGGGACATGGTATACGGCCAGGACTGAATCCATTCCGCATCATTTGTTCTACGCTTACTCAACTAGGTTAACGCAACAAATGCAAGCGCCATGGTAGCTACCTAAATTTATCTTTTGTAGTTTGGGTGCCTCGAAGCTATAACTAAGGCCCTATTCTTCAATGAGCTGCTAACTGATAGCTGATGTCAGTTGATATATTAGTTGATTTATATAAGTAGATGGTGAATTCCACCGTTCTTTTTGTTGCGGGTTGGTAATTTTTTTTCCTAAAACGATGTGTTTAGTGGGGTATATCTGAGGTGGTATGAACGACTGCCTCCCCAAATCACAATCTCCTCTCCATCGCTGAAACTCAATTACCCCCATTTCAGAGCAATTCGACGCCGTCTGTAAGCACCATCGTCTAATTCTTATTTGTCTCTCCAAAATTCCCTTCATCTATGGTTTGTAATTCTTTACATTTCTTTGATTTCACTAGGGGTGCGTCTCAATTATCCCCGTTTCCAACCAATTCGACGTCGAGTATAGCAGAATCGTACTATACTTATTATTATTTTTTTCTAAAATTCCATTCAGCCATGGTTTGTAATTGGGTATAACAGTGGCGATGTCTAGGGCAAGATCCAGAAACAACATGCCCACCATTCCTACCCAAACGCTGAACACGATATACGTCAAGTGTGCCTGTGATAGAGACGCGACCTTACTTATCTCTTACACTGCGAAGAACTATGGTAGATTGTTTTACAAATGCGATGATTGCGGTTTCTGGAAGTGGTGGGATAAGGTGAATACATGGAACGGGCACACATCAGAAGGGCCAACGTCTAGCAGCTCACGATCCAGGCATAGCTCATCAAGGCCAAGCAGCCCTAAACATTGTATATGTTAAGTGCGGCTGCGACAAAGACGCTACCTTGCTCATTTCTTACAGCGCTAGGAACTTTGGATGACTCTTCTACAAGTGCGACGATTGTTGTTTCTGGGAGTGGTGGGACAAGATCAACTCAAGAACAAGTCAAGTACATGAAGGGTCGACTTCCAGCTCGTCAGTTCAATGCTATCGTCACAGGGAAGTGGACTACAATATGCTTGAGAAGCTGGATGAATTACAGGCCAGTCAAGATAAAAACAAATTGAAAGGAAATCTTGATTGAGAATGATCTTGTGAGATTACAGTGATTCCAACACAACGTGGAATGGTTGTAGAACAACCGAAGCTTGAAGACAAGCTAGAACCTTACAGAGAACAATAGCCCTAATCTATCGCATAACCCTTACAACAGACAGAAACACTACTTAAACTATGATGGGCCAACGGTCCATTGCCCAAAACCCAAACGGTACACTGCCCACAAAGATGGATAACAGAACCGGGCAGCCCAACTAACCAAACAGAAGAACCCAAAATATTCAGTACTTAACACCCCCTCTCAAGCCCAGGCCATTCAGAAAAGGATGAGGATTGGAAGGACTGCAGTAAACAGAAACAGGACTAATCAACATTGAGCTGCAGCCCCATTCTTCTAATTTGCAGAGGATATGAAATGCCTGACAGCGGTTTTGTTAACAGATCCGCAACTTGATCCTTGGAACGCACAAATTCAAGAGAAATCATGCCTTCTTGTAGCTTCTGTCGGACAAAGTGTATATCAAGCTCAATGTGCTTGGTTCTCTCATGCAGGACTGGGTTCCTTGCTATGTAGATGGCAGACTGGCTATCTGATTTCACAGGGACAGGAAGGATGTTCTCAACACCCAATTCATGCAAGATCCTTGTAATCCAGCTAAGTTCTGCGGTTACACTTCTCATGGCGCGGTATTCTGCCTCTGCAGAGGAAAGAGCCACCGTGGTTTGCTTTCTGGACTTCCATGAGAGTGGGCTCCCTCCAAGCTGAATGAAGAATCCACTGATTGACCTCCTGGTGTTTGGGCAGCCTGCCCAATCAGAATCACAAAATGCATTTAGAGAGAAATCCTTCCTGGAATTAAACAGAAGCCCATAATTCAAAGTGCCTCTGATGTAATTTAAAGTATGGACAGCAGCATTATAGTGTATATCAGTAGGCTTACCCAGAAATTGGCTCAAGACTTGGATAGCAAAACAGAGGTCAGGTCTACTATG
Source organism: Limonium bicolor (assembly GCA_023374045.1). Lineage (NCBI taxonomy): Eukaryota > Viridiplantae > Streptophyta > Magnoliopsida > Caryophyllales > Plumbaginaceae > Limonium > Limonium bicolor. Next base: position 238,575,465 of record CM041781.1, read on the forward strand.
GGAAAGATAACTAATCTTTCCCACTAATCTTCTATAGACAAAAGGATCTCTCAAAGGTTTACCCACTTCCTTTCTGAGTTTCAAACTGGTGTCTAAGGGGCTAGCAAATATCTTCTTGTCAACAGAATCAAATTCCTTAAGCAGGTCTTTACAATACTTTCTTTGAATCAGCACAATACCATCAGTGGTATGAATAAATTGCATTCCTAAAAAGAAACTTATCTTGCCAAGGTCTTTGATTTTAAACTTTTCATTCAGCCTTGTTTTAACTCTGTTAATCAGAAGAAAGTCGCTACCAGTAATTATAATATCGTCCACATAAACAGCAAGATAACAGACCTTCTCATTACTCCTTTTCACAAATAAGGAATAATCATTTAGAGATTGACTGAAGCCAAGAGACTGAAGGAAAATGCTTAATTTTTGATGCCATTGCCTAGATGCCTGTTTCAGGCCATACAGAGATTTATTTAGTTTACAAGCCTTTCCTGGTTCAGCTACTCTACACCCTTCTGGTATTTCCATATAAATCTTTTCCTCTAAGTCACCGTGCAGAAAAGCATTGTTGATATCCAATTGACTAATCAGCCAACCCCTCTTAACAGCTACAATGACAAGAGCCTTAATGGTAGTAAATCTAACCACTGGTGAAAAAGTTTCGAGATAATCTATCCCTAGTCTCTGAGTATAGCCTTTTGCAACCAATCTAGCCTTAAATCTTTCAACACTTCCATCAGCTTTGTATTTAACCTTGTAAACCCACTTACACTTTATTGGCTTAGTACCTTCAGGCAGATCAACAATAGTCCAGGTTTTATTCTTTTCTAGAGCCTTAAATTCCTCGTCCATAGCATCTCTCCATCTCTTATCACACACGGCTTCTCTGTAATTCTCAGGCTCACTCTCTTCAACTATATCAGCATGTAAACAGGAGAAACTGCTTTCTTTATCTAATACTATTCCTAGTGTCTGAAACAGACCCTCTGATCTAATGATGCTATATCTCTCATCAGAAAAGACAGGATCAGAGTTATTAGTTTCAGTTAGGACATTACAGTTCCTACTAGCACAGGCAATTCTATCATTGAGAATCTGAGTGAAGCTGTCAATATGGGTAGATGAGAGAAAAGACTTATCTTTTTCGTGGACAGAGGATCCCAGCTCATAGTCCTCCAGATATCTTGGAACATGTCGGGCCCTTTCTGATCTTCTCAGGGTGGTATCTTGTCCTTGTTCTTCTTGTTGTTCCGTATTATCTGTGTTGTTGTCTGAGTCTCTGTGATCTTGAGTGGTGTTGCCAGTAGGATTTTCTTCACTATCTTCAACTTGATCTGGGTTTTCTGCAATCTGGTTCTCATTTCCTGTTTCTGCATGCCTCATACTAGTCTCAGAATTAGTATCAGTAAAAGGGACTGAATTATTTTCAAAAGGATCTTCAAACAAACCTGTTCCTTCCCTGCTGTCAGTAGGAATGAGCTCTACTGAGTCACTTGTTTTCTGTCTGAAAGGGTAAACATGCTCATGGAAGAGGACATCTCTATTATAAATCACCTTCTGATTGTCTAGATCAAAAAGCTTATACCCCTTTTTATTTTGACCATAGCCCAAAAATATGCATTTGACAGATCTGCTAAGGAACTTATCATTCTGATTTTTATTAACATGAGCAAAACAGAGGCATCCAAAGCCTTTAAATAGGTGTAATCAGGTTGTTGACCATAAATAACTTCATAAGGAGATTTGTTTTCTATACTCACCAATGGCATCCTATTTATCAGATATGTTGCTGTCAAAATACTTTCTCCCCAGAATTTCTTAGGTAGAGAGGAATGAAACATAAGCACGGGAGGTTTCTAAGATGTGTCTATGTTTTCTTTCTGTAACTCCGTTCTGTTGGGGAGTGTATGGGCATGTAGTTTGATGTTTAATCCCCTTACTTTTGAAGTACTCGATCCCAACCTTAGAGCTACCAAGTTCATGAGCATTATCTGATCTAACAGCCTTGACACTCTTATTGAATTGTTTTTCAACCATGGAAATAAACCCAACTATAAGCCCAAAGCATTCTGATTTCAATTTACACAGATGAGTCCAAGTCACACGACTTTTGTCATCAACTATGGTCAGAAAATACACAAATCCATCATAAGTTTCCAGATTGTAAGGTCCCCACAAATCAACATGAATCAGATCAAAAATGTCCTTTGATTTTATTGAACTAGATGGGAAGGGAAGTCTATGGCTTTTCGCCCTATTACAGGATTCACAAACTAACTGTTTTTGCAGAAATTTCTTTCTAACAATTCCTAGTTTTTCTATTTTATCCTTAGGCATATGCCCTACTCTATGATGCCATAAGCCAAGCCCCTCATTGTTATCTAAATCGGCTACTTCATCACATTTTCTCTGAACCTGAGAACTCAAGCATTCTTCCAACTTATCACAGAAGGTATCCAGAAAGTATAGACCTCTATGTTTTTGACCAACCTTGACTCCTTCACCACGGTTAGAGTCCTGATAAACACAGCAAGTTTCATTAAAACAGAAAGTGCCCTTCATCTGTTCTGCTAACTTACTGACAGAGATTAAACCAAACTTAAAATCTGGCACATATAAAACATCTCTAAGTTTAATGAGCCTATTAATCTTGATGTCTCCCTTTAGCTTAACGGGTTGAGGGTGCCCATCAGGCATCCCAACATAAATAGTCTTATCAAGAAAACCAACATTACTAAGCAGAGACAGTTTACCAACCATATGATCAGAAGCACCACTATCAATGACCCAGCTGGTTTTCTCGACATCACAGTTGTAAGTTATATTGCATTTCAGATAATTAGACACATTGGCTATATTAGTTCGAGATTGTGTCATACCTGTGAAGCCGCAATTGGATTCAGAGGCCACTATGTCTTTGTTTCCCACATGTGTCTTGCTAATATAGTTGAGAAGTTGATTTACCTGCTCCGTGGTTAAGGTTCCATTGAAGGGATCCTTGCACCCTTCATCCTTCTGTTCTCCAGCAACGTTGGCTTGGACCTTCTTGTCCTTTCCCGTCCTCCAACCAGGAGGAAAACCGTGTTTTTGAAAACACTTCTCCTCCGTGTGCCCAGGTTTGTGGCAGTGACTGCACTGCACTCCGTTCCTTCTACCTCCGTACCCTTGTGATCGCCCGAAGTTCTTTCTTCCCTGATTAACAGAGAAGGCACTAGGGTTCTCACCGTCTTGAGGTATTGTTGTCGTGAGGATGTTTCTTTGCCTTTCTTGCCCAATCAATATCGAGAAGGCTTGCTCCAATGTTGGAAGTGGGGATATCATTAGGATACTCTCTCTTGCAGCCCCGTACCCTTCACTGAGCCCCATCAGAAACTTGGTTAGTCGTTGCTGACTGATGTAGCTGCTGAAGGCTTTGTCTGTGGCACATGCGCAGGTGGGAAGGACGGTTGCGGCGTCAATCTCATCCCAGATGCTCCGTAGCTTGGTGAAGTATTCTCCAACCGTATCGGTTCCTTGGACGGTGCTAGCTAGGCGACTTTCCAATCCATACATTCGCGTGGCGTCAACTTGGTCATACCTAGCGCACAGGTCTTCCCACATCTTCGCCGCCGATGTTCTGAAGAGGACTGAGTCGGAAACCCGCTTTTCTAAGCTCATCAGGAGCCAGGCACGAACCATGCTGTCACACTGCTTCCAGGCTTTAGCCTTAGCTTCGGAGTCGGTGGGCATTTTGAGCGTTCCGTCGACAAAACCCAGCTTATTCTTCGATGAGAGAGCAATCTCGACTTGCGCCTTCCAGTTGGTGAAACCAGGCCCCCCATCGTATTTCGCCGCTAGACATTGGCTTGGGTTGTCGGAACTTGATAGATAAAGAGGATCGCCCGTAATGCCCCCATTACCAGTCCCACTGGTTTCTGATTCTGTGTTTTTGGGAGGATCAGCACTCATTTTGCTTCTTGACAAGAAGGGAGAAACAAGAATAGAAAAGGATATCGAAGGAAAGAAACAAAATCGAAAGGGAAAGGGGCAAGGTAGATAGACTTGCGAAGGGAGAAGTCGGAATCGAAGAAGAGTCGACTAAGAACAAGATGCGAAAGGGGAAGAGGGAAGAAAACTCCGAGGAAGGAGAAATCTCAATCGAAAGAAGACGATGGAGAGTCGGATCCCATGATCTGCGCTCTGATACCATAAAACAAATTGAAAGGAAATCTTGATTGAGAATGATCTTGTGAGATTACAGTGATTCCAACACAACGTGGAATGGTTGTAGAACAACCGAAGCTTGAAGACAAGCTAGAACCTTACAGAGAACAATAACCCTAATCTATCGCATAACCCTTACTACAGACAGAAACACTACTTAAACTATGATGGGCCAACGGTCCATTGCCCAAAACCCAAACGGTACACTGCCCACAAAGAAGGATAACAGAACCGGGCAGGCCAACTAACCAAACAGAAGAACCCAAAATATTCAGTACTTAACACAAGATGTGATTAAAGACAGGATCGATCGACTAGAGGCAAATCTGGAACAACTGCATACAAAAGTGTTTGCCTTAGGATCCATAATTACAATGTTTGTGATAATATTGTTGTTGAAGTAGGACTGGAGAAGTTATCAGGGAGACTGTAATGCATTGTACTGTTCTATTGGCAGTAGTTGGTAGGAAGCAAAATAGTTCTGTGTTTTAAATTTTGTATTGCAGGAACTGTATTGTCCTCTGCTTTTGCTGTAATCAATGTAAAATTCTGCTCCTTGTGATAGAGCATAGCAAATGGCGAAAATGTATTGAAGTTTGTTAACTACATTGTTTTGGTGTTTGGTTTCACCCCTGTTGCGTATATTACATTGTTTTAGTGTTTGGTATTCTTCCACTGGCTTTCATCTTTCCTATTTGCATATCCCTGTTGGATTGTGTTAACAGGTTCAGAAAGATAAGTAGCCTAGTAGCAACCTGCGTGTGAAGCTTCAAGAAAATGCCAACAACAGCCGCAATGATTTTGTAATAAATTGCATTAAAAGAGTTACTGCTACAGACCCGTTAGTTTTGACAAACAATAGCTGTTGCATTATGTTTTCATAAAGAAATAACATGTCCTGACTCTGTAAGAAAGTTCAACTATTACTACTTGAAGAAGGAGCAGGAAGATACTTGAATTACTAAAGTTAGCAGAAATCTGTAGTATGCCCAAGTAGCCCCTTCTGTAGTCATATGTCCCTGATAGACTGGAAGAGCGAATTTGCAACAAGTAAGACCAATGTTTTCTTGTCTCATTCCACTATCTACTTGTCATTTTCTCATCCGCTGCTTCCCTTCCTACTGTTATTGATAAACTCATTTTCACTCATTTCTGTCTTCTTCCCCTCTCCATTCCTGCTCATTCTTCCTACATTCATGTTACAATATTTCTTGTAAATTTTATTATGAGTGATCCTTATGCTGCTATATTTCCGATACAGCTAGTATAGTAATATTCTGGCAACTTCATTTTTCACCAAGTCTGCTACTGCAACATACTACATAAAGATTAGTGAACAAATCTAGGGCCAAATACATATCAAGGGAAAACCTGAGATCTATAATAAAAAGTTCTCCTGCTAGAGATACCTCATGTATTATACTACTTGCTGTACTTGATCCACACAGTTTCAACAGCTAACGCGTACTAAATTTCTATTTTTCCTCAAAACCTAAATCCAAATAGAAGAATTAAATAAAAACTCTCTGGATCATGCAATTGCAAAGAACTGATCCTCAAGAGCTAGCAACTCAAGCAAAGAAGATGGTCTAAATGTTTAAAGAGTACACACAACTATGGTATAAACATGGTCATAGCAGCAGATTGTACAGAGAAATGAAATCTAGCCAATAAAGTGTTGGAAGTTATAACAAAAACCGTCCGAAGCAGATAAAAGTCATTGATATGACACCGCTCTCTTAACTTTGAACAATGGTCAGGTTTTATCAAAGTGAATCACAGTTGTATTCACACCAGTTTCACAGAGGAAAATGCTTAGGTTGACACAGTGTCATTTTGGCTGGAAAAAATGGTTGAAATAGGTGCTTTTAATGGCAGAAAAAACATAGGAGTAATGTCAACAAAAATTATGGCACTTTTAACCTATACGCATATAACAAACATAACAACCTTCGCAAGATGAACCTGTGATTCAAATCTCTTCAGAACAGAATTAAAGTGAAAGATATTGTTATGTACATCATCCAAAAGTACAATAAATGGAGCACTTATGTAACACCCCAACTCTAAATCCCGTAATTAGCGTTTAATGAACCCCAACATAATCAACAAACTGCAGCGGAATAAAACCTAAACAAATTCGGTGTTACCGCCGCCAGCCACCCACGTGACTGACAAGGCCTTTCCTCCCAACACATTACAGTCTGAATGACTGGAAATACATTACAATCTCCTTAAAATACATACCGAGTTGCTAAGTCCGAATTAATACAACACACGTCTAAATACATCTTATAACAAAATCAAAATGAATCCCAAGTCCTAAGTGTACCCGCCTACTCTCGGTCGGGTCTGATCTCCTTCGCGTACCTGTGAATGGTTGACCATAAAATGGCTCAGCAAAACAAATTGCTGGTATAGAATCGTGTCGCCCACGTGCGACCGGGCTACACTCAACTAATTGGTCGGATGGACATGCGATTCATTTATTAATAGTCATGCATGCAAAATTAAATTCTGTAAACACTCAGCATGTCAATCACATAGTCAACCAATAATCAACAATGAACCGCATAATGGAATCAATTCACCACAATAAGGTTACTAACCTTCCGTCTCTTAGCCTTCCATACATTTACCTTTCTTAATTAGTAAAATTGCTCATTGGAATTGTTTATGTTCAAGTAAATTTTCCTCGCAATCCACACCATGGGACTGCTTACGACCTCTTAATGTTCTCCACAACAGTCTGGATTTAAAGATTGTTTACAGTTTTAATGTTAGGGCATGTGGCCCGCGAGCATGAGGCCCGTACCAAGTGAGTGCTATACCCACAAACCAATAATCTGTGCCGATAGTGGCATAAGTACATAAATATATACATATAACTCACCCCTGTCAATGATCATATGCCAAAGACAGGGAGCCAATCGCTTGGCTCCGGGGCAGCGCAGTCTGTAGACGCACTCCAACGAGGTTGGATCTATTGTAGATACCACCCTCACAATCCAATAAACACGTGTGTCCGGTCTACCCGGATCCTCTCGTCCCCCCAATAGTTAGCGTTAGCCAAATTCTTATAATCTCTTCCTTTGTTACTTCAGGACCTCACTTTGATGTCGTTAACAATTAATGAGGGAGTTTACAGTTAATATCACACTCACATAAATCCATCCTCTTGATCTTCCCGAATTCTCCATTCATAATCCAATTCATTCCTTTGTGAGTTAGACTACTCTACTGTGTAGTTAGTAGCGCGACAGATATAAAGACGAGGTAACAACACACAATTATGCAGCATCAACAATAGTCCAATTTACATGCTTTAATCTTGGGGGTCGTTTTTCACACAAACAACTAGCACACAACCCGAGTACAACTCGATAGCAAGTAGGCTACAAGAAACCATACCTTAGCCTATTCGACGTCGCCTAATCCGGTCCACGTCTCAGCTATCCCGTTCCTATAATCCGATTAACCGAGAGCGTTAGTTATCTATCACTCTTGTATGATGTCTAATCGTATTTGTGAACGTTTAAGTATCTCATTTTCATCATTTAATGTGAGTTACAAGATTTCTTTTTAATCTTTGTTAACTCTTTCATTCTACAACCATGTTTACACTAACGTATTATTTTATGTCACTTAAACTCATGAAATCTTAAAATTCAAGAATTATAATCTTATATAATGAGTATCCCTCTTTAGAAGGTTTCTCTTAGTTTTTATTTACCACTATATACATATATATATGTATGTATATATATATATATACTTAGATTAGTGCAATTACATGTGTATATGTATAATTTAACACTAACTGAGATTTGTTTCATTGTCATTTTCAAACAAGGGAAACTTGTATATATATTTTGTTCGACTGTAACATTACAATAACACGAAGAAGAGAACAGATTAGTTTGTTGGTTAACCTATCTCTCTCACTATATATATATATAATATTTGTCCTTATTTCTAAAACTTAATTGCATATGTATTTTAAAATTTATAGTTCGCCGAAGCACCAAATTACATACCAGAACCACAAGAACTTTAACGAAATCCCAATTACTTTTAACTTTCACTCCGATCATACCCCATCAATCTTTACACATTAATGTTCAAAGTCCCAATCACTCAAATTAATAGGTTTATAACAAGTCAGCCACCAATTAAAATTTTATTTTAACCACTAGAAAACTTAACAACTTACTAACCCCTATTTATACTAACATTTCATATCAAATTAATACAATAGCTTCCGTTTTGACACCATATTAAGAGAAGCTTCACATTATACTAGCACTCAGATAGCTCATAAATCAACAATAAAGTGTTTTTAAATCTAATCCATCTCCATTTAACAACTTACCCACTTATTACTTGATTATTTTTCTAAAGCCTCTTATTCTCAAACTGGTAATTTGTTAATTTAACGACTCATACATACATACATATTTATATATACATATTAACACCCCGTTTTTAAATTAGTTTTACCACATGCTTATAATCACACCAATTAACTAAATTATGACAACTCCTAATTAATAACAAATTAGCATCAATACCCAAATTAACGCCAACCAATTTACTAAATTCTCATCTACTTAATAGACTTAATTGACGATTAACAACCTCACCTATCAAAATGGTAACAACAATTTATTTCTAATAATTATAAGAGAAATTAATATGCTGTAGAAATGAAACAGCGGTTTCATTGCAATTAGCGTGAAAAATAGAAAAGAATGACAGATTGTTTTATACTCAGTCTGGCTTGGATTTCTTTATTATAGAGCAGCAAGGGGTGAGGCTATTGCTTAGAATTTTTATAGTTTGTTTGAGAAGGAGCAACAAAAGAAAGCACAAGCTCCCACTTCCTGTAATTTATTGTAGGAACCATGCTACTGCTATACTTCTATCGTTTTCTTTATTGGTGTGACTGAATAAGTTAGGTTGTTATTGTTGTAGTTTCCAGAGAAGAATAAGATAGAGTTGAGTATATTACCGATTCTGTTTCAGCCCCGTGTAACCTGGTGTGCAAGTGCAGCGGCTGGATCAAATTATCGCTTCAGAGGAGCAGACACAGGAAGGAATGAAGAGGTGTGCAGAGTGCGTGTATTCTGATGCGCTGGTTTACAGTTTATCAACAGCAAACACGATGGACAGAGGTGCAATTGCTCCTTGTTCACCAGCTGAACACAAGAGAAGTGAAGGAATATGTAGCTGGTTAATGATTTGGCTCAGCAAGTGTGAAGATAGACCAGAAAAGAAACAACCCATCTTCCCTCAATCTGGTGTATAATATGCTGCAGTCCCGATGATGATTTGCCACATAAGAGGTGTATGTACAAGAAGAGAATGCATAGCACCGCAGGTTCCAGTGATTTCCCTCTTCCAAGTTGCAGATACAAGAAGGGAATGAAAGATGGTATAATCTGGTGTGCTAGACGCAGCAGATCCAGCGGTTCCCCCTTCCGAGGGGTACACACAAGAGGGGAGGAAAAGAGAAATGGGTACGTGTTCCTGTTCAACCTATGCAAAATTACCATGAGATATACAGAATGGGAATAGGACAAGAGGCTTGCAATTTTACCGTGAGAATAAACAGAAGATAAACAAGGCAGGTGCTAGCTGGTTTGGTTTTGCAAAACTACAGTGTGGAATAAAAATGAAACATACTAGATGAGAAAGACAGCGACAAGAAATTTTGTTATGTTTCTTTTTACTTGCAAAAACTACCGTGAGTTATAGAGAAGGAAGACAATACAGCAGTTCTATTTTTTTTGTACATTAACTTGAGGAAGAAAGGTGAGAACAGGCAACTACATCTCTGTTGAGTCAGCAAGTTCCGTGAGTAAAAATAGGATGCAACAGATTCTGGTTTTCTTTTGCAATTACCGTGAATCGAAAGAAGGAGAACAGGAGCATATTACATTGGAAACATAGAGGAAGGCTGTACAAGAACAGAACCTAGAATGAAGAAACAACATGTATATTTATTGTTCGTCAAGGGTGGAAAATTACCGTGATGAGTGACTCAAGCTGTTGTTCCTTGGCCAGTTGATTTACAAAGTTACCGTGAGCAGGGAGTGACGAAAGAGGGCTGGGACATATACGTTCCCAGTTTTGCGAGTGAGGGTTTGGGAAGAGTGTAAATAGGAAGATGAAAGTGGTGGCGGTGGGGTTGTGAAGAATGAAGATAAGGAAGGCGACGTGGCATATTTTACCACCTTCTAAATTTTTCATCTTTTACTAATTATGGAGATAATATGTGTATTAGTTTATAATTTAATAAACTAACATGTCTTAATTAATTTCCACTTTATTTGGTTTATTTATATACTCTCATATCTTTAATTAATTCCTCTTCACTAAACATATTAATTCTTGTTATAATTTTGTGTAACTTGTACATTTCATGCTACATCCATTTTCTTTTACTATCTAATTTATTCTTTAGATATACTCTTAAATCTAAGGATATATTTCATAGTATAATCAAATCGATTAACTATTGTTTTATTTTAGTATTCTTTAATCAATTAATCCTTCTATTATTCCTATTTTACTTTAGGATTATTTAGATTGGTTTAGGGTTTAATACACCCTTTTTAAAACCTTATAAATATTATACAAATACTCAATTACAAATTAAATAAACTCCTTTAATCATAAGGAAATTTGTTTACATATATAATGCATTCTAGCAAACCATTTTAAATTGTAAGGATTTTTATTCCTATAATGGAATTTAGTTAACCTTATAAAATGTACTTGTTATTATTTTATGTACCTTCTTGTACATTATATAACATCACTGTTGATATTTATTCTTTATTTAAGGTGTTTAACGATTCCCTTTTTAACTCGTACATACGTTTATCCAAAAATGTATAGTTATTGTTAAATAAACTCTCTTTTTTTAACTGTTCAAGATCATTTATATTCTATTGTTCCTTTTTACATATTTAAGATATTTAACCTTTCATCAATCACCTTCATCTAATTAATTTATTATTAATTAGGGTAATTAATATTTGGGATATTCCAGGTTTAATGACCTTTTGGACTATATATATGTATATAAATATATGTAGGGTTATATCATTCCTTAATGACTTAGGGCTCATTAGCCTCTATAGTTTGTTAATTAACCCTTCGATTAATTATATGATGTTTAAGGGTATTTCATTTGTACATGTATTAAGCATGACATGTTACATTAACTTTAATGGTTGATTTCTCCTTAAAGTTATTCCTTCTTTAGTCCATTGGTTGACATGAGGTTTAATAACTTTCATGGACTATATAATTATGTGCATATAAATGCCTTGGTGTATGATGTGATCCTCCAACGAATTAAGTTCATTCACGTTTATAGCTTAATGACTTATCCTTGTTTAAGTTCTCCTTTAATTTAATTTACTCTTAATTAAGGTAATCAAGGTTCGGGGTATTTCAACTTAACAGCGGCAATTATGCAGTAAATGGAGTATTCACAACTTCAAAAACATCAAAAACAACTGCGTAAGTAAGCAGTAAACAACTAACGCAATAAAGGCATTTGTAACACCCATTTTTTATGCATGGTAACTAGATTAACAACAAAGTAGATTGACCTGCACATTAACACCTGAAGCATAACAGTAACATACAATACAGTTGCTGCTGTATCATATGACCAACAATTGTTATAAGAGTTTACACAAGTACCTGCAGAAAACCGGGCTTAATATTCATGATGTGTTCAAACACATCATATCCTATTTCGCGATACTATCAGAACAAAAGGAATTCATAGCACACTGATGACTATTACTGTAACACCCCTACAACGCCCCTACCAGCTACCGAAATCGCAGCGGAAATAACCAACCAACAATAACTAAACGCTTTGGTGTTACAACGCCGTTAACCACCCACATGGTTAACTAGGCAGAATAAATACAAGTGTATCGGTCTGACGATCAGACTCCCGAGCATAGAACCTAACATCCATATATAAACATAACCAACCATACCGAGTATTTAATTTACATCACACCTACCAACTATAAACATCCACCACTGTTTAACAAACGGTACCAAAATGTAATGCCTCGGGAGCACAGGCGCATCCCGGGCTCAACAATCCAAAATAGCCAAAGTACATCAACGACCTAGGATCTAGAGCCACTCTGCTTCTTCGATCCTCATCCTGAAATAAAATATGGAGCCCCCGAGGGGGGGGTCAGCAACCTTTGCTGGTATGGCTAACGCGCAGCCCATCGGCTACCGGGATACGCGCAACCAATTGTCATGATAACATGGCATTCATTTTAAACCTCCAACATATATACACCATAGCATAGCAAGGGAAATTGCATAGCACAACAACAAATACATAACACCATAAATCGGTTCTCACAAGGAACCTTCCACCATAGTTAGTATACAAGTGAGCCTAGAGATTATTGCCAATCCCATGTTAAGCTCGTTACCAACCTCGTTACCGTCCAGTTATATAGAACGGTTAACTTATACCCAAGGCGTGTCGGATATAGTAATCCCAAGCACACCGAAATAACATACGTATGCCCCTGTGGCCCGACGTGAGTCAGTAACTAGCTTTGGATAAGCTAAGGGAAGGTAGAAACCAAATTGGAATACCACCTATACATACACCAAGAGAGCCGAACCGGATATGACATCGACTCCCGTCCATCACACGCGTGGCCGGAACAACCGGACTCCTCACTCCCCCGATTAGCACTTGTTAGTGATCACACAATATTTTGTTAAGTCACATACAAGCAAACATTTAGGTCTTGTTAGACAACCAAGGGAAAGGAGTCACAACCTTACAACATCTTAATGTATAACAACTGTAAACTCTTTTCATGCCTTAATCTTATAAGGTCGTAACACACAGAAAAGCAAACAACACTCAAGCCGGTGTAAACCGGTAGACAACAGACTGCAAGAAAACCATACCTTGGTCCTTGCCTCGTTTCGTTCCCACCTTGAGAGAATCCTAAACACATTAGTAACGTCGGTTAATTATTTAGTTAACTTCACACTTACTAAGTATTTAACATGATTGTATGACATGTTTTAATGCCTAACTTACCCTAGGTTACCCTCATTATACACCCTAGGGTTAACTACATAAGCCACATTCTTTTCTGTTTTTTTTTTTTTACAAGTTTAGGTCCGACCGACCTTACCGACCGACCCTACCCTCGGGTCGGTCTCTTACAAAGACATTTACCGTCTTTCTTTCCTATCCGACCGACCCTGACAGGGTCGGTCCCCTGGGTCGGTCTCTAACAGAACCATTTTCAACCTGCCATTTACATTCCGACCGACCCTGCCAAGGTCGGTCCCCCGGGTCGGTCTACTGCAGGAACTCCCTAGGAATTCTCCAAATTGTTCCAAATTTTTTCCTTAAGTCACCCAATGTGTTGTAACACCTTGTGGCACACTAAATACTTCAAATAACATCCATTCAACTAAAGTTCTAACTCATTTTTAAACTCCTCAACACCCACTCATTTCCTTGTAAAATTCCTTAACACTTATAACATTTTATACTAGGTTTCTAAATGGTATTTCTTACCTATTATAACTACTATCCCAAAAGTTTTCTCCTTATTTTAACATCATCTCCCAAGCATCATCTCTCACAACTAATTCCTTATATCCTTCTTGAAAATTCTTTTCCCAAGTTTACACTTTCTCCTTATTTACCAAAGTTTGCCTAAGTATTTACCTAAGTCCCAAAGTGACTTTGGTACTTACTAAAACCTCAAGCTCATGCCTAAGTCCTTGTTACACTCTAGAACACTTAAGACATTATACCTTCACTTGTAAAACACCTAGTCATTTCCTAACACCTCTAACTCACCAAACCTTATGTAAACACTTAGAACTTCTTGCTTCTTACCTAAATTTTGACATGGGTTCCCCTAGAACATTTCTAAGCCTAAACACTTGTTTTCTCCATTAAACACACAAGAACACCTAGAATCACCAAGAACACTCTCATACACAACTTCACCAAATTCACACTACATTACAATATAGTGCATAATTTAAATTGCATGGCACTTAGGCCCTTAAAATGCATGGCTCTTAGGCCCTTAAAATGCATAACTCTTAAACACTGAATTTCCACAATATATATGCCTTTGACCTGCAAATACACTCAACACACATATGCCTCTTACTAGTCTCTTGAGGACACTTCACTATGTCATTCACCATTTGCTCTTTAGGTAGTTTTAATAAGCATTTATAAGCTCATTTCTCCTAAGGCATTAAACAACATTAGGTTAGTAGATTTACCTCTTTTCCAAAACACTTCCTTCTTGTTTCCTTACAAAACCGGTATGGTATTTTGATTCCTTGTCAAGTTCTAAACAATATACAAACATTATAATGAGTATTCAAGCTATAAGCTTCATCTCATTGCAAACCCTAATTTTACATTGTTTGAAAAACATTAATGTAGTTGTTTTACCTCGGTCTTTGAAGAGGGTTTGAATATATAACAAGAGAGGACTCCACCTAGTCCATGAAAGGTTGGAATGAAGCTAGAACAAAGTCACACAAAGAGCTATATCAATGTGTATTTTCGGTCAAGGTAAAAACATGGGGGAAACATGATTTTTCTTTGAGATTCCTTACCTAGAAGCAAAGGAGATCAACAATATGTAAAAATACAAGCTCAAGCTCCTTCAATGGTGGAACTCCATGGCACCGAAATGGGGCTCTTGAAGTTTTGAGAAGATAGGAATGAAGAGCTTGATGAGAGGAAGAGATTGGTGGTGTTTATTTTTGATTTGGACAAGTGAGCTAGATTTTACAAGTGGTCAAAGCTAGAGTTTTAATGGTGGTGGTGGTATTACCGTGAGAGAACAGCAAGAAGGGAGGAAGATGGTGTTTGGAACCGTGGGAAATGAAGGAAGGAAAAGAGAGAATGAGATAAGTTTGCTTTTAAGAAGATATTTATGCTTATAAAGTAAAAAGTAGTTATATTAGTCATCTTTATTTGTTTAACAAAATAACAAGTGAGTGGTGAGTCACCACACTTAAGAAACCGGCCCCCTTTATTAATATGAGGGTATTTTAGTCTTTGTTTGTCAATTTAATTACTTAATACAACATATGTTATAAACTAGCTTATAAAAAGCACTATTCACCAAAACAAGGCACTTAGAAGTGAAATTTTTGATTTCCCATTAATATAGCCACCCAAATGTGATACTATATAGTACACATATATGTTTAAGAGTAATGATGGACATTTAGCCACTCAAAACTCATTTACAAGACAATTTTTCAAAAATGTGCTTTAAGGCTTCTTAAAGCACATTTTGTGTTTTAACTTGTTTTCAAGCTTGGTTTTCTTTGGTAATTGATTTAATATGTTCATTAATATATAAATAAGGTCTTGGTAAGTTCATTAGGTCTTACCCAAGCTTATTCCAAGCTTAGAGCACATTTTAGCTCTTATTGACTTTAAAGCACATTTTGTGTTTTCTTTCGTTTAAATTTGTTTACTAATGTTTCTAAGACTCTTTTTAGTCTTAATAAATCATGTTTTAATGTTTAATCAACATTCCAAGGTTTGGGGTATTTCAATTACACCAAAAGATACAACCAGTTTTCAAGCTATCGTTACCATACAGGTCGAGGATACTTCAAAATAAACACAGTAGTTTATGTAGACAGTCAGCACTACTTCAAGTCTTACAATTGTTCAAAAGGGGAACACATTAAAATTCTAATTGTGTTCTAACATCGATAACCCCTCAGAATCCTAGATTGTTGCATTTCAGTTGTTATCTGGCTACAAACAGCAGCCTTGGTTGGTTGTGCTTCAGCTTCATCATCATCTATGGGATTGTTTACGTCTAGATCGACATCTAACTCCTCCGGCATCAGCTCTGGCCCGTTATCCACGATGTCGATACCTGGGTCACCGAACTGGCTCAACCTACAGAAATTATGGAATGCAAAACAGGCGTTGACGACCCTTTCTTACTTCTGCACGGTTTTGAAATGAGGAACACATTCTAGTATGTGCCATTTCCCTTTTAGTGCACCAAATGCACGTTCTATGGCCGATCTTAAAGATGAATGATACTTATTGAAGTACTCCTTCGGTCCTTGTGGTTCCACCGCTCGAAACTCTGCTTGGTGGTATTTGTCAGAAGTGTGAGGTGTGAGAACACAGTCTCTATCAGCATATCCCTTGTCAGCAAGATAATATTTACCTAATCAAATGAATGGGTTAGGTGTCGATATGTTCCTGCACATTATGAATAATGTTACAGCATGAACGCAAGTATTTGCCTACAACATTACCTGCTGGTGGCTTAGGAAACTACAGTGTTTGATCAGCCATACAGTCAGCAAGGATGCGAGAATCACGTGTTGTACCTTCCTATCCCGCACAAACAAATGTGAAAACCAGATCAAAGTCATAGATAGCAAGCACATTTGTAGTGGGGTAACCTTTTCTGCCGATAAATCTGAGTTTGTTCTGCTCAGACACGATCATCTGAACGTGGGTCCCGTCAAGTGCACCGACACAGTCTTGACATGATGAGATTCATACTATTGTTCAGTTAAACATGCAAAAATAAATTGTAATGTATATGCACAGAGATCAGAAATTATGTTAATTTTGTAAAAAAAACTAGCAACCTTAAAGAAAGGGAAGTAATTTGGATTCGAGAGAACTTTATGGGGGATCACATCAAACGACACCCTTGGCCGAACTATATCCCACCCGAGCATGTCCACAGATTGAAGCACATCCTCAAAATGCCTATGTATAGTGGATGATGAACGCTAGAACCGTTCCATAGTCTCAGTCACAGATAACTTATGTGCAAGAACATGCACAAATATTGCTACATTCTCCCTTGGTTTTAGCCTATCACTCGACTGCAAATTGTATCTATTCTCCAGCACCTTCACTAATGATAAGAAAGTATCCCGATTCATCCGAAATGCATTGTAGCATCTCCTTGTCCTTCCGTTTAACACTTCAGAAACCCACACAGCTCTAGTCAGGCTAGATGTGTGTACTGGTCTCCTTAATGGTCTGTCCAAATATTGTGTTGCTGCCTCTATGAACTGAAGAGCTTCTATTGTCAAAGTTATCATGTCCAGTTTGATTGCTTCAAAAAATAATTTCATTTTTTGAGGATCATCTCTAATATTGTCCATGATATCGCGGACTTGTGTCCTAGAAAAGAAAGCCATAGTGAAATTTATAACAGACCTATAACAAAAAAACAACCAGATAACTGAACGTCAGATATATGATTAATCAGTTTGCTAATACTTCCTTATAACAACCGAGTTCAGATTGGAAGACAACTTGTGAAGGTAAACGAAGTGGGGCACTCTGACATTCATGAACATAACAGTAAAGATTATTACATAAGGCATGTTACTAAACACAACCACTCTAAACTATTAGCCACTCATATATTACTACTTTGTCATTTCCATTAGCATTTTGATCAATTGGGCAATCTCCTCGTCGCTGACCAGACACTCCATAATATCACGGAAATCAGGTCTGTCCATCATACTTGCACCGAATCTGAACTCCTCAGCAGACAGTTGGTTCACTTTCCTTAATTTGTTCACTGCCATCGTCTTTGTCAGTCGACCTTCTCGTCTGTTCATCGATTCATAGTCCAGTCTAGAACTACCGCACACAATGTCCTCGATGTGATTAGCAAGGGAGATGTTGTATGTCATCTTTAACTCCATAAAGAGGAGAAATGTTTGGTTAATCAAACCATGTCTTCCGCAGATGTGGCAACTGTGCCTCTTTCTCTTACGCCCCACATTGTAGTGCTGTTGGAAATGATCGCTGAGTACAGTGGTTAATGTCTTGACAAATTCAGCTTCAAACTCTTCGTATACAGCTAGCACGAGGTACTTATACAGATGCTCATCGCTCTGCATTAGTCTTTGTTTTATCACAGCGACCACTTTAGGATTTAGTCCAAGTTATGTTTCATAAGAGTATATGAAAAATAAATTAATTAAAAACTGTGTGCAGACGCAGGGGGTATAAAGCAGCTGCAAATATATAAGATTACATTAACGACATTCAGAATCAGATTCAAGACTTGTGACACAATGTTCAGTTGGACCTGTCGCTTATTATTTGAACTACCAATATTGCCAAACTTTGCTCAAGTTCAAGATGCTATTTTATTTTAAAAACTGAAACAAATAAGTAAATTCTGAAAGAGTAAGCAACACTGGTTCATCACATTAATAGTACATATAATCCAAATTTCCATAACATAGAAGATACATATCGGCATACCATCTGCCTCATCCACTACTATTACATTCATGTACTGCCACCATCAGTTAGATCACTGATTACAAAAGTCAAAAAGGGCAGTTGACAGTTAGACTACATAAACCCATGCTCCTTACATATTACACAATCAACCCTAGGTTATGGCTAGCTTTTAAAGCAACAACTATTTTGCAGGCCATCATTAGTACAAAAAGTGGCTCCAAAAACAGACAAACACATCAAATTCACTTCTGGTGGTTGACACCCCCATAAATAGAGAAGTGGAGGTGGCAGACCCACTCAATAATCTGAGCATCAGTGGTTAGTTGTTCCATGACTATCCTATTTTCCCTAGAAGACACAACAATCAGAGCGAAAGAAAACTCACGGTCTGTCAGGCCCTCAACTTGTCTCAGTCTTGCACCAGCCATACGAGCATCCATGACAGGATCTGGTCCCTCATCTCTTCGCTGGAAGTTATGCATCATAGCCTCTATGTTGGCGAACTTGTCCACAATATTAGTTCCAACATCACCTAGCTTCTGAACTTCACCACCTTTTCCCTTGAAACTTCCTTTGGACTTCTTTTTGCTACTGCCTCCTTCTCCTTCCAATGGTTCTTTGCCCTTCCTGCGGTTGGGGTTGCCTTCATTTGGATTCCCTTGAATGTAAGCTCCAATGTTGTTGTAGTAGTCAACATCAGGATTGGAGGAGGTTGCATTACTACCCAAGTTTGGGTTTAAAGTAGCACCAACGGCTCTAGCAGCAGCTTGTCCAACAATATCATTGTAAGCAGATCCCATGCTTGTATCAGCATTCACACTGTTAGAAATGTCCATTGCTGCACCAGATGGGCCATCAGAGTAGGTAATGTGGCAAGGAGATATCATCCTCTCTCGATACTCCTCCTCATCCCCTTCATCGTTTTGCTCATTGCTTTCAACATATCCAACAGAAGGACCGTTGACAGTGGATGCATCTGAACCACCAGGCCTCATTCGGAACTCACCAGTTGCGTGAGTTTGACCCCACAGGAGTTCCATCTCAGACAGCATATGAATTGGGAAAAGCGAATCCTCACACAGCTTTGCAAGTTCTCGGTTTTCCTGAATATACATTATACAGAAACAAGACTATCAATCTCACAAGATATGTTATTAGTCATTGCAGATAATAAATGAAAGGTGCATGCTACTTTTCATAATAAAACATGTGAACAAATAAAGAGTATTGAGTACCACTACAAAGCAATCACATACTGAAAAGTAGAGTCAAGATTAAAGAAAAATTGTCAAAGTACCCTTTTCTGTCGTTCCAGCCACTTAGGAGAGAAAGTCACTTGTTTGTGTCTGGGTTATAGCCTAAACCGTTTCTGACCTGACAAGTTTCTTCCAGTTCCTCCACTGACACTTTATATGCTCATTCTTGTTTTTTCATTGCCCTTTAGTCAAAAGTGGAACCACACCCCTCATGTCATTCATTCTCTTGGTGACCACACCCCACGCTGCTTGTACCCAGTAAGTGATCCACTCCTCCCAAGCTGTCTTTGAGCAGCGTTCACCATAATACCAAGTAGGTACTCAATTTCATTCAGACTCCACCTAAAAACTGGCCTAGGTCATTGCAGGTTTTCAGGTTCATCATCACTATTGTTGTTAGGCCTCTGGTTTTCCATGTTCTATCCACCCTAACTATGGGTAACGCAAGAGAAGGGCAACAACTTTCTGGGTTAATGAATCAAGAACGATGAATACTACACATACCGCAGGCAAGTAAAATGATTAACCAGTTTTCTGGGAAATAAACCACAGATCCAACATAGTGTGGTTCTAGATACGTACGCAACAAAAGCGAAACAAATGAGAGTAGCATAATAACCTAGTAGTGGACACTTTAGACAATGTTTAAGAATGAGGATTGAGAGGTAACAAAAACACTTACCCGAATGCAGATGGTTGCGGCTTCAAAGTGGATCTGCATACGGATGTGGGACACGAAGAAAAAAATGAGTCATGAACTACAACAATGTCGAATTGAAGAGAAGTGGAAGTTACTTGTCTGCTTAAAATGTAATAGCTACGGTCAAATGTAGAAGGGAAGAAGACAGTGACGTACCTGGGAGTGGCGAACGGTTTCAGGTTGGCGAGCCCCTCATCAGATTGTATCAGGAAGAAGTGATGAATCTCTGAGTGTTGAAGATGCGTGAAGACGATGGATTTCCGAAGAACGAAATTTAAGGGAGCTACTAACGCGATGGCGTTAATGAGAGGATTTTAATTCCACCAACCAATCTACGTGAGTTGCTCAACGGCAAAACCCACTTTAATGCGATGATGGATAAGCTAGGTGTAAGGATGACGACATGGAATCTCATTCCAGAGCCGAACAAGTTTATGCAGTCAACTGGGTCAACCCAGCCCAATACGGTCAGATGGGGTAATTAAGCCCAACTGAGAACGGGGCCTAATTTTGTCAAAGGTGGAGATAGTGGTTTTTACATTTGAAACTGCTCAGACGGTGGTTTTTACATTTGAAACTGATAATAAACAACGGATGCACGTAGATGATTCCTTTTCCCTCTCTAGCGAGGGTCCCTTTCTTTCCCATAGGAGAAAGTGCTTTGCAACGTTTTTTGACTTCTCCACCTTACTACGGTGGTGTCAGGCCTAAAAAGTGGTGGCTTCTAGGACCTTCTAATCTACCTCCTGCCCAGGCGTGCGTGGCTCATCGCCTTCTGCGGTGGTGCGCCGCCCAGATCAAGTCTCTCATGCAATCTCTCAGACCATCAACGATGGATGTGCCTCAAAGAAGAATGCCAAGGCTCATGCAATTCAATAGAAAACAAAGGTTAAATACGGACCTTAGAGGAAGCTGGAAAATATACTACACACAGAAAGCAATGATATCTTGCGGTAGAGAGCCAAAGTTCAAGAGAGCAATTACAAGAGTGTATTACTATTACCACCATAACCTCTTCACTGTAAACATGTCCACTAGCATTGATAATATTGAGGAGATTACCCAAAGATGCGCCAAACTTTCAATCACAAAGGAGGAGGGAAGGATCATTCCAATGGATGATCTGAACACTGACTCAAACAAGTTTCCTTTGATCTTTGCCTGTTGGCAAAAGTTTTTGCTACAAAGCAAGCAGATCTCAGAGCCCTGGAAACAACGATGGTGAAGCTTTGGAACCTAAAGAAGGAGATGGCTGTCAGAGCAGCGGGGAAAAACTTATTCTTGATGCGGTTTGGAGACAATCTGGAGATGGAGAATGTTCAGGTGAAAGGTCCATAGTCTTTTGATGGGTCCCTGCTGGCTATTCAGAAGGTGGAGAAAATGAAAGCCCTAAAGGATCATCTTTTCAACTGGGTTCCCTTCTGGATCCCGATTCATGAAGTACCATTTTATTATTTTTGTATCGATTTTGCAAGAAGGCAAGGTGATATTGGAAGGTTTATGAAGTTCAATGGTGAGGATAGCAAATCAAGGGGGGATTATCTAAGAGTCAGAGTAATGGTGGATGTGACTCAACCCCTTAAGAGATGTATAACAGTGAATATTGAAGGGAAAGAAAAAATACTGAGGTTGTCCTATGAAAAGCTCCCATCTATTTGTTTTAAGTGTGGGCTGCTGGGTCATGGTACTAGGGAGTGTGAAGAGAAAGTGTTTACTAAGGGCTCACCACTTCCATACGGGCCATGTATGAGAGCTAGAGGGATAAAAAATAGCAAAGCTAGTCTGGAGGAAGCGTTTCCATGGGATCTTCTTAAATCCCTGAGCATCAATGAAAAACCTGATGAGGAAAATGTGGCTTCTGGTGGAGAACGAGTTGAAAACAAACACTAACGGAAGAGAAGACTGATGAAGCAATCAGTAAGGAGAGTGAGTAGGAGATTCCGATCCTAATTCCTTGGACCCCCTCTCAGTCTGATCCCTTCTCGAAGAAAAAAATTAGGGGCGATGCAGGATGGAAGTTCACTCGAGACAATCTGGGAAACCCAGACGGTTAAGAATACTAGAAGGAACAGAATAGTTCATCAGAAGAAGGACCAGGCGGGAAAAGGTAACCAAAAGTTTGAAGAGGCACCCTTGGGCCAACCCCGAGGCTGCCTAAAGCAATGAGTTTCCTAGCTATCAACTGTCGAGGGCTGGGTGACCCTCGTGCAGTGAGGTGGGTCACGGATCTCATCCGTGATAAATCACCCAACCTGGTTTTTCTCTTTGAGACCAGGCTTGCCAGCAAGGAGATGAAAAAGGTAGATAATAAGCTTAGAGGTTATCAAGGTTTGGCGGTGGACAGTGCAAGAAGAAGTGGGGGTGTGGCTATGTATTGGAAAGAAAACGTGACTTTCAGAGTTACATCTTATTCTCTCCACCATATTGATGGGTGGGTAGAAAAAGGTGTGCTGGGAGGAGGATGGAGGTGTTCGGGTTTTTATGGGTGGGCTAACCAGCCAGATCGGCATCTCTCCTAGAAGTTGATTAGAGAGCTTAAGTCAATGAAGGATGGCCCATGGATGATCTTTGGAGACTTCAATGAAGTTCTTTATGAATCTGAGCATAAAGGAAAAGGGAAAAGATGCAGGAGCTCTATGGAGCAGTTTCGGGCATGTCTGGAAGATTGTGATGTAGATGATCTTGGTTTCTCAGGAGGAAAATTCACATTCTCCAATCTGAGAAAAGGGGAAGATAACACAAAAAGTCGTCTAGATAGAGCTATTGCAAACTCAGATTGGATGGCCAAGTTTCCAAGTGTTAAGGTGGTAAATTTGGGATGGGAAAGATCAGATCATAAATCAGATGAAATCATTTTAAGGCAAAATCTGTACAGAGGAGCAAAACCTTTTAAATTTGAAAACTGCTGGGCAAACAGGGAGGAATGTAAGAGTATTGTTAATACGATCTGGAAACAAAATCCAGGCCATGACTTTGAGTATATGCAGAAAGTTATGAAAACGGGTCAAGAGCTAAAGAAATGGGGCAGGAAAATGGTCCGGATGGGGAAGGAAGAACTGGAGGCAAAGAAAGAGATGCTCAATTCCATTACTGAAGATGATCAAAGGGATATGGATGGTGAGCTGAGGAGGAAAACTATTGCTGATATCGATCAGCTGCTATTGAACGAGGAAATAAGGTGGGCACAAAGGTCTAGGCACATTTGGCTCAGGGAGGGTGATAAGAATACTAAATTCTTTTTTGACAGAACTAATGCCAGAACAAGAAGAAACAGTATTCTGGAGATGATGGATGAGGAGGGCAGAAGGGCAAACGAATGGGAGGATATTGAAGGAATGGCAAGAACCTTCTTTGAAATTTATTTGAATCAGGCCATCCTGAAGAATGCCCCCATTTGATCGCATGCATGGAGAACAGACTGATGACTGATTGGATTGAAGATCTAAATAGGCCATTTACAAAGGAGGAAGTCATCACAGTTGTTAAGGAGATGAGTATAATCAAGGCACCTGGTCCTGATGGGCTTAACGATAATTTTCTTCACACTTTTTGGAATATTATTGAGCATGATTTTGTTTTTACGGTGTTAAATATTTTAAATGATGGGGTGATGCCAGAGAGCATTAACCATACTCATCTTGCTCTTATTCCAAAAAAGTTGGGTGCAAAATATTTAAAGGACTACAGGCCTATTGCCTTATGCAATACTACTTATAGGGTGGTTGCAAAGACCCTGGCAAACCGACTCAAACCCTATATGAATGAGATTATATCCCCTGAGCAAACGGCTTTTGTGCCTGGCAGATTGATTAATGATAACATTATTATTGCTCATGAGGTTTTCCACTCTATGAGAGGCTCAAAAGCAAGAAAGAAAGGAAGCTTTGCAATCAAAATCGATATGTCCAAGGCATATGATAAGGTAGAATGGGAGTTTTTATTCGGTATTATGAGTAGCATGGGTTTTAAAGGAAGATGGATGGATGCGGTAAAAATGTGTGTTACCTCCGTTTCAATGGCAGTCCTTATTAATGACTACCCTGGAAAAGTGTTCTTCCCATCTTGGGGGTTAAGACAGGGGGATCCTCTATCCCCCTATCTATTTCTGTTTGTGATGGAGGCACTAATTTCAAGTCAAAAGGTGGCTATGTGGGGAAAGTCTTTCAGAGGAATCAAAATCACACCAAACGCCCCTGAGCTGGTAAGCCTATGTTTCGTGGATGACTGTATTTTATTTGGAGAGGCCTCAGTCCAAAATGCAAAAAGCCTTAGATATATTCTAGAGGATTTTCTTGAGGCATCGGGGCAGAGCATTAATCTGGAGAAATCCAGTTTAATTTTCTCTAGAGGAGTGTCAGAAGTTACAAGGGGAGAAATATGTGGTGTTTTCAACATTGCAGAATCAGAGAATATGGGGATGTACTTGGGCTTCCCAAGTGTGGTGGGGAGGAGTAAGCGAGAATGTTTCAGCTTTATCAGAGAGAGAATCCAGAGGAAAATAATGGGTTGGAAAGATAAAGTTTCCCAAGTGGGCAGAATGGTGCTTATTAAAAGCATTCTCCAGTCGATCCCAAGTTATATAATGAGTATCATTAAACTCCCAAGAAGCCTGATGAATGAGATTCAAGCGCATATTAGAGTTTTTTGGTGGAGAGGCTTGGAAGAAGGAAGAAGCTTAAACTGGATAAAATGGGACAATGTTTGCAAAAAGAAATCTGAAGGTGGGCTGGGTTTCAGATCTATGGCAATGTTTAATGATGCCTTGCTCTCTAGGAAGATTTGGAGAATGCTCTGTAACCCTGGGCTACTGGTGACTAGAATTTTGAAAGAGAAGTATTTCAGGCAGGAGAATCTCCTTGATGCAAGAAAAGGGGCTAATTCAAGTTATGTTTGGAAATCTCTCTGGGATGTGAAAAAATATGTGAGGGCGGGTGCTATTAGACAAATTGGTGATGGGAAGTCGACTTTAATCACCGACAGGTGGATACCAAACAAACCAGGAGGAGTTCCCTGGACATGGAAGCTCCCGAGTGAGATAAAGGAGAAGGGGAAAGTTAGCGACCTAATCGATCCTATGATGAGGAAGTGGAGGCAGGGACGCATTTATGAATGGTTTAGCCACGATGACGTAAAAGATATTTGCAGTATCCCCTTAAGTTGACTAGATTCACACAATTCATGGAATTGGGGCTTGAAAAAAAAACAGTCGTTTCACAGTCAAATCTACATACTATCAGATCATGCGCATTAAGGAGGCAAATCGCCCAACACAATCCAAAACAAACCCAATAGCAAGTGTGTTAAACAAGTTACAAAAGGCAAAAATCCACCCCAGAATACAACTCTTTGGCTGGAGATTTCTTAACAGAATATTACCTTGCAAGGCCATCTTGGTCAAACGGTGTGGTGTAGGAGAAGATAGGTGTTCTTTTTGCGGGGCTTGGGAGACAATCTCACACGCGTTATTCTTTTGCCCTTTGATGAGAAATTTGTGGCATGGGAGCACTTTGCCGTTTCCTGAGAAAAAATTTTCAGAGGCTGAAGTATTTGATTGGGTTTTGAATTTATGCATGCAGGTCTCTGTAAAGGAGCTGAAGAACTTCTGTACTCACCTTTGGTGCAGTTGGGCGGCGCGTACCAGTGTGATGCTGGGACGGAGGTTTCGTTCGACTGGGGGCTGGAGATGGCCTGGTCGTTCTTGTCGGCAGCAAGTTCAAACCCTAATTCTCAATCGACGACAATGGCGGAGGGAAATTAAGAATGAGGAAAGGGAGAACGAAGAGGAATATGGTAGGGGTGCCATTTGGGTGGATGGTAGCAGTTACAGTGAAGGCGGCCACGACATGGGTGCGGTTTATCTGGATGGGGAGATGAAGGTGAGGGCGGTAGCTTTCAAAGGTGGTGCAGAGAGGCTATCCCTGATCGTGACGGAAGCCAGAGCAATTATCGTGGGTCTTGATTTGGCTCGTAAGTTGGGCCTAAAAAAAGTGAAAATCTGGTATGATTGCCTTAATGTCATCAATTTCCTGAAAGGAGAGCAAGACACGTCAGCAGAGGCAAAGGCTATTTTGAGAGATGTGGGCTGGCTTAGTGCCTCTTTTGTACGGGTTCAATGGGGTTTTACGAGTAGAGATTTTAATTTGAAAGCCCATATGCTAGCTAAGTTTGGTAGCAGATTTAGATCAAAGTTTTGTTGTATTGGTATGATGTGAGCTATTAATATAAGTATGCTTTGTTTTCAAAAAAAAAAATTGTGAAAGGTGCATTATGCTTTATGAAAACATTGTAATTAGAACCAAATATTTTAATTTTGTTATCGTTAGGAGCAATTTTTTTTGTTTACTATAAGGAGTAAACAACAAGGATTCTACGAGTATAATAACACAAAAAGTCTACAAAATTGTAATACAAAGCAAAATTTATGAAAATTTTCAATAACATTATGTCATAATAAAAAGGTTGTAGCATCACGATACCTCCCAAAATACAATTAATTCAAACTTACAATATGCCCTCCCTTGATCTTGAAATTTTTATACTACTGTTTAAAAAGTTTTGATAACTCATAAAATATACCCGAAATCAATTATCAGATGGTCATACTATCCTTGAAAGTTAATAATCAATTATTAGTTCACAAGTTTCTTATCCCTGTTAAAAATTAAATAATCATAAACAACTACATAAAATTCAACTATCTTGCAACTCTTTTATAATAACTAAAATTATGGCACCAAAAACTTGATTGGGTTAAAATGTATATTACTCAAACAATGGACAAGTGTAGACAATTTATCCGATCTATGTAGAATATAAATGTCGTTCCACTATGTATTGACAACATAATATTGGTAATTAGTGTAAACGAGGGTAGATGTAACCCCAAATACCCGCAATTCGATTCCACATGAAACTGCTACAACCGGAACGTGAATGACCCAAACGTGAATAATCCAAAAAAAAATTACTGACGACTCAAACAAATATGACCCATAATCAAAACCGATAACCCATTTGACAGGTTTAGTTTGAATGATGGCGCCGTGGTTCAATTCCATATTCTATGAGATTCTTTACAAAACAGTTAACCCTTTACATGAAACCATATGATTTGACCATGAACATGATGTTAGTACAAACCTTTTTATTACTGTATTAGTCATTGACTTCTGAACAAGTTTTTATACTATATCTAGAGATATGAAACTCACAGTATCTAACGCAACAATACTATATATAGTCTTACCCAGTTTTAGATGAAATTTCATTGTATTATCTCTATTAACCAACTCATTCAACACTAATTTTGGAGTTAGGACAAAATTAATCAAGAGTCACATTGTAATAGAAGAAAGTATGAGGCATTCTAATGGAGGAAGAAACCTAGTTGTGAAGGAAGATAATTAAGTACATTGCATTATCAAGAAGACCGAATAACAAAATCTTATGTCAAGTGTCTGTGTTCCAAACCTCGTCACACTACAATATAATACTGATAATAGTTTTTTTTTTAAGATAATATTGATAAATAGTTTTGATCATTCTCACCAAGCTCCCATGCCCCACTCTTTCAATGCAAATCTAGGTTAAATATTATATCTAGAGTTACTTTGATCTTTTTCTGTTCTAGCTAGCTGGTTAACAGTTTGTAGTATCTTTAAACAAAAAGTTTTGTATGACGTCACCCAGTTACAACTTACAATATCGGAGTCGTAAAATATTGGAATTATTTAATACAAATTTTATCAAAAGCGCCCATCCTTTGTACCAAGATTGTACTTCAAAAATTATTATTATTATAATTGCATTAGCGTGATCGATGATAAATTAATTAAAAACTACTATAATCAGATCGGTTGGAACGAACTAGTAACTGTGGAATGGTAGGAGGAGCGGAATCGCAAACACTAACGCTCTCACGTTTACACTAACTAATTGTTTTACTACCTTGAAATTCTCAATACATGCACTATTAAGTGAATGTAATATTATATATGATCACCAAATTCAGATTAATACAAGCGCTGCTAGCTAGCTAGCTAGGTAGTAGTTTAATCTTTTTTTTTTTTTGTGGGTTCTAAATCTTGAAACAGGGAGAGATTTAATTACTTTATTAAAACTGTAAGTGTATAGTAATTTACAACAAACTTAATTTATCGCCGAGTATTAATAGTAGTAGCTTAATTACCATGTACGTACATGATTGATCATCATCGATCTGACGTTTATGGAGGTTGGAAACTAAACGCAGTTCACTGAACTTCCTTCACCAGCTTCTTGTGTGGTTATCCAATGACTTGTTTCACCACTAGTCGTCCAGTTCCAATAATACCCTCCTCCTAAGTAATAAGTTTCACTTTCCTCCTCACCCACTCTAACTCCACCCCCGCCCCACTCCTCCGTTGATATAATTATCTCCGGTAACTCAATCTCCGCCCAAAAATCATCCTCTTCCACTTCATCATCCACGTTCACCGAACTTGCAGACGTAGTAGTAGTTGTTGTTGTATTATTAACTACCGTTTCGTTCTCCGCAGTCGAATGATTAACATCAGCAGCACCGGCAGCCATAGCAGCAGCAGCTTGAATATCTCTGGCTGTACGAGTCGAAGGTCGAGGTAAGAGATGAATATTATGAGGGAAATTGAGTTGGGCTTTTTTACCTTTAAGACAATAAGCTGCTACATCGTATGCACGTGCTGCCATTTCTGGTGATGAGAATGAACCTAACCAAATTCTGTTCTTTTTCTTAGGTTCTCGGATTTCTGATACCCATTTTCCCCATCTCCGTTTACGTACACCTCTGTAGAGTGGATGACGTGTGCTGCTGCTGCTGCTGGAGTTTGGATCGGTGGTGGTGGAAGATGATGATTGGTCCACGTTGACCATGGTGAGTAAGTACGTACTGATTAAAGATGGGGATGATAGAGAGAAGGGAGTTGGTATATAATAGTTGGCGGATATAGGTAGCTACAATAGAATAGATCGATAGTTGGGGTCAGAGAGAATGAATTGAATATATACTGTGGGGGTTGTTGGGTTGGGGATGATTATAATGATGATGGTACAGTACTCCACTTCACTCAGCAGGCAGGCGGCAGCAGTATACTCACTCACTCACTCCATTGTATTGGTAATAGTACGTGGTACTAAACTGTAAACGAATAAGAAGTGTATGTAATAGCCTATTTGAAGAAGAAAGGAAATGAGTAATGACAGTGTTGTCCTCATTCTCGTGACCATGTTGGACATTGCTGAATGCAACAGATGAGAGGTGGTGGTGGTGGTGCCCCTTGATTTGGTTTAATTCAGCATGGGAAACACGCCACCTAACTATTTATGGATTGTCCAAAACAGTTGTCATGATTACTTATTTCTTGTTCGATTTTCACATACTCCTGGTTAATTAATATCTGTCGTTTTAGGGTGTGGTTCTTATTCAATAATATGTGTCATTCTAGTTTTCTGATATATTTTTTTACTTTTAATCCTACTATTCAATACAAAAATAATTATTATCTAGATAGAAAAATAAAAAGTAGGGGTACATGCATCATTTTTCATCTTTTCTTAATAAATGTGCAAGTTTCTAAAATGACAGATATTATTGAACGGAATATCATTTGTGACATAAATGAAAAAACCCATAATATGGGTCCACTCTTTGGTAGTTTACTACTCTTAATTTATGTATAGACATTTTTTTTTGGTTAACCGTGCGCACCGCGTGAGGTAATGTTTGTGCTCTTTCGATACTCCCCCATTCCATTGCTTTGTGTTTTTTTTTATAAATGGTTGGAAGACCAGTTTACAAGGCGATACTTTGGCATAACTTTTCTCACTAAAATTATGACAACAATCAAAACCCAGTAGAAAAGAAAATCAAATATTAAAACTAGAAAAATAATAGAGTGAACAAATCTTTTGTAGATAAGACTGCATGAGGAGGCAGATGAATATGCTGTCGGTTCCATTCGAAACAAAGCCGTTTGATAGAAGCCCCAGATTCACTCCGGTCTAGCACCACGCCTTCAAAGACCACTCTATTACTTTGACTCCAAATTGTAAAAAAGAAAGTTGAAACCCACAGCTTCAGCTTAGACCTCGCCACCATTCCTTACCAAACTTGAAAGAGGGCGCCAGGAGTCCAGGGGAAGACGATGGCAACACCCCACCAATCTAAGAGGATGCTCCAGAGCTTTTGAGAGGCAGCGCAGTGGACAAAAAGGTGATCTGTTGTCTCCACTGCAAAGTGACAAAGGGAGCATTGAAGCTAGGCAAGTGGGATAATATCACGGGCAAATAGCATATCTTTTGTTTGAATACGGTCCTGAAGAACCAGCCAGACCAGAAGCTCCACTGTAGGTGAGGCAAAATTATGCCAGAAGGCTCGACACTAAACGATTGGCGCACTGACACGCGGATGTTACAGTTGCTTTAACGAAAGATTTACCCTCCGTCCTGAATTGACCGTCCTATTTGCTTTATGACACGTTTTTCCACTTCAATATTAAGCATATAAGATAAAATAATTTTATAAAACTAATTTTGGTAACATATAGTTTATCATGTAAAGATTCATATGCAAAACTTAAATTTTCAAAATTAATTTATCTTATATGTTAAAAATTAAAGTCAAACGACATGTCCAAATAGTAAACAAGACGGTCAATTCAGGACGGAGGGAGTAGTTGTGTAGCGGTCGTTCTATTCCTCTGTGTTTTATTTCATTACCGGCCCTTTTCTTAACAACTGCTGGACCAACGCCATACGCTAGAAAAAAACATTCTCTTCACAAAAGTGGAGCGCTCAGCAACTTTTGCTTAATTACGAACATAACGCAACTGTTGTTTCCTTATACAGAGAAACCATGCATGGTGTCAAAAGACTCAGAACTGCTGCAATGCGAGATAGATAGATGCATGAGTTCTCGCTACCTTTTGATGAGGTTTTAAGTTTAATTTTACAAGTTGATTATCCCTCAATGTGTCTTTTCCATCTACCTGTAAATAATAACCCTAATATTCAATTTTGGATTCTAATTCCTCACTACCTACCTCCCTTTATCTAGAAATTCTCTTATATATATAAATTAAAGCAAGGAATTTTCACGCAGTCTTTTATTAATCAATAATGTCTAAAATGTAATTCCACCCTATATCCCCAATTCAATTAATCATGTAGATTCAACTAATAAAGGCATATTGTTGTGCTGATAGGGTTGGATGATTAATTCGGGGTATTATCGATCGGTTAACAAAAACCACGTGCAAGATCATAGACACTCCTTATAGTAATAAGTGGCGGACGCAGGGGAGGGGCAGGGGGGCACTTGCCCCCCCGAAAATTTTGAAAATTTGTCAAATGCTCTTATAAATTTTTGTAAAAATACAACATATTATAAAATTTTAAAGAATGAAAGTGTCAAAAAAAAATTTTACCCCCCTAAACAAAATTTCTGGGTCCGCTAATACTAATAATTATAGCTCCCGTGTTCCTCATCTACTCGAAGACAAAACAAAATGAGCGGTGTGAGTAGATCAAGCAATTAGTGCGCCGATAGCTGCTAGCTATGCTAACCCCACCTAGAGAGAGAGAGAGAGCGCTTAACAGTAAAATCTTGCCTCCCGATCGATCGAGTGGTACGTAGTAACTGAAAACGACGTAGGAATAGAAAGAAAACGACATTAAGCAAGCTGTCCCTGTTCTTCGTATAATGCATGCAATTGCAATCCAACACATTCATTTACTATACAGGGGACATTTGGTTGGAATTCAAAAAATATAATAAGGAACAAGAAAATAGGGAAAATTATATCTCCACCCATGACGTTTGGTGAAATTACACAACCCACCCACGAAGTTTTAAAAATTACTTTGTCCACCGATGTGGTTTCCGTTATTTAACATTCAGTAACTTTTCTAATATTTAATCAACTTAAAAGATGGTTAAATGTTGTCCAAAAATTGATGAAATTTTACATGGACGATGCTGATATGTTATATTTTGGTCTAGCGTAAAATCTAAAGTTTTTTAAACTCATATGGGATCTGTGGGACCCAATAAAACATGTGACATATGAACGTGTTTTTATTGGGTCTCTCATAGGTCATATATGACCTTAAAAAACTTTGGATTTGACATTGGACAAAAATATAACACCTTAGCATCATCCATGTAAAGTTTTATCAATTTTGGACAACATTTAAGCCTCGTTTAAGTTGATCAAATATTAAAAAAGTTGCTAGATGTAAAATAGAGGAAACCACATGGATGAGCAAAGTAATTTTTGAAACCTCGTGGGTAGGGTGTGTAATTTCACCAAACGTCATGGATGGGGATGTAGTTTTTCCAAGAAAATAAATCACCACTTATCAATTGTTGTGCAAATAATATATATCACAAAATATATAAACATATGCAAAAGATTAGGCAAGTGCACTTATTCGATGTAGTACAACAAGTGTCGTATCCACAAGGAAATTGGTTCTCTCCCTAGTCTCGGTATTTAGTAGCTTAATTAAAAAGCGGTAAAAATATGGGTTTAGCCGGAGGCAAGCTTAGTGATTTGATTCAATAATAAAAATAGCAAATGATTAAATTAAAATGATGTTTTTGTGGATGAAAATGAAGATGTACCCCGGGAAAGTGTAATCGCCCAAATACTCCTAAACATAGCATTTATCTTAATTTGCTATAGTTATCTATTAGGACTAAAGTGATCACTGTCTCTAAGATCTTAGTGAAAGCCAAACCTTATCTGTTGAATAAATCCTTCGATTAGGTTGGATAAACATCACTAGAAAGCATTAAGCACAAACCCTTAACAATAGTACTAAATCCACCAACTAATTAAAGAAGGAAAAATCTAGGGTTTGTCTCTCTCTTGACCAAAATCCCTAAATCACATATGTATGAAGTTAATAATTAGGAGAAACTAAAAATGCACAAAGGTGATCAATCTAAGCAAATTAGGTTTTACATGCTAGTTTTGGGATTTAGGGTCAAACCCCATCCCAAGGGTACAAAATAGGACTACTCAGACATTAAAGAAATGAAGAAAAGAGGAGTAAAAGAGATAGCCATGGGTTGTTGAAGAAGCTTTTAATGGAAGTGGGGTCCTCCTCCTTTGTCTTCTTCTTTTTCCCATTCTCGTTGTATTCTCCGTTTCGCTCTGTTCTCTCTTTTCTGTTCTGCTCTCTATTTTTTTCGTCCCGTCTGTCCCTCTCTCCGTCCGATTCTCTCTCACTTTTTATTGAATTTCTTCTCGTCTCGAAAATGATGATTCTTTCCAAAGCGTTATATTTTCCCCTCCGTAAAGTCCTCCGCTCCTGTCTTAAAATATCAAGCTTTTTTTAGACAAAAAGCGTTGTACTTTTTTGTTTCTTTTTCACTCCCCTGCTCTGCCAGTCTTCCGTCCAGCCAATCCTCGCCCGTCTTTATCTCGTGTGTGCGTCACTGTGGACATGTATGTGTTGGGATAAAACCTAACGGTAAATTATTGTTGGGGGTTTAACCTAACGACAAGTGTACCGGTCGATTATAGCAAGTTTAAATCTCGGAGTATTCCCTGAGTATCGAACCAAAGGAGGCAGTGTCTAGTTTAATTTCTACTTACACACAAACAAGAATAAATAATAACAGGAAATTGGGGGGTTTTTGTGTGTGATGGTGAATGTTGTAAAAGAGTTCAATAAACAATAAATAACAGGTCAAATAATTGATTTGGTTTTTTGTTCGATAAAGGACATTCCGGTTTACTACTTCTCTCTAGATTTGCAGTTTCTTCTCCTAAGTGATTTCTACAGAATATGAATAAAACCCTAGAATAAGGATAACTCTATTCGGTTCCCGCCCACGAATTCTAATTAGCAAAGACCGAATCCTAACTCTCGTTATGAATCCACTGTTTACTAATTGCTTTAAGCATAGTCTAGATTAACGGTCAGCTAGTGGTTTAGAGGAATTACCATCTCTATATAACTGGTTCTTTCCTTATAGTCAATTGATAGCCGCAGTTCTCATTTATAAGCTAACAAACTGATAAACTTAATAATTGATCAGATTAAAAAGTTTAGGAATTCATAAGGGAAAAGAACTTTATTCTAAAGTACTGCAGAAAATCACAAGGTTCAGAGAAATAATGAATCTAGAGATACTAGTAAACCGAAATTAAAAGTGACTACTCAGCCATAGACATAATAACAATGCTCAGTATAAACAGCATAAGGATAGAGGGATTTAGTAGAAAAACTGATTTTAGAAGCCGTCGCCGATTCTGCAGTGTCCACTCTCGCCTGTGTCACGTCCGGCTATCTGGGGTCGGACGTCAATCCGGACGCGTCGTCCTGGTCCTGTCCGGATCCGGACGTCAATCTAGACGCGGCTAAATTGAGCACCGTGAGCAGGTTTCTGTCTGTGAGTGAGGGAGAAGAGTTACGGAGGAAGATTTGTGAATGAAGATGAAAGGTTTATTGTGGATGAGCAAATGATATGGAGGGAGAGGAGGAGAGTGTGATGTTTAGACTGGAGCGTCTGGTACGAATTGAAATGGCAGCAGGAGCAGGGTTTAAATAGGCTTAGAAATAAACACAGGTTAGTGGAAGTTAGGTACGAGCATGGGCATAGGTTTAACATATTGAGTATGTTAATTAATGATGTGGTATGGGCTAAACCGCCGCTCGGCTGATAATTGCGCCGAAAGCCCGATTATCAGAGCATGCATTTTTATTTTTCGTTTCTGTGTGACGTCCGGATCCGGACGTGAGACAGCGGTTTTGGATCTGAAACTCGGGTTGTGTCCGGATCTTTGTCCGAATCCGGACAAGACACAGAACTCTCGGATCTGGAATTTGGGTCACGGCTGGCTTGCGTCCGGATCCGGACATGTGACGTCCGGATTTGCGTCCGGCTATCTTGACCCGGACGTGACCAATCTTTGCCTCTTTTTCCGGATTTGTTCCCCGTTTGTTGCGTTGAAATCCTTATGATGTAAGATCTTCATTTCTCTGGTTTTTTCCTATATTTAGCATATAAAATGCATCAGTTCATATCAAAGCATCAATCTTAGGAAAAACACATAATAAGTGGGAAACATTGCCTGAATTGTTATAGATTATAAGGTAATTAGACCCTAAAAAGCTTATATGTTTCACACTTATCAACATCCTCACACTTAAGCTTTTGCTTGTCCTCAAGCAAATAAGGAATAAGAATATCTCTAAAATCGTCACATATTCTCAAGATTAAACAGGTGCAGAGTGAAATCAAACAAAATGATAAATGAAAGAATAATCTTGCTCTTTAGAGGTAGGTTTTCACAAACAGTGAAAGAAGAACAATTTTGTAAAAGCATAGAGAAACTAGATTGTAGAAAACAAGTTAGCTTAGCTTGGGACTTTCCACCAATTTTCATTCCTCTAACCTTTGGATGACAAGGGGTGTGAAGTAATGCCTTATTCCGTAATATCTTTCAACACCACGCTCTCATGATCAAAAGTATAAATTTAACTGCACTTATCTCTTTTGTAAGCGAAAACATTTATCATCAAGAATTATGTATAAAACAAACTAATATTTGAGATCTTGCAGAGTTATTCCGTAACCCAGACTTTTCTCTCTATCCTTGAGATGGTGTTGGGCCAACTATCCCAGATCCCAAGACCTTAGGTAGATAGGTGTTAAGGCACCCTTAAGACTTAATAACCGGATAGACGAGGCCTGCTATTGTTAGGAAAAAAATTTGATCAGTGGAGTACCTTGCCTTATCCATTTCATTCCAAACATTCACTTCATTTCCAAAATCCCAAGCTAAAATAATCTGGTTTCCACAACTAGCCAATCTACCAGATATTAGTGAAAATAGAGTATTTTTAAATAAAATTATTTATACAAACCTCATCAAGCAAAAATATTCCTACGGTTTTCACTTGGTTTAATTTCACTCGGTGTGCACAGGCATTAGAGCAGCAAAAAGCAAGTGTGACATTAAAGAACAACTAGCATGTTTTCAGGGAAAGGTCTTTCCTTCCTCACACTTAAGAGGAGCAATGTCCTCATTGGTCACAAAAGAAATGCAAGTAAAAGAACTTTCAAAACATGCAAGACTCATAATAGATGCATGTGCAATAATTAACCCTTAACGCAAGCAAAAGCGGAACATCAGTAAGTTAAAGTTGGAACTGAGACTCCCCTGGTGTCATAGATTGAGGAAGATATTCTTCCTCACACTTGAAGTTTTGCAGGGGTCCAGATATTCCTCATGAGTCACAGACAGTATGCGTTTTGTGCAGAGTAAAAGTTGCTAGTTTTCCACTAGCATGTACAACCACAGAATAAAGTGCATTAACTCGAACGACAGGGAAT
Source organism: Limonium bicolor (assembly GCA_023374045.1). Taxonomy (NCBI): domain Eukaryota; kingdom Viridiplantae; phylum Streptophyta; class Magnoliopsida; order Caryophyllales; family Plumbaginaceae; genus Limonium; species Limonium bicolor. The sequence goes on from CM041781.1 coordinate 238,612,319, forward strand.
ATTTGAATCGAATGAATAATATTCAGGGAAAGAATACTCCCCATAATGCAAGCTTAGCAGACGTTCGCAAGTAGTGTGGTTCCATTTCCTGTACTTTATAGCTATTTGTTTTGCAGTAGAGGTGACATATAAATTAATCATTTTAGAACGCTGCACTGCTCAGAGAAACAGGAAATTTAGCAATTAAAACACTGTCTAATATAACCATTACCACTTCACCTATAGTCTCGTGTTTCACCGTTAGTTTTAACAACAAAAGTAAAGCAAGTCAAAGAAAAAGAAAAGTACAGAAAAACAAACAAAATAAAAGAAAGCAGTAAAGATATGATGGCTGTCACTGAGGCGGCGGTGGTGGCGGAGGTCTCGCGCCCATCTGGGCCATAAGCATCTGTAAGAGCTGGCTAGTCTGGGCCTGCTGAGCTGAGGAGTCGGCCATGAACTGGGCTGCCTCTCTCTGCCGAGTAGATGCCTCTGCCATGAACTGAGCGGTCTCTCTCTGAAAGGCATCACTGCGCACCATGCGCTGGGTGATCAGAGCCTGAGTGTCCCGGAGAGTAGTCTGCTCTGACTGGAGGTGCTCCTGGGTCTGGCGGATATCATCAATGTGTCCCTCCATGCGCACCTGACGCTGCTGCACATCCCCGACCTGCTGCTCCATCCCTCCAAAGCGCTGCTCCAAACCCCCAAAGCGCTGCTCCATCCTCTGCTGCTGCTAGAGAATGGAGTCCATCATGGTCTGCATCTCTGGCGGGATGCTCATCACTGGGGGCATGGGAGGTGCCATGGTAGCAGTAGGCACCGGAGTAGAGCTGGAACTCGCAGAGGTGCCTGTGGACCCGAGACCGGAGCTGCCCTTCACCCAGCTGCCATCATCAAGACAAACGAAGCCCCATCTCCTGAAGGTCCCGACGGAGATGGGTGTCTCCCCCTCCCTCATCTCAATATCGGTGAAGATCTCCTCGGGGAGGGTGGAGGTAAGAAGATGCTGAATAAAAATGGGAAAGATGGGGGTGATCTTCTTCTTCTTCGTGTTCTGATAAGTCACCACCTTGTGCAGCTGTCTGAACATCACGAAGGGGAGTGAGAGCTGCTGAGAAGGTGGGCGTGGGGCGGCGAGGAGATAACCGAGGAGAACACAGTCCTCATCAGAAGCATCATTTCCGGCATGAGGCCGGATCTGATGACTGAGGATCTCTGCAAGGGTCCTCTGGGGAAGGGAGGGGAGGATAGCATATGGGAGCACGGTCTTATTTTCCTCACCCCGTCGGCGGGTAGTACTCCCGACTGCTTGTAACCACCTAGACTTACCCTGCCTAAGCTCATCCTCCGTAAAATCTAAATGTGTCTCCGCATTATCCGGGAGGAGTAAAAGAATACCAAAAGTCTCAGGGGTTACCTCCACTCGGAACTGGCGCACGTAGGAGATAATACTGTTTGTGTGTCTGACGCCACAGCATTGGCGTAGAATTCTCGTACCAGCTCCGGAGAGAAGACACCCTCGCCCATGCGCAAGATGCTTCTGGCGCCCAAACCCTAAAATATGTCTGTAAGACCAGTGGCAGCTGCTGCCTCTGCGGTGATGCGCCGCTCGATGACGAAGGAGCCCCCCTGCTCATACCAGGCCCGAGCGGTAGCAGATATGAAGCCATCAGGTCGGAGTGGGGTGGAGGCGGGCTCTGACTCGTCGTCGGGGCGTGGGTTCCTCGAAGAAGACCCCGTGCGTGTAGCACCCTCTCTAGTTCTAGCCATCTATGTGATAAACAAAAGCAGTAAGAAATCTAAACAGCAAGAAAAGAGAAACAACAGGCACACCAAAACCCGAAACCGATCGAGCAGCATGTTCTATTTGAACATATTCTTGCACATAGTTAATCTATGAGAACCAAAGCATTAAAACATCCAAACATGGCAAATGATAACATTAAACAGTACAACATAAACCTAGAAAACAATTACAGAAAAATTGGTAAATTTGAACATGTCCGGATCCACGTCCGGGTCAACTTAGCCGGACGCAGATCCGGATGCACCTATAAACCCTAAAAATCGCGCCGCGAACACAGACTTTCGATTTCACAGATAAATTCATCCTAAAACTCACTAACTTCACAGAAAAGCCCATTTTGTCGTATCTCAACAACAATTCGACATCAAACCACAAAATAACTACCGAAGCTAATGAAAATTGACGGAACATAATTCGAATTGGGTACAATCGAAAAAAAAACCTGTTTGGTTTGTGGTTTTTGGTGGCGAATGAGAAAGGGAGAGAGGTGGGCGACTGGGCGGTGTTGAATTCGTCTGGGCGGCGCGGCGGCCGTTGGAACGGTGGTGGTAGTTGGGCGGTAGTGGAGGTGGCGAAAATGATGGAAGATTAGGGATGGAGGCGTTTGTTTCCGTGGGAGTTTGGTTCGTGGTCGATGGGAGGAAGAAGAGAAGAACGAAAAGAAGAAAAAGAATTAAAAACGCGGCCCGCGAGTGAGTCACGTCCGGATGTAACGTCCGGATCCGGACAAGTTTAGGCTTTCGCGACCGGATCTGTGTCCGGCTAAGTTTAGCCGGACGCGTTGAACTTTCTCTTTTTTTATTTTAAATTAAAAACTACTACTCTAAAACACCTCCTTGGTTTATAAATAAAAAGGAACTATTACTAAATCAAGCAAAAATGAAATAAACACAAGAAATGCAAAAATTAAATAGCAAGAGTGTTAAAGGACTCCCTGATCCGTGGTGAACACTGCCATGATATTTCCCCACACTTGAGTTCAGTTTAGCATTACAATGAAGTACCTGAAAGATTAAATCTGCAAAACTAGAAGAACTCAAGTGGAACCAGGCAGAGTTATTTATTGAAGTAGGGGAGTCGGGGCTCGTGCTGTAAAATAGTAAAAATGTGAAAAATGCACAAGAGATAAAAGAAAATTATTTCCAACAAAAAGAAAGTGTAGAAGAGATTTTATACTGGTGGGTTGCCTCCCACCAAGCTGCCCATCTTTTCGGTCTTTGGCTAGACCGTTCAATTGTGTACTCAGCATGGCGGGTTGTAAACAGTGATCACCGAGTGAACTTCGGCACTGTTACTACTCAAATAATGTTTTAGCTGGGATCCGTTGACTTTGAATGTCTCACCTTCTGTGTTGATTAGATCAATGGCTCCATAAGGTGAGACACTTGTCACTGTGAATGGGCCGGACCAACGAGATTTTAACTTTCCTGGGAATAGTTTCAGGCGGGAGTTGAATAGAAGAACCTTATCCCCCACGTGAAACTCACGCTTGACCAACAGCTTATCATGCCACCTCTTCGTCTTCTCCTTATAAATCTTGGCGTTTTCATAAGCTGCCTCTCTAAACTCCTCCAGATCACACAGCTGTAGCTTACGCTTCTCACCAGCCTTTTGGAGATCAAAATTCAATGCCTTGAGTGCCCAAAAAGACTTGTGCTCCAGCTCCACAGGTAAGTGACACGCCTTGCCATAGACCAACTTGTATGGAGACATACCTAAAGGTGTTTTAAAGGCAGTGCGGTATGCCCACAAGGCGTCATCTAGCTTAAGGGACCAGTCTCGCCTTGAGGATGTAACCGATTTCTGGAGGATCCACTTAAGTTCCCTGTTGGTGATCTCGGCTTGCCCGTTCGTCTGTGGATGATACGGTAGAGAAACCTTATGCCGGACACCATACTTCTGCAGAAGAGCTTCAAACTGTTTGTTGCAGAAGTGTGTGCCTCCATCACTAATGATTGCTCGTGGGACACCAAAACGGGTAAAGATATTCCTCTTTAAAAACTTAAGCACCACTCTTGCATCATTGGTAGGTGTTGCTATCACTTCGGCCCACTTGGTGACATAATCTACTGCTACCAAGATTTAGAGGTTACCTTGAGATGATGGAAACGGGCCCATGAAATCAATGCCCCAAAGATCGAACGGCTCAACCTCCAAGAACGAATTCAATGGTATCTCGTGACGTCTGGATAAATTCACCTGCCTCTGACATTGGTCACATGTGGAAACAAACTGATAGCAGTCCTTGTTCAAGTTCTTCTAGAAGAAGCCAGCCTCCAAAACTTTCGCGGCTGTCCTAGCCGGACCAAAATGACCCCCTGCTTCTCTAGAATGGCAATGCATCAGGATGTCTCTAGCTTCATTCTCAGATACACAACGACGAATCATACCATCTGCACAGACCTTAAACAGAAACGGGTCGTCCCAAAGGTAATGCTTGACCGTGGAGAAGAACTTCTTCTTCTGCTGATATGACAACTCTGAAAGAACGATGCCCTTGGCTAGGTAGTTTGCAATATCAGCATACCAAGGGTCCGTGGAATGACCGATCATGTAGACATACTCATCAGGGAAATACTCATTGATCAGCCTGCCATCATCTGGAACTTCCATACGGGATAAGTGATCCGCTACTCCGTTTTGCGCTCCAGGTTTGTCTCTAATCTCAATGTCAAATTCCTGCAAAAGCAAAATCCATCTGATCAAACGAGGTTTAGCGTCAACCTTTCCAAAGAGATACCTGAGAGCGGAATGGTCAGTGTGCACAATGACTTTGCTGCCAATAATGTACGGTCAAAACTTATCAAGCAAAGACAATGCCAGCAGCTCCTTCTCCGTTGTTGCGTAGTTCTTCTGCACCTCATTCATAGTCTTACTAGCATAGTAGACTATCCTCAATACCTTGTCATGCCTCTGACCCAAAGCTGCTCCCAATGCGTAATCGCTGGCATCACACATAATCTCGAAAGGCAACGACCAATCAGGAGCAACAATAATAGGTGCAGAAACCAACTTAGCTTTAAGCAAATTAAACGCATCTAAGCATTCTTTTGTAAACTCAAATTTAGCATCCTTAAGTAATAAATCGCAAAGAGGCTTAGAGATCTAAGAAAAATCCTTAACAAAACGCCTATAAAAACCTGCGTGACCGAGAAAGCTTCGGACATCCTTTACCGATGATGGTGGTGGCAGCTGCTCTATTACTTCAACCATTGATTTGTCTACCTCGATCCCTTTCTTAGAAATCTTATGTCCGAGCACGATGCCTTCCTGCACCATGAAGTGGCACTTCTCCCAATTTAGCACCAAATTAGTTTCCTTGCATCTAGCTAAGATTAAATCCAAGTTTCTCAAACATGAATCAAAAGTCAGTCCAAAGACAGAAAAATCATCCATAAAGATTTCGATGCACTTTTCAATAAAATCAGCAAAGATAGCAGTCATGCAGCTTTGAAATGTAGCTGGTGCATTACACAAACCAAAGGGCATGCGTCAATAAGCATAAGTACCATACGGACATGTAAAAGTGGTTTTCTCTTGGTCTTCCTTAGCAATTGGAATCTGAAAATAACCGGAGTAACCATCTAAGAAACAATAATATTTTGTCCTGCAAGCCTCTCTAGCATCTGGTCAATAAAGGGAAGGGGGAAATGGTCTTTCCTAGTGGCGGCATTTAATTTCCTATAATCAATGCAAACTCTATGCCCGGTAATAGTACGCTGAGGAATTAATTCACCTTTATCATTAGGCACCACAGTTAAACCTCCTTTCTTAGGTACTACCTGTGTAGGACTTACCCATTCGCTGTCAGAAATTGGGTAGATGATACCTGCATCCAAGAGCTTGATAACCTCCTTCTTAACCACCTCTTTCATGTGCGGGTTCAGTCTTCGCTGAGGCTGTCTCGTTGGTTTGTAATTCTCCTCAAGGTAAATGCGGTGAGTGCAAAACGTAGGGGCAATGCCTTTGATATCAGCAATGGACCACCCTAGTGCCTCTTTGTTCCTCTTTAGGACCTGCAACAAGGCTTCCTCCTGTTCATTGGTTAAACTATTAGAAATAATGATAGGCAAATCAGATGGAGGAACTAAGAAAGCATATTTAAGGTGACTAGGAAGAGGTTTAATTTCAAGGGGAGGTGGTGAGTCCACAGAAGGAGCTAGCGTCTTTGGAACTCGGTCCAGCGGTTCCTCTTCTATTCTGTGGTTCTTCCTATATGGCCTCCCAGCAGCAAGCTGAAATGCTGCATCAGAAACCTCAGAATCATCATGAGCTGTTTCTATGGATTCTACCAAGCACTTCTCCAATGCATCCAGCTCCGTGGGGCTGTAAGAATAGTCCTGCATCAAGGTATCAATACAATCTAAACTGAAACAAGCATGAACATCAGAAGGGTGGGTAGTAGCCTTGGTCATATCAAATACAAGCTGCTCATCATGTAACCGCAGTATAATCTTTCCTCCTTCAACATCAATGAGGGTCCTTGCTGTACGCATGAATGGTCGACCTAAGATAAGTGGTACTACCTTGTCCTCCTCCATGTCTAAAATAACAAAGTCAGCAGGGAAAGCAAAAGTACCAACCGAAACAATTAAATCCCTTACCACCCCTTTAGGTAGGATGATTGGCCTATCAGCTAATTGCAGAGTAATTCGGGTAGGTTCACATTCTCCTAAACCAAGCTTCAAATACATTGATAAGGGCATTAAATTAATACTCGCACCTAAGTCACATAAACCCTTACCATACTTCACATTACCTATCGCGCAAGGTATGACCGGAGTACCTGGATCATCAAGCTTAGGTGGAAGCTTCTTCGAAAGGACGGCTGAAACGCTCTCTGTAAGCTGCACAGTATCCTTCTCCACTAAAGACCGTCTATTGGACAGGATGTCCTTCATGAACTTCGCATATATCGGCATCTGCTTCAACGCTTCAGAAAAAGGAATGTTAATGGTTAGTTTCTTAAAGATACTTAAGAACTTACCAAATTGCTCATCCAGGTCTCTCTTCTTCAATCGGTTTGGAAAAGGAACTGGTGCTTCATCAACAGTGCGGCGTGGAGGTGTGGAAATCTTAGGAGTCTTGCTAATCGTCACCTCCTCTTCAACTGGTTCCTCCTGAGAACCTGATGGTGTAGTTTCTTCATTTCGCTCAACATTAGGAAGAGGAGCTTCAGCTTCAGGGATCACCGGGTAAGGCTGTGTACCACTCCTCAACGTGATTGCCTTGGCATGCTCTCTTGGATTCTGCTCTGACAGACTGGGCAAAGAACCCAAAGGACGCTGAGCCAACTGCTGCGATATCTGAGATAGCTGAGTTTCGATGTTCCTATTGAATGTCCTTTGATCATTGTTGAAGGTCCTCTGCTCCTGATTGAAAGTTTCCAGCTCATTAAATTTCTTGGTGTTAACCGTGATGAAATCATTCATTCTGGCCAGAACTTCATCCATACTAGAGGACGCCCCAGCACCCGTATTCTGCACTTGCTGACTCTGTAGTGGCTACTTCTGATAAGAGGAATTATACTGTTGTTGGGGTCTTTGGTTGTAATTGCTGTTACCGCCATCTTGGTAACAATTCTGCTGCTGAGAATGGTTACCCGGGTTGCCTTGATTCCCGAAATAATTACCCGGTCTGTTACCAACACAGTTTGCTGCCTCTTCTTGCGGTGGAACACACTGGCACATGTTAGAACCTCTACCACAATACTCGCATTGAGGAAATGAATCAGTGATAGCCGATGCATTTGATTTTGGGTTCATTAATGTGCACATCTTCTCAAACTGCTTAGAAATGCTATCCATCTTAGCAGCTAAGAGGGTATTCGAGTCTGTGACAGCCCAGCCTAATCAGCCCACATGTGTGATATTGTCCGCTTTGGCACGCAGGCCACACGGATTTGTTCCTGGGGTTTCCTAGCCCCAAAACGCGTCACACAAGGAAGAGGTATCCATGCACCTATAAGGCACACTTCGTTCTCCTCTCCAACCGATGTGGGAGGTTAACCTCATGGGTATTACACTCCACCCCCCTTGGGAGCCCAGCGCCCTCGCGGGCCCACTGGCACACCGACCTGGGTCTGGCTCTGATACCATCTGTGACAGCCCAGCCTAATCAGCCCACATGTGTGATATTGTCCGCTTTGGCACGCAGGCCGCACGGATTTGTTCCTAGGGTTTCCTAGCCCCAAAACGCGTCACACAAGGAAGAGGTATCCATGCACCTATAAGGCACACTTCGTTCTCCTCTCCAACCGATGTGGGAGGTAAACCTCATGGGTATTACATAGTCCACCTCATAAATTCCTGCATTCTTCTTTGGAAAAATCTCAGTAGCCGCTCTAGCACCTCCCCATTGGTTAGCTGAGTTGGAAAGAGTTTCCAACAACTCCTTTATCCTGGTGATTGGAAGCTCCATAAGACTTCCTCCAGCACAGGTATCAACTAATAGACGGCTCTAGGGGTCTAGATCCTTATAAAACGATTGCAATACAACTTCCTCTCCCAGACCATGATGTGGCACTCTTCTTACAATTCCTTTGAATCGCTCCCATGCTTCAGAGAGAGTTTCACCGCTATACTGTTTGAAGTTCGTGATCTCACCTCTCATTGACAGCATTCGGGACGGTGGAAAATACTTTGCTAGGAACGCATTTACCAGCTCACTCCAAGAAGTGATGCTGTTTGGAGATAGGGAGTTCAGCCACTCTGCAGCTCTGTCTCTGAGTGAAAAAGGAAACAAGGTTAATCTGGCTACCTCTTGAGAAGCTGGTGTTGAACATGCTCCAACCAATCGCAGGAAGGATGTAAGATGAACATTTGGGTCTTCAGTAACTGTTCCACTGAACTGTGGAGCATTCAGGACCATCGTGACATAATGGGTCTTGAATTGCCACTCTACCCCCTCCGGTAGTGCAGGGATTACTATTGGTGATGTGAGTCCCTCCACATTCGGATGAGTGTAGTCATTCATCCTTCTTTCTTGGCTGATACCGTCCATAATACACTCTTCTTCTGGAACAAAGGTATCACCTGGTGAGTCTTTGAAAAACACTTCTGGTTCAACTGTAGACTCCAGTACCAATCCCTGACGACTTCTTCTAGTAAGTCGCTCTATCTCAGGTTCCAGCTCAAATTCAGGATTTCCTTCACAACGAGTTTTAACTATAAACCAAAATCAGATAACTGACAGTAATGAAGTTGCAAAAGTAAACTTAAATGGGTAAAACGAAAATAAACTAGAACCAAAAATAAGAAACAAATCGCACAAAGATAAGAAAATGAACAAAAATAAAATAAAATAAAACAAAACAAGAATAAAGTAAAAAGCAAAATCAAAACAAAATTAAATACCAATATAAAAATTAAACTAAGCAACCGTGCCTCCCCGGCAACGGCGCCAAAAACTTGTTGGGTAAAACCTAACGGTAAATTATTGTTGGGGGTTTAACCTAAAGGCAAGTGTATCGGTCGATTATAGCAAGTTTAAATCTCAGAGTATTCCCTGAGTATCGAACCAAAGGAGGCAGTGTTTAGTTTAATTTCTACTTACACACAAACAAGAATAATATAAATAACAGGAACTTGGGGGTTTTTTGAGTGTGATGGTGAATGTTGTAAAAGAGTTCAATAAACAATAAATAACAGGTAAATAATTGATTTGGTTTTTTTGATCGATAAAGGACATTCCGGTTTACTACTTCTCTCTAGATTTGCAGTTTCTTCTCCTAAGTGATTTCTACAGAATTATGAATAAAACCCTAGAATAAGGATAACTCATATTCGGTCTCCCGCTCCACGAATTCTAATTAGCAAAGACTGAATCCTAACTCTCATTATGAATCCACTGTTTACTAATTGCTTTAAGCATAGTCTAGATTAATGGTGAGCTAGTGGTTTAGAGGAATTACCATCTCTATACTAACTGGTTCTTTTCCTTATAGTTAATTGATAGCCGCAGTTCTCACTTATAAGCTAACAAACTGATAAACTCAATAATTGATCAGATTAAAAAATTTAGGAATTCATAAGGGAAAAGAACTTTATTCTAAAGTACTGTAGAAAATCACAAAGGTTCAGAAATAATGAATCTAGAGATACATAGTAAACCGAAATTAAAAGTGACTACTCAGCCATAGACATAATAACAATGCTCAGTATAAACAGCATAAGGATAGAGGGATTTAGCAGAAAAACTGATTTTAGAAGTCATCACTGATTCTGCAGTGTCCACTCTCGTCTGTGTCACGTCCGGCTATCTGGGGTCGGACGTCGATCAGGACGTGTCGTCCTAGTCCTGTCCAGATCCAGACGTCAATCCGGACGCGGCTAAATTGAGCACCGTGAGCAGGTTTCTGTCTGTGAGTGAGGGAGAAGAGTTACGGAGGAAGATTTGTGAATGGAGATGAAAGGTTTATCGTGGATGAGCAGATGATATGGAGGGTGAGGAGGAGAGTGTGATGTTTAGACTGGAGCGTCTGGTACGAATTGAAATGGCAGCAAGAGCAGGGTTTAAATAGGCTTAGAAATAAACACAGGTTAGTGGAAGTTAGGTACGAGCATGGGCATAGGTTTAACATTTTTAGTATGTTAATTAATGATGTGGTATGGGCTAAACCGCCGCTCGGCTGATAATTGCGCCGAAAGCCCGATTATCAGCGCATGCGTTTTTATTTTTCATTTCTGTGTGACGTCCGGATCAGGACGTGAGACAGCGGTTTTGGATCTGAAACTCGGGTTGTGTCCGGATCTTTGTCCGGATCCGGACAAGACACAAAACTCTCGGATCTGGAATTTGGGTCACGTCCGGCTTGCGTCCGGATCCGGACATGTGATGTCCGGATTTGCGTCCGGCTATCTTGACCCGGACGTGACCAATCTTTGCCTCTTTTTCCGGATTTGTTCCCCATTTGTTGCGTTGAAATCCTTATGATGTAAGATCTTCATTTCTTTGGTTTTTTTCCTATATTTAGCATAAAATGCATCAGTTTATATCAAAGCATCAATCTTAGGAAAAACACATAATAAGTGGGAAACATTGCCTGAATTGTTATAGATTATAAGGTAATTGACCCTAAAAAGCCTATATGTTTCACACTTATCAGTATGCTATGCACGCATACTGCATTTTATGTGCGGGCGAACAAAGCTGCAGTTGGGTGATCTCTTTTTTTTTTACGTGCAAGGTGCTGCACATTCAAGTGCATGGCTGCGATGTTTTATGTGCATATGCAATCTCTCGCGCGTACTAATACTTGCATGTATATGCATGGACATCACGTGGGCATGCTGGAAGGAAATTGGTGCTTCCTTACATGCTAATTTCAAGTGACCAGCCCAATATTTGGAGTCACGTGCATGGCTGAATTTGTACGTGAGAGTAAAGAGCAAGCTGGCAGGCTGCTTGCTTGCACCTGCCTGCTTGCTTGTTTGCACCAAGCTTGCCTGCTAGCTTAGACGGTAAACAATATCGATTTGGAGCATTTTCCTAAAATATAATAAAAATATGTAAGTTCACTAATGTAAATAAAATACTCTATAAAGTGGTGAAACTATGTCATAAATTAAGTAAAATGCATGCAAGAATAACCCTTAAAAGTATATATTTTCATCACTTATCAACTCCCCCACACTTATCTTTTTGCTTGTCCTCAAGCAAAACTTGGAACCCACCAGAGGGAGAAATATTTAAAGTAAGCAAATGTTTAAATGAATTCTTGGATTTAAGTGAACAAAATGGTGGAAAACTCATGAGGAGTGTGAACCAACCTTATCGTGGTGACATGGGTATGCTTCGGGTAAAAATAAAAAGATAGAGTTTCGGGGTATGATCTAAAGTTCTTCAAAGTTATAAAGATTAGGTGACTTGGAGAACTTTTACCTTGGCCAACTTCTCTAAAAAATGGGCATTGAGGAGAAAACAAAAGGAAAATAGATGTATGAATTTGTTTCACTATTGCATAAGAGATGAGGAGATCATATTTTGGCATTTTAGTCTTTGCATTAAAGAACACTCAACTCTCATTTTGTTGGTTACCAATGGCGTCTCACAAGTCCCCTTTTTAGATTTTCACAAAGAAGCACCCCTTAGAAATCCCTAAGAGAGAAGATAGAAAGAACCCCTAAGCAATGAAAATTCACCAAGATAAGGTTTTATGGTTGCACCGCATATACATGCTCCACAAGAGAGAATTTTGAGATTTTTTTGATGAAAAATCTCAAGAATTCAAAGAAAAACTTGCTTACTCCAAATGTAACTCCTCGATGGAAGCAATATAAAAGCATAAGGAGATTGATCAGTGCACAAAAATAAAAGGTCATCTCCCCCACACTAAAATGGGACAATGTCCTCATTGTTCAAGGAAGAACAAAAGACCTTTTCGAAGCACTAGCATAGAGTTAACAAAAAGTGTGTATAATTTGTATTGTGTAAAACTAAAAAGAAGGGTGAAACTAGTACTCCCCTGGTAAGGTGCGGATTGCAGACGGGATTCCCTTACACTTGAGAGTGTCCAGGGTCGTTGAGGCGCAGCCTTCGATTGTTGGAGATGAAGGTCCTTGTAAAAATTTCGGCAGAGCTTCCTTAGAAATTGTTCCTTAATCCATCCCTTTTTCAGAGGGGTACACCTGTTTCCAAAATATTCACAACACAAGCAATACCATTTGAGCACAAAAATGCAATTCCGAGGAATGCTCAAAAAGCCCGTTTACTCACAAGAGTTCAAAAGGTTGTGCAATTTTTAAACTAACGAAAAAGAGATGAAAATAAAATAAAATGAAATGGATCCGGGCTGCCTCCGGGAGAGCTTCCCTTCTTTAACGTCTTTGGCTAGACGCGGTAAGCATAGATCAAACCTGAGGGTCTCTTAGAATGATGACGCGAGCTTCGACTTTCTCAAGGTTACCTCTCATGTAATGTTTCAGTCTTAATCCATTCACCATGAAGGTTTACCCCTTAGCATTTTTTAGCTCAACTGATCCGTATGGGGTAACATTTGACACCGTGAAAGGTCCGGCCCAATGGGATTTCAATTTGCCAGGGAACAACTTCAGCTTGTAGTTGTAAAGCAAAACCCAGTCTCCCACATGGAACTCCCGCCTAAGGATCATCTTGTCCTGCCACCTCTTGGATTTCTCCTTATAGATGGGTTGTTCTCATATGCTTCCTCTTGAAACTCTTCCCATTCAATCAGTTGGAATTTTCTCTTGTTAGCCGCACTCATCAGATCAAAGTTTAATGCTTTCACAGCCTAGAATGATTTGTGCACTAACTCCACCGGCAGATGACAAGCTTTGCCAAAGACAAGTTGGTATGGAGATATGCCGATGGGAGTCTTATAAGCTGTCCTATATGCCCATAGTGCATCATCAAGCTTTATAGACCAATCCTTTCTTGATGAATTAACTGTTTTCTGAAGGATCCACTTCAGCTCTTGATTGGTGACCTCGGCTTGGCCATTAGTTTGAGGATGGTAAGGTAGAGATACCTTGTGTCTCACTCCATACTTTCCCATCAAAGCTTCAAATTGCTTATTGCAGAAGTGAGACCCACCATCACTGATTATAGCACGTGGCACCCCAAACCTTGTGAAGATGTTTTTTTTCATGAATCTAATCACCACCTTGGCATCACTAGTGGGGGATGCAATGGCCTCCACCCACTTGGTGACATAGTCTACTGCCACTAAGATATAGAGATTCGAGGAAGATGAGAGAAAAGGGCCCATGAAGTTGATGCCCCAAAGATCAAAGGGTTCCACCTCGATCATGACATTTAGAGGCATCTCATGCTTCTGGAGGTGTTTCCAAGTCTTTGGCATTGGTCACAAGAGGCAACATAGGCATGACAATCCTTGTGAAGGGTTTTCCAGAAGAACCCTGATTTAAGAATCTTAGCTGCGGTCCTTGCCGGTCCATGGTGTCCTCCAGCCTCAAGAGAGTGGCAATGCTTCAGAATATTCTGCACTTCGGCTTTCGACACACACCTTCTGACCATCCCATCTACACAAGCCTTGAAAAGAAAGGGATCCTCCCAGTAGTAGTGCTTCACATCTGCAAAGAACTTCTTCCTTTGCTGATAAGTCATCTCATGAGGCACTACTCCCCTTGAAAAATAGTTTGCTATGTCTGCATACCAAGGATCATCGGTGTGACCCAGCATGAATAGATACTCATCCGGGAAGAATTCATTAATGGGCACCCCATCCTCTGGTGCCTCTATGCTAGACAGGTGGTCAGCCACCACATTCTGCACTCCTGGCTTATCTCTGACTTCGATTTTGAATTCTTGCAGCAGAAGGATCCATCTGAGAAGTCTAGGTTTGGCATCCTCCTTAGTGAATAGATACTTGAGAGCGGAGTGATCCGTGTGGATGATCACTTTGCTCCCAAGGAGGTAAGATCGGAACTTATCCAAAGCGAAGACCACTGCTAGAAGCTCTTTCTCAGTAGTGACATAATTTTTCTGAGCTTCATTGAGGGTCTACTAGCATAGTAGATGGTCCTTAGAATCTTCTCATTTTTCTGACACAAGGCTGCCCTACCGTGTGTAGTCACTAGCATCCACATAATATCTCAAATGGAAGGCTCCAATCATGATGGTGAAACTACAATAGGGGCTGAGATGAGGCACTCCTTCAGCTGTGTTGAAGGCCTGCATACACTCTTCAGTGAAGTGGAATTTGGTATCCTTAGATAGAAGGTCACACAGAGGCTACAAAATTTTTGAGAAGTCTTTGGTAAACCTTCTGGTAGAACCCGGCATGGCCAATAAAACTTATGATGTCCTTGACTGAGGTGGGTGGTGGAAGTTTTTCAATAACCTCGACCTTGGCCTGGTCAACTTCGATACCTCTTGAAGAAATTTGGTGCCCAAGGACTATCCCTTCTCTAACATGAAGTGACATTTTTCCCAATTAAGCACAAGGTTTGTTTCCTCACATCAAGCAAGAATGTCATCCCGGTTGTCTAGACATGATTCTAAGGTGAGACCAAAGAAAGAGAAGTTGTCCATGAATACTTCGATACTCTTCTCTAGAAAGTCGAAGAAGATTGACATCATACACCTCTGAAAGGTGGAAGGGGCATTACATAGACCAAATGACTTCCGATTGTGAAACATCCCTGAACATTAAATCACATAAAATCATAAACGCGAGGAGATTATCCAAAAATACCGTGTTATATAAGTCGGACATAAAACAATGTATGAACAATTAAATTTAGTATATACGTGTCCGAAAACGTGACGACGTTACATATTAATATAGTCACGTACTTATATATGTACAAATACGAAAATACATGTACGTAACGTTACAATATTGTAACATTGTAATAAGTAATAATAACGTCGCATAACTTCGTAACAAAAATAACACGATATAATATATAGTCTTACATATATATAAATAAGCATGTGTATAGCTTATACAAAAAAAGGAAAAAGGAGCAAGGCGCTCCCCCGCTAAGGTTCGAACCCTGTACCTCTCGTATACCCCTTGAACGTCTTAACCGGATGATCTATGCTCGAATTCAGTAACTTATGCCAACGAATTAAAACTAGTACTCTGTCAACTAAGATAACTACAAAAAAAAGAGAATCAAACTCATCATCGCTGTAGCATCACTTCCTTCCTCCTCGATGCAGCGATGGATCGAACAAAGAAAAAAAACAGAGATCAAGAAGTTCCAAACTCTCAGGCACAGTTCCTATTTCTATTCAAATGCCCATACTCCTTGGTTCTGTCCGAGAACAACAAAAAAAAAAGATTCAACTAAAACAGTCGGGCTGCCTTTTTCCGACTCCCATGAACTCCCTAAATTGTTCTCTGCAACAGCAACTCCAAGTCGATTAAACCTTGCTCCTCTGTCGACTCCTAGTACTAGAGAATCAGTCAAGAAGACAGCCATCCTAACCTTGTTGGTATTCCCATGCCATTCCTTATTCTCTCTGTCATTTCTCTGCAATATCGGGAACCAAGCAGACAACGAACGAGAACACCATACTTGTTTGTCTGTCAAGACTATCTACAACCTGAAGCACAACGTGAACTATCTCAATTTCAAAAATATATACCAACCATGTCTATTTCTGTGTCTAAACACACTGCTGTTCCACATGATGCCTCAGAGTTTGTGATCACAAACTCCTACGCTACTGCCTTGTGGACAGAAATCACGAACTCCATCAACCAGTCCATATACAAAACACCCTTTCACTTCTCTTGCGTACACCAGTTCTGCATGAGCAAAAACTCGTGTTGATTTCCCTGGTTCCTTTCACAGGCAAGGTAAGTGTGCTAATTTGCATAGTCTGTCTTTCTTCCTTTCCACTTCTGTTCTCCTGTCTTCTCGATTCCTTTTTGTTCCTGGTCAAAGAGAGTAACTCCACTCCTTTCACATAGCAGTAGTCCCTTGGTAGCCTGTGGAATCCTCCTCCAAAGTACAGAGAACTGATAAAGACCCAGCTTCCTGGTGTGAATTTCAGTTCCAGGTAAATCACAATCAACCTTGTTTTGTTGTTTTAGTTCGAAGAGGAAACTGACACGTTACTCCTGCATTCCCTCTTGTAAATCAGTCAACTTCAAACCTCTTGGTCCCTCTCCTGTCTGTCTGGTCGAGTTGGAGCCCAAGCTCTTGGAAACCTGGAGCAATAAACTCAAAGAATTAACGAGGTGAAAAGACTGCAACAAGTTCCCTTCTCATTTCTATCTCGGTCATTTCAGTCAGTGGTTTTCTCTGATTCTGTCAAGTTTAACTCCTAGGACTTCTCTCCAGTGTTGTCGAGTGACTAAGGAACTGAAGTCCCTTTTTGCACTAAAGGACTGACCAAGGAGAATCTGTCAAGTTACTCAACTGGTGAGTTATCCCTATGCAGTTTCCCTGCTCACGAAAAAAACAAACAACAAACTTGTCAAAACTGATTAGTTATTGAAATCTAACAATGTATTTTCAGTATGCTAAATGTTCTGAGTGGTATTGAATAAATGATGAGTCTAATACATATCTAGCCCACCTAATGAACTTATACATGCCTGGGAAAACCAGAACCTGGTTCGTGAACAGAAAGAAAAACATAGGAAAGGAATATAACAGTTCACATTTTCTGGTTTCCTTTTTATGCGTGATTTCAGTTTTTGGAAATTTTGTGTTTCTGCTTATCAACTTCTCAGGGGTATAGCTAATGTTGTTATGGGTTACTTTGAGGGTAGAATCATAGTAATACGACTAGCTAAGCAACTAAGGAACTTGGGAAAAAGAAACAAACTGAAGAACCAGATTAGTGAGTGACAGCAAAGAAAATGGATAGTTTTGTGATTTCTGATATTTCAGTTTCAGTTTCCAGTTCTGGTATCAGTATAAACACGTTTCAGATTATTAATAAGGTTGCTTTAGGTTGTTCTTAAGTTTGAAGTATTGATAAAACATTAACTAAGTGGGTACAAGTTGGGAGGAGTTGTAAGTCAGCCTAGAAAAGAAACAGAAGTAGACAACAGAAGAAATGCATGGGTAGTTATCAGTTTCTGAATTTTTGGGTTTCTGTATACTAGCTTCTCGGAGATAATAGGAAGAGTGTGTTGGGTGGATAATAAGCTTAAACCCTGCCAACCTAAGAGACTAAGTATGAATATGTTGGGAAGGCTAAAGGAAAAGAAAAAAAAACAGGTAGCAACTTGATTGAACAGAAAACAGAATGCACCAGTTATGCCTTCTATTTCTGCTGCAGTTTTCAGCTGCTGAGATGCTTGTGTACTGTATAGTCACGTTCAGAGGTAGTGTTGAAGTATTAATGAATTTAGGGCAAAGGCAACCCTCTACCAACCTGGTATACAAGTGAGGAAAGCAAAGACCAGGTTAAAGAATGAAAATGAAAATAGAAAGAGGAATTATCAGGTTTTGGGGTTTAGCTTATCAGGTTTTCTGGTTTTTGTGCAGAGGAACTTCGGGGACAGTGTCTAGGTTAGTCTTGGTCTGTTCTTGAGGTTTAAAAACTTATTAACACACTTAACTAAGTACAAATACTTAAAAGGAAATAGAAAATAGATTCAGAACAGAAAAGAAAAACAAAGAGAGTTATCAGTCTTCCAGTTTCAAGTTACAGATTTTGTTTTTCTGTTTCAGTTTCAGTTTCGTTAAGTTCTGTACAAGGATGTTCAGAGGAGTTGTCCATGTGGTTTTAGGATTAGTCTTAAGTTTAAGATCTTGTTAACACATAAATCAAGGTGTAGCTAAGTTGGGGAAAAATATAGAAAGTCATATCAGTTTCTGTTTTCAGTTTTTATGTTTGTTTCTGGAGGTTGTTTCTGTTTCTGTACAGAGGGTTAAGTGGGGATTAAACATGTTGTATTGGTCTGGAAATGAATTTGAAACCCTGCTACTATGTCTACCTACGAGTGGGAACAATGGAAGAAAGAATTGAAGACAGGTTAAGGCATTTACAGAGAAATCAATAGAGGACATCTCAGTCTCCATGTTGCAGTTTTCATTTCTGTCGGTTCAGGATGACTAGTTGCTGAGGGATTCGGTGGGTTTGTAGTTAATTGTTGAGGGTCTAAACCATCTCTAAAATACCATAACAAGTGTATAGGTACTGAGGGGAAATTTAGAGATTTAAAATAACCAACTACAAGCAGGGGTCAAACAGAAGGCAATAGATTCTAGTTTCAGATTTCGGTTAAAGGTTGTTCTGTATAACTGAGTTACCTGTGGCATCTGAGTGTGGTATTAACTTACTAATGAACCCAACATCTAACTAATGCACTTAAGCATACCTGTAAAAGAATGGGGTGGAATTAGGAAACTGATAAACGAACTAGGAATAAGAAATGAGGAAGAAACAATGCAGTTTGGATTCAGTTTTGGGTAGTTGCTGTTTCTGTGTATTTGAGTACAGAAGTTGGGTGAGTGTTTTACTAGGGTCGTTTTGAGTTTAAAACATTAAACACCTACACCTTGTTGGGTAATACTGTGGGAAGGAGTGAAACATCCGTTGAACTAAAGAATAACAAGAAACAAGAAGAAATATTTAGATTGTGGTTTCAGTTTTTCATTGATATTATAGCTTCTGTATAACTGTGTTACAAGGGTATTATAAGTGTGATTCTAGTTTAATAATGATCCCAAATAATAGCTAATAAATATAACTAAGTTAGCGAAGCATGTGGAGAAGGTTAAACATCAATTACTATATTAAAAGTGAAGTTAGATAAGGTATTACATGGGAATTATGTTTCAGATTCGGAAACCTTTGGGCTTTTGTATAAATGGGTTTTAGGGGTATTCTATGATCTATATTATCATTATACAAGGGTTAAAACATTGCGCACCTATTTAGCTAAGGAGGGAATACACTTTAGACAAGTTATACCTATTTTATATAAACTTGTTACATATTAGCGCTTAAAACGCTCTAAAACATTAACTAAGGAAAAAGGGCTTAGTTAACGTATAAAACAAGGGTGTGAATGCCCTAAGAGTAAGATAAAGTTTAATACATGGGAATCCCTAAGGGCTAATAAAGGTTGAACATTCAATAAAGATTTATCTAGGAAATAACACCCGATAATAGCGAGATAAATTCAAGCAGTGTCACAACGGCCGTCATATGAAATCATAAACTGACACGTTGTTTTTAATTAACGCTAGGGCCGTAGCGAACTCCGACCGGGACCCCGTGTGTGAGACAACTCGTACTTTCGAATAAGGTATGGACATGTGTGGTTCGTATGTTGCCGTGTTACACAGCTTGTTTGCTGTGTGCTTTGCGTGAAAATGACCATAAGATTAAAGCATGGAACTGGATTTGCTTGCTTATACCATTGTTGCATATTATTTGCGCGCACAGAGTAGTTTAGTCCCTTATCTTTTATGGAACTTTGAGACGGAACCTGACGAACTACGTAAACGAAATAAGGGAACTATACAAAGAGAAAACTCCTCTTTAACTATAGAGGACTTATAATGACACCAACTATGGTGTCAAGCTATTAATGATAATGATAAGTAAATATCAGCTGGTGGAACATAAAGATAATCCGGGAAGATGACTTCTCGGGCCGCGCGGTATGGACGCTCGGAAGTTGGTATCTGCATCAGAGCCTTCGACCGACTATTGGTGGAGCACATCTTGGGGTCTAGAGGTGACCCCTCTTTCTCGACGCATGACACCGGGAATTGAGGATTAGCTATGGAGAAGACGTTCTCCATCTTGTGGTGATAAGAGATTCACACACAATCCTTAAGAGATAAGGAACGAATTGGCAACTACATGGTAAGGTCACGGGAACTAAATTATATCCCAGACCTGAAACAAGAAAGGAGCAAGGAAATATACACTATGGGAATAAAGGAAAAGAATTTAAAACACACAACGATTGAATGGTCCCACTGTGAGGATCATAACATTTGTATTCTCTGGCACGTCCTATTTGCATACATGTTTGATGTGCTAAGTTGCTATCCCTATGTTCTGCTTGATTGAAGTCCTTATGTGATACTTCATGTTGGGTGTTACTGTTTTCTATAGCATGCAAATTGGACTTAATAATATTCGACCAAATAGTCGTGTAGCCCGGCAACATACGGGCTACACATGTTCATACTTAGCATAGTTTTGCTGAGTCCTTTATTTTTACAGGTATGAAACTGGAAGCAGGCGGAGAGTAGGCAGGGTGACTACCATAGGGGTAGTCCATCTGGGCAAGACTTTTAAGTAGTATGTTTTCTTATATATGGGTTGTGACCATGTAACATTAAACCCTGGATGTACGTTTCGGTTTGTGTTGTTTAATTAAGAACTTATGATGTAGACTCTCGGTACTTGGTTTGTATTTCCCGTTTGTACTTGGATTTGGTTAAGGTTAAATTTCCAGTCATTCAGACCGTAGCTTGGTATTGATAGTGTTGTTGTGTTAACCACGTGGGTGGTTGGCGTCTGTGACACCCGGATGGAGTTGTGAATCCGCTGCTTAGTCTTATTGTAATATCGTTTGGCGCATTGATTAGACTGCTGTTTGGTTAATCGGGGGTGTGACAGATTGTATGCAAATGTCCCATACGGGCATGTGAAAACTAACAACGACATTTTCAGATGTCTGGACGACGAGGTCGAGGACGAGGCCGAGGCCACCTGGAACAAGATAGTATTGCTGCAGGGCAGACCATAGCTGAGATAGTAGCAGCAGCCCTAGGTCACATGGGTTTCCAGCCAGGAGCCCAGCAGGCACCACCGGCAACACAGCCTCACCCACCCAGGGAGACAAACTGGGTGAAGAGCTTAGCAGACCTTCGACCAGCTGAGTTCCGAGGAGAGTCAGACCCCACCTACTTAGAGAACTACATCAGCCTCCTTGAGACCGCCTTCGAGACTTTGAATGTTCCGGCAGAGGCTAAGGTTAGACTCACAGCCTACTACCTAAGAGAGTCAACGAGCGATTGGTGGAAACTTGTGAAGAATACCTACCTGGCCGACCCCATGTTCGGGTGGGATGCTTACACTGCACTGCTAAGAGCCAAGTACTACCCCGCCCATCTCGAACGAAGAAGAAGCGGGTTGAGCTAGACACCCTGAGACAGACGGAGGGAATGACAGTAGATGACTACTATGCAGCTTTCACTGCTCTCCTCCGCGTACTTCCAGGCTTGGGATATTCAGACGAAATCTTAGTGGAGCGTTTATATGGTGGGCTGAACCACCACATCAGATACGGCATGGGACCCACCGTTATACCACGATCCAGGACTGCTATCATGCAGCGTCCCAGTCGAGATCACTGTCCAGATGCGGGATGAGGAATTTGCTAAGAAGAGGAAGGCTAAGGGCGGCGACTCAGAGGACCGTAAACAGAAGGGCGTGAGAAGGAACAAGTACTACCCGAGCAGGAAACGGGCGAAATTCCAGGGGAGCAAGCCTACCGAGACACTACAGCTGAGCCGCCCAGCGATTGCAGCTAAGCCACTACGCTCCTACCCACTTAAGGGTAAAATGAAACAAACACTAATATCTACATACCTGCACAGTTAACATAACCTGTTGTTGATTAACCAAACGATTTGTTCAGGGTTTGGAGCCGGCTCGAGCAAAGGGGCCGAGCACCGATTTATTTGCAGACGATGCTCCAAGAACCACCCCGGAGTTGATTGCCAGGGTGAGCCGGTGCAATGCTTTTACTGCAAGAAGCTCGGGCACAGAGCCTTTGAGTGTTTTGCGAATCCCGAGAGTAAGAACTACAAGCCTAGCTATGGTGGGAAAGGTGACCAGAGATCGGGACCCAGAGGCCAGCGTGGAGCCCAGCACACCCAGCCTACGCACAGAGCGGGATCCCGAGACTCCCGGAGGGCATCTACCTCGAGACTAGGGAAGACGGCCTTGCACATCATGGACCGCACCGAGGGACCGGACACACCTACAACTGTAGGTAAACCTTGAGACCCTAAATGTTTGAAAAGCATGTCTAAATCCTTGTATGCCAAGCTGTATGACCATGCATGAAATTTGCTAGATTACTAATACCACTAAAGAACTAGATTACCCGTAAATGCAGTAGGAACCTTTGATATGTGCTTCCCAATAAATCCAAACCTCGAACCCGATGAGTACAGCCTTGAGAATCCCCACTACCCAAGCGAAAAGTGCCAAGTTATCCAGCCCGGGATGATTCTACTACCAGAATACCTAACATCTGAAGCTCAAGTAGCCATTATTCGAAGATGTCATAAGTTCAGAGTGGGACTAGGCGGGTTCTACACACCGACATACCCCAGAGGAAAGATGATGAAACTAAGAATGATGTGCCTCGGTAAGATTTGGAACCCATATACGCAGAGCTATCACACCGACGGAGCACATGCACCACCAATACCTGAAGACTTTCTATCTCTAATTACGGCAACCCTACGCATTGCACAGCAACGCGAAGTACAACCAGTACCCGAGCTACAAGCCGACATCTGCATCATCAACTTCTACGAGAGGGAAGGCCGACTTGGATTACACCAAGACAAGGACGAGACACAGGAGACCCTAGACCAGGGGATACCCATAGTGTCTGTGTCCATCGGAGATGATGCTGAGTTCCTCTATGGTGAAGAAAAGAGGATTGACCGAGCTATGAAGATCTGGCTAAAATCCAGTGACATGTTGATCATGGGCGGACCATCGAGAATGCTATACCACGGGATTAAGAGAATCAAGCCGAACACAGCACCCTCAACAGTGATAAACGCTACCCATATGAAGCCTGGACGACTAAACCTAACCTTTAGGGAATACTAAGCCATGTACCTTTTGTGTTAAGTTGTGTAATGGAAATGAACATGTAATGTTGGAAAGATGAATAAAGAAAGGCTGATTATCTATAACTCTTCTCGTATCATCATTAATTATGCTTATAAACGTTATTTTTGGGAATAGGTGTTGAACCTTGGAGAGAGGGTACCCTGAGCATTCTCACACAGGCTCAGGCCGGTGACAGCGGCCATATTATCACTGGTACTTTCCCGGTGAACGGAGTTCCAGCCTCAGTATTATTTGACTCTGGAGCCTCACACTCATTCGTATCCCCGACATTAGCCGAGCAGTTGCACCTCGAGCCCGTGGAGTTAGAAGACTTTAGTGTGACACTACCTTCAAAAGAAAGAGTTCGTTGTACCCGGTATTTCCGAGAAGCCACCATCAGAATCCGAGAGGAGAATGTTCCGTTGGACCTGATAGAGTTCAGAGGCCTGGGTTTTGACGTCATCGTGGGCATGAATTGGTTAGAGAAACACGAGGTCGTATCTTGTGTGCCGAACATAGACTACTGCTAAAGAGCCCGGCCGGCGTTACTGTATCTTACCGCCAGAACCCCCGACAGCAGTCTGTGAAAGTCATTTCAGCCATGACCATGGCCAAAGAGATTCAGAAGCAGCAGGAGGTGTACCTCTGTTATGTACAGGATACTCAGCAAGACCCAGAGTTTAATCCAGATGTACCCGTGGTTGGGGAGTTTCCAGACCTCTTCCCTAAGGAGCTTCCCGGTATGCCACCACCCCGAGAGGTCGAGTTCACTATTGACTTAGTACCCGGGACAGGACCTATTGCCAAAGCCCCTTACAGAATGGCCCCGACAGAGATGGTTGAGTTAAAGGAGCAATTGAAGGACTTATTAGATAAGGGATTCATACGCCCGAGCGTATCCCCTTGGAAATACCCCAAATCTAAATAATATTATTAAATCATTATTTATTGGAATATAATCCAAACATAAATCAGTTCACGTACGCATGCAAACCCATGCATGAAAACGTTACGTAAAAATAGTCGTTTCACCATAAACGCTAAAACGCCTTAGAAACATGTGATCAAGCATGACCTTGTATGACCTTCTAAAACTCAAACCAAATGGTCATACACTCATTATATGAATATATAAATATTCCCTAAGCTATATTCAGTCAAATACGCAAAACGCTCGGGAGTGCTCACGCGCCCCCTTAAAGCAAGAAAAGCTCGGAGGAGTGCCGAGGTGGCACGAACTCCTATAAAATTAATTCCTAGAGTTCCTAATATCATTATTTACCATTCTAAAGATAACCCACGAAGTGGTTCTCAAAATTCAACAAAAACCAAGGAGGATTTCTTAACGCTCCTTTTTGCCCGGGTGTGTCCCGATGGCCCGTAAATTATGTCATGGTTGATATAACCCCATATAACCCAATGTAACATCTTAGTATATGTTTATTTACTATAATAAGTGTTTACAAACACTTGGAACTCATAAAAACAATTGGTTTCCCAAATTTCCTTAGAGCACAAAAACACACCTTCGGGTGTCACGAAAACGCGTTTTACGCAATTGCCTTGTAGTTTTTGACATACCACGAATTGGTAATCTTAAAAAGGGTTAAAATGACCTTCTAAATCAGTTGTGTGTGACTAGTCAACAAGGACTCTCTATAGGGGCCGATTTTAGAGAGCAAAAACTAGTATAAAAATTGCATTAAAAGTTTATAAAAAGCATAGAACATGGTGACTCACCTTCCCATGTGTTATATTACTTAATGTCTAAGTATGTAGGTCTCATTTGACCAGCAAGCTGTCGAAATTAGGCCATGGAATAAGGCCATGTGAGCTAGAACAAAAACAAATGAGAAAAAGTAAAAGTGATCTAGAATTCACTTTTCTAGATTCCTTCTTTTCCATGTGACCTAACATGCTTGTCCTTGGCTCTTCAATGTCAATTAAGACACCCCATTTGACCCTGAATTCGTGACTCTACAGGGAGGAAGAAGACAAGCCTAACTTAGAAAAATCAAAAGAATAACTTACCTAAATTACCTTGTCTTCTAGCTCACAATCATCTTTTCCAACTCTTGCCTGTCACACACCACATGTCCGAATTATGCAGAGAACATGGGCATTTATTGAGCCAATAAACCATGTAATAAACTAAGAAAAAAGTATAGTCATTTGACATTAAAAATTGACAAAACAAAATCAAATTCTAAGGCACTCCTTACCTTATACGTAAGTTTAGTGTCATTTCCCCTCTGCACTCCACACCTACGAATTGGTAAGCTCCTCCTCTCTCTTCTAAGCTTCATCTTCTTCCTTTGAAGCTCTTAAGTCCATTAATGGAGATGTAACTTCTATTCATCTTTAAGGTAATTTCTTAGCAATTCTTGCAAGCCTTGAAGCAAAACTCTTCCTAGCTTAACAACAAGTGTTCGACATCAATTAGTTCTCCAAGGAGGTTGTCCAAACCAACATTAAACCAAGGAGCATCTCAAGGTTATCTTAAGGTAGTTTTAATGCTTGTAAATCCTTAAAGCACATTTTTATGTGTAACCAAGTTCTACTTCTTCTAAGACTCTTTTCTTCTTCATTTTCATGAAGGAAAACTTGTTCTTCATCTACCTTTGTGTGCCGAAATATAAGAGAGAAAAAGCTCTAAGGTAAATTCTTGTTAAAAACTACTTACAAATCTACTTAAGATCTTTATTGAAGATCTAACTCCTAAACACCTTCACCTCTTGCATAAACCGAAGAGGAGCATCAAGTTTACCTAGGAGAAAGCTTGGAGATTCAAGAAGAAGTTCAAGCACTTAACCACCTTTGTTAAGAAGTAAGTTTACTAAGTAAAATTTATGTTATAAGCTTTGTTAAGCTTCTAAAAATTGTACAAAAATTATGTACATCTCCTAGGCTAAATAATACCGAAACTATATGGTTTTATATGCCAAAAATATAATCTATAACATATATAGAAAATATTTACCTTAAGACACATTTTTGTGTCACAAAATTTGTTTATGTTACAAATTAATTAGGCCGAAAAGTCTAGGGCAAAAATGCTTTATTTTGAGCTAAGAATCAATATAAGACATTACAATAATTTTTACATGAGTTATATGACTCATATGAATTTATGTACATTATTATGACATATAAATCCACTTTTATATACTATATGGTCACTAAATGAATATGGCCGAATACCTAAGTGTTAAATAGGTTTAATGACCTACTTAGGTATATAAACTTATATCATAAAGTTTGGTGAGTTAAAAATATTTTATTAGTGCTTAAATGACTAATTAAATAAGTTATGTGGCTTAAATGTAATTTTTACAAAGTTTGGTGCACTATTGTGAAAACCGAGAGCTAAAGGGGTATTGGTGTAATTATAATATAATATAAGTTAGGTTAGGAATAAGTTTAAGAATTTAGATAATTTAAACAAGCTTAAAATAACTTTTTATAAAGTTTTGGGCTATTATGTAATTTATAAAAGTTGTTATGAAAGTTTGAAATATTAGTGGGCGAATTCATAATTAAGAGAATCATGAGTTCACTTTCGAAATTTTGAAGAAATAAATATTTAGACTTTAGATTATAAATTAAGATAACTAATATAAAGTTTTGGGATGAAATGTAATTAAGGAAAAATAAATGACATAGCCGAATACTTTGGGGTTAGTTTGGTAATTTAAGAATTTATATATATATATTCGGCATTTATGGAGAATAAAATTAAAACTATAGTTTATAAGACATTATGTAAAGATTATAAGATTTTGTGGCTAAATTGCAATTATAGAAAGTATATAAATATATGCCGAGATTTGAGGGGCTAAGATGTAATTCTTGAAAGTTATAATATTTATAAGTATGTCCAAAAGATTAGTGGTAGTTTTGTAATTTAATTAGATGAAGGAATTAAAACTATGTTATATAAAGAGATTAGAATTTAAGTGTAAAGTTTATGAATTAATGTGGTTGTTTTGTAAATAACCGAAATACAAGTTTAAGAATTTAGATTTAAATAAATATAGGTCCTATATGGATATTTGGAGGATTTAGAAGAAAGAATT
The DNA here is from genome assembly GCA_023374045.1 of Limonium bicolor. NCBI lineage: Eukaryota > Viridiplantae > Streptophyta > Magnoliopsida > Caryophyllales > Plumbaginaceae > Limonium > Limonium bicolor. The sequence goes on from CM041781.1 coordinate 238,639,460, forward strand.
TTGATTAAAGGAATTATGGAATTAAAACTATGGCTTACATGGTTATAAGGAATTAAAAGATAAACAATAAATATTATTTATGGTTAAAAGGAGAATAATAAAACTATAAGAATTTTATGTCTATGTATGACATATAAATATAGTTAAGAAATTATAAGTTGTTATGTCACCTAGACAAATAAAATAAACAACAAATGCAATGAACACATATATGTGCATTAAAGGATGTATAAATAAATCAAAAGGAATAACAAATAAGTTATACATTAAATCATGAGGTAATTAAAAGAAATAAACCTCACATGAAATAACAAATACGAGATTTGTTAAATGATCCAATAGAATTATTATATAAGGGTAACATAAATTAACCCTCTCAGTTAATCCTATTCTAGGACTTTGTTTGACCAGACGTTGACCGGGAATTAAACGAGTACAGTCTACGGTGAACGGTATGGGATTCTTGCAACCTGTTTTCTAACGGATTACACCGGCTTGTGTGCTATCTGTTGTTTGAAATAACGACCAAGATAATTAATGTAAAATGTTGTTTTACTCTTGTGCACTGTTGTATTATTTTATGTGCGTGATTGTTGCTGACTACAACGTGTATGTCCCACGCATACAAACACTACTATACCAGTGGATTAAATACCTGCGTTTCAGTATACCGAGGACTTGTACTCAAGTCTCTCACTAACTTCACTTTATAACAAACGTCATTATCCTAAACGTGATAATTGACAATACACATTGTGTTTTTGTTTAACGTCTTTATATGACACTTAACAAATATATACTTCGAGAATGAGGAGCCCAGTTGGATCTGGCCATGCATGCTACGGGAGTTGTACCTGTCTCAGGTCGTCTCCTACTACGTCGCGCGACGGAACATTCAGTTGGGAGGAAGACTCTATTCCTTCCGGGATTCAAATGCCCTTCAGTTCGAGGAAGACTTTATTCCTCTAGTGGGTTCTTATTTCCCACGCCATTCAGTTCAGGGTTTAACTACGTTATCTCCTGGGGTTTTTATACCCAACCTTTCTCTATAACGAGGTCACTATACCTCCACTATTTCAGATATTCAGTTATAACTGTCAGTCCCATTGTGTGGACCGACTATCAGTAAAGAATTTCAGTTCAGCTAACTCGACCTTCTGTGTCTTGTTCTATGTGACATTATTGTCCTTGTATGGATACTTGTTATTATCAGACTATGCTTGTTTACAGCTTTATAAAAATGAACTGCATGTGTTCGACAAAGTAGTTGGTGTGGCCCGGTAGACGATGGGCTGCACGTTTTCCATACCAGCATTGTTTGCTGAGCCCCTTGGGGGCACCCCCATTTTTCAGGTACCTGAAGTTGAGAAGATCACCACACTGAGTGTAGGTGGGGTAGACCAAGCTTTGGGAGTCTACTATTAGTTAATTGTTTTATTTCAGTATTTTACTTTGAGTTTGATTCCTAGTATCTCGGGTTGTATCTGTATTCCAGACCGTGACATTTGAGGATTGTATTTGGACTTAGCCTTGTTGGTCACAAGGGTGGCCAACGGCATTGTAATACCGCCCGGTGTTGTATTTATTTCCGCTGCAGTTGTATTTTATTTGGGAGTGATCGCCGTTCAGTTTATTGGATTTCGGGTTGGGGTATTACAAAAATGGTATCAGAGCGTAGTTACGCTCTGGATACAAGGATACACCGAGATTAGGATATCTAAGACTTTAGGTTAAGGGTTGAGAGATAGTATTGAAAAGAGTTTAAGTTAGTTTTACTTAGACTACTATCCAAGACCAAGATTTTGACCACAGTGCCTAATATACCTCAACATCCTGCAGATGTCAGGAAGAGGAGGACGACGTGGACAGGCTGATGAGGAGCCAAACGTCAGGCTGGCAGACATTGCCACCTTAATGCTCAGGCATTCGCACAGGCGGGGGTTGCACAGCAGCAGCAGCTACCTCCACCACCACCACCCAGGGAGAGAGACTGGGTGAAGAGTTTGGCTGATCTGAGGCCGACTGCATTCAAGGGGCAGACTGACCCTGCTCACTTAGAGACCTACATCATGGAGATGGAGACAGCGTTCGAGACGCTTGCAGTCCCAGCTAGGGAAAAAGTAAGACTTGCTGCCTTTTATCTGAAGGATGCAGCTAGAGATTGGTGGAACATGGTGAAAGCCGACCACCTGGATGACCCAGCTTTTACTTGGGGACATTACACTGCACTACTTAGGGGCAAATACTACCCGGCCCACACCAGGATGGTGAAGACTAGGGAGTTTGACGCCTTGGAGCAGACGGGAAGATGACAGTGGATGAGTACTATGCGAAGTTACTTCGCTACTCCGACTACTACCCGGTATAGGATACTCGGACCAGGGTTGGTCGACCGGTTCTACGGGGGACTGAGCCCTCGACTTCAGTTTGGGATGGGACCAATCATCCCTACCAGTTTGCAGGTAAAACAGGAGAGAAACATAAACCAGTGGAAATTTATTACCTACTATACCCATCATGGGAGATTGGAGATTAATACCTTGAGATTTCAGGAATGCTATCATGCTGCCTCCGTAGTGGAGATCACTTGTAAGAGAAGGGATGCTTTGAGCTCCCAAAAGAGGAAGGACGGACCTGGTGGCGAAGATGCCAAGCAGGGGAACTCCAACAAAAGGAACAAACCCTATCAGAAAGGACAGGGGTCCTATCAAGGGAAGGGGAACCAAACTACTGGGAACCCCCAGTCAGGAACCTACGGAGCAGCGCAACTCACAGAAAACCTACCCATCTAAGGGTAGGCACTCTAATCAGACAGTTAGATTTGAAACTTTTGTGATTACTTCAGTACCTTGGAATGTATAATTGACCTTGTGTATTAGGTTCTGGATCGGCTCAAAACACGGGCCAGAAGTACATCCGCCGTTTCAACTGTAAACAGTGTGGAAAGGATCACCCCGGCGTGGACTGCCAAGGGGAGAAAGTCATGTGCCGCTACTGTCAGATACTCGGGCATCGTGCCTTCGAGTGTATCCGAAACCCGGAGAGCAGGAACTACCGCCCGGGAGCAAAGCCAAAACCGGCCCTAAGAATGGAGCTAGCGATACTCGCCCTCCACCAACAAACCAGGCTCAGGGGTACAAGGGCAAGGCCCAGCATCGGGACCCGCCCTGCATGTCATGGACCGCTCAGATGAGGCTGGTCCTTCTACTAACCCAGGTATTTCTAAACCATGTGAACCTATTATCGAGCAATGGATGATGTGAATGAGTGCTTGCATGCCTTGATTGCCTAATTGAGTAGGAAAGAATTAGTAAGACTCACTAGTAAAAATTTAAACCACGTAGGAAGCTATAAGATATGCTTTCCTATCCCCTCACCGCCCTCCCTGGAAGAAAACATTATCAAAGTACAAGAACCAGGGAACGAACAATGTAAGGTTATCCAACCAGGTTTGATATTACTCAAAGGATACCTAACACCGGAGACACAAATTGCAATCATCAGAAAGTGTCAAGAATTGGGAGCAGGACCAGGAGGGTTCTACACTCCAGAATTTCCAGGAGGATCAAAAATGAAGCTGAAAATGATGTGCTTAGGAAAGGATTGGAATCCTTACACAAAAACCTACCAAGATACAAGAAATGGAGATGGAGCACAAGTACCAAAAATCCCAGAAGAATTTTTACAATTGTGGAACAAGCAGTTAATACAGCTCAACAGCTAGAAGAAGATCCAGTTCCCAATCTAAGGGCTGATCTATGTATCATCAACTTCTATGAAGAAGGAGGCCGTTTAGGACTACACCAGGACAATGATGAAACAAAAGGGTCCCTTGAACAGGGAATACCAGTATTATCTTTGTCAATTGGAGATGACGCAGAGTTCTTTATGGCGAGCAGAAGCGTGTGGACCTTGCAAAGAAAATCATATTGAGTTCAGGAGATGTTTTAATAATGGGTGGAAAGTCAAGGTTGCTATACCATGGAATTAAAAGGATTAACTAAACACAGCACCTTCGACAGTGATAAACACCACTCACATGAGACCAGGAAGATTAAGTTTGACTTTTAGAAAGTACTAGTGTTGTAATTGTTTTGGACTTCAGAAAGGAGATCATCTCATCAATGAAGCATTATTGTTTATGAAAGTGAATGTCTTTAGACCCCATCATGTATCAAAGTACTTACTCAGATTCTGTTATTAGGTTGTGCTAAGGAGACGGAAGGTGCCTTAAGTATACTTACTGAGGAGGAGGCCCGCAAGGGCGGCTCGATTCTCACTGGTACCTTTCCGGTTAATGGAGTGGATGCATTAGTACTGTTCGACTCCGGAGCCTCACATACTTTCGTTTCGCCTACGCTTGCGGGGAAGTTGGGGCTAGACGCTGTAGAGTTACCTGATTTTAAGGTGGCACTCCCGTCTAAGGAGAAGATCAGTTGCACTCGTCTTTATAGGAGCCACTATCAGTATTAAGGAGGAGGAATTTCCTATTGACCTTATTGAGTTCAGAGGTCTAGGATTCGACGTTATAGCCGGGATGGACTGGCTGGGGCGGCACAGAGGCCGCATTCTTTGTGCAGAGCGCAGACTGTTGCTTAAGAGCCCATCAGGAGTGACAGTATCTTACCGTCAGAGCCCTAGGGCACCATCGATAAAAGTTATATCTGCTATGTCCATGTACAAGCACGTCAGGAAGCAGAAGGAGGTATATCTATGTTATGTTCAGAATGTAGAGCATGACCCTGATTTTGATCCAGCTATGCCAGTGGTGTCGGATTTTCCAGATATTTTTCCAAAGGAACTTCCAGGCTTACCGCCATCCAGAGAGGTAGAGTTCTCCATCGAATTACTACCAGGTACCGGTCCCATAGCTAAGGCACCGTACCGTATGGCACCAGCAGAGATGGCTGAGCTGAAAGGAGCAGCTGAAAGATTTATTGGACAAGGGATACATACGACCTAGCGTATCTCCTTGGGGAGCACCAGTGCTTTTTGTGAAGAAGAAGGATGGAAGCCTTCGTTTATGTATTGATTACAGAGAGCTTAATGCAGTATCGGTGAAGAACAAATATCCACTACCACGGATTGATGATTTGTTTGATCAGTTGAGAGGAGCAAAAGTATTTTCGAAGATCGATTTGAGATCAGGCTACCATCAGATACCCATCAGGGAGCAAGACATAGAAAAGACAGCATTCAGAACACGGTATGGCCACTATGAGTTTACGGTTATGCCTTTTGGCTTGTCAAATGCACCTGCAGTCTTCATGGATTTGATGAACAGATTATTCAGAGAGCAGTTGGATAAGACCGTGGTTGTATTCATCGATGACATCCTATCTATTCAAAGTCTAAGGAAGAGCATGAGAGTCACCTCCGACATGTACTTGAGATCCTAAGGGAGAACCAGCTTTATGCTAAGTTCTCCAAATGTGAGTTTTGGTTAGACAGAGTTTCCTTTCTAGGACATTCATCTCAGATGCTGGGATCGCAGTGGATCCAGCAAAGATAGAAGCAGTTCGCACTTGGCCTAGGCCAAAGACAGTTACGGACATCAGGAGTTTCCTTGGTTAGCAGGATACTACAGAAGGTTTGTCAGAGACTTCTCCAAAATAGCCAAACCTATGACCAGCTTAATGAAGAAGGACGCACCTTCACATGGACTACTGAATGTGAGACCTCATTCGAGCTGAAGAATGCTTTGACATCAGCACCAGTTTTGACTATACCTGAAGGCACAGAGGGTTATGAAGTTTACTGTGATGCATCAGGCAGGGGATTAGGGTGTGTACTCATGCAGAATGGGAAGGTAGTCGCCTACGCTTCCCGACAGTTGAAGAAACATGAGGAAAACTATCCCACACATGACTTGGAGCTTGGAGCTATTGTTTTTGCCTTGAAGATCTGGCGCCACTACCTGTATGGTGTCCAGATGACCGTATATTCGGATCATAAGAGTTTGAAATATGTATTCACCCAGAAGGAGTTAAACATGAGACAAAGAAGATGGGTTGAAATTCTTAAGGATTATGACATTGATTTGCAGTACAAGGAAGGGAAAGCTAATGTTGTAGCAGACGCATTGAGTCGACGAGCATATTCTCTTAATGCCATTGTGGCTAGCTCGAGTCTTATGGACGACATACGCAGAGCACAGCAGAGTGATCAGCGAATGATGGAGATCAGTCAGAAGTTGACTGACGGTACATTTGAGGGTGGAAAGTATGAGTTCCAGTTACATGATGATGGACTCATCAGATTGAAGGGAAGATTGTGTATTCCCAGAGACAGCACAGATATAAGGAGCATATTCTTCGAGAGTCCCACACTTCTACCACATCTGTCCATCCAGGAGCTTCTAAGATGTACAAAGATCTAAAGAGGTATTTCTGGTGGAGTGGTATGAAGGGCGACGTGACAGAGTATGTGATTCGATGTCTCACTTGTCAGAAAGTGAAATTCGAACATAGACGACCAGGAGGTATGGTACAGTCTATGCCAGTTCCAGAGTGGAAGTTTTATGATATCTCCATGGACTTCGTGGTGGGACTACCACCTACGAGAGGAGGCCTAAAATGATTTGGGTTGTTGTTGATCGACTGACTAAAGTTGCTAGGTTTATTCCGATGAAGGATACTTGGAAAGTGCCAAAGTTAGCAGAGCTATTTGAGAAAGAGATTATCAGACATCATGGAGTTCCAAAGACTATTGTTTCAGATCGAGATACTAGATTTCTCTCACGATACTGGCGAGCTACTCGCGAGGCACTTGGCACTGAGTTGAAGCTTAGCACAGCATTTCATCCTCAGACAGATGGTCAGTCAGAGAGGACTATTCAGACCTTAGAGGACATGCTACGAGCATGTGCCTTGGATTTTCAGGGCAGCTGGATAGATAGATTACATCTCATCGAGTTTGCTTACAATAACAGCTATCACGCCTCTATACAGATGTCACCTTTTCAGGCTTTATATGGCAGACCATGCCGCACACCTTTGTGCTGGGACGAGTCTAGTGAGACCGTCATCATTGGGCCTGAGTACTTGGAGCAAGTCCAGGCAGAAGTTCAGCAGATCAGAAACAATATGAAAGCAGCACAGGACAGACAAAAATCATATGCTGATGAGAGGCGACGAGACCTTGAGTTCGCAGTTGGCGACCAGGTATTTCTACGAGTTTCACCCATGAAGGGTGTATTCAGATTTGGTCAGAAGGGCAAGCTAAGCCCGAAATTTGTAGGACCCTACGCTATCATAGAGCGGGTGGGCCTAGTGGCATATCGACTTGATTTGCCAGCCGAGTTGGGCAAAGTACACAATGTTTTTCACGTGTCTCAGCTTAAGAAATACATGCCTCATCCTTCTCATGTTCTACAACCAGAGACACTCTCTTTAGAACCAACAATGCGGTATGTGGAAACACCGCAAAGAATCTTAGATAGGAAGACACGAGAGACTCGAAACAAGTCTGTGAGCCTCGTGAAGGTTCTTTGGTCGAACCACGATGTGGAAGAGGCCACATGGGAACTCGAAGCTGATATGCGAGCGAAGTTTCCCTCATTATTTACCGACTAGGCACTTTAGTCTAGGGTACGGGGGCGTACCCCTTTTTTTGGGGGGTAGAGCCTTTTTCATTTTTGAGTTAGTGTGCACTTGTTGCAATTGTTGCTTTTGTGCATTTCAGTTGTTGCACTTTTGTGCATTTCAGTTGTTGCACTTTTGTGCATTTCAGTTGTTGCACTTTTGTGCATTTCAGTGACACCTTGTCTTGTATGTGTTCTTGTGTAACACTGTGTTTGAATGTACCTTGTACTTCTACTTGATTGTGTGTACTTCATTACACTACAATGGAAATATTATATGCACTACGTTGCACCATTTGAAATGAAAAGTGATTGTGTTCACTGCCTTGCTTTACACTGCAAGTATATGTTATGACATTCCAAGTATTTCTGTTGTACTTGATATACACTATGAACTTAGGGATATAGAGACTTGGGACTTGATCCCTAAAAATTAGATTGAGTTGTGGATACTTAGTGGAACTTGATTCCCCCACAACCTTTACTTTAAATATGAGACTTCGGGGCGAAGTCCTTTTTTAAGGGGGGTAGATTGAAATACCCCAAATCTAAATAATATTATTAAATCATTATTTATTGGAATATAATCCAAACATAAATCAGTTCACGTACGCATGCAAACCCATGCATGAAAACGTTACGTAAAAATAGTCGTTTCACCATAAACGCTAAAACGCTTTAAACATGTGATCAAGCATGACCTTGTATGACCTTCTAAAACTCAAACCAAATGGTCATACAATCATTATATGAATATATAAATATATTCCCTAAGCTATATTCAGTCAAATACGCAAAACGCTCGGGAGTGCTCACGCGCCCCTTAAAGCAAGAAAAGTCGGAGGAGTGCCGAGGTGGCACGAACTCCTATAAAATTAATTCCTAGAGTTCCTAATATCATTATTTACCATTCTAAAGATAACCCACGAAGTGGTTCATCAAAATTCAAAAAAACCACAGGAGGATTTCTTAGCGCTCCTTTTTGCCCGGGTGTGTCCCGATGGCCCGTAAATTATGTCATGGGTTGATATAACCCCATATAACCCAATGTAACATCTTAATATATGTTTAATTACTATAATAAGTGTTTACAAACACTTGGAACTCATAAAAACAATTTGTTTCCCAAAATTTCCTTAGAGCACAAAAACACACCTTCGGGTGTCACGAAAACGCGTTTTACGCAATTGCCTTGTAGTTTTTGACATGCCACGAATTGGTAATATTAAAAAGGGTTAAAATGACCTTCTAAATCAGTTGGTGTGACTAGTCAACAAGAGCTCTATAGGGGCCGATTTTGAGAGCAAAAACTAGTATAAAAATTGCATTAAAAGTTTATAAAAAGCATAGAACATGGTGACTCACCTTCCCATGTGTTATATTACTTAATGTCTAAGTATGTAGGTCTCATTTGACCAGCAAGCTGTCGAAATTAGGCCATGGAATAAGGCCATGTGAGCTAGACTAAAACAAAACAAATGAGAAAAAGTAAAAAGTGGATCTAGAATTCACTTTTCTAGATTCCTTCTTTTCCATGTGACCTAACATGCTTGTCCTTGGCTCTTCAATGTCAATAAGACACCCCATTTGACCCTTGAATTCGTGACTCTACAAGGGAGGAAGAAGACAAGCCTAACTTAGAAAAATCAAAAGAATAACTTACCTAAATTACCTTGTCTTCTAGCTCACAATCATCTTCTTTCCAACTCTTGCCTTGTCACACACCACATGTCCGAAATTATGCAGAGAACATGGGCATTTATTGAGCCAATAAACCATGTAATAAACTAAGAAAAAGTATAGTCATTTGACATTAAAAATTAACAAAACAAAAATCAAATTCTAAGGCACTCCTTACCTTATACGTAAGTTTAGTGTCATTTCCCCCTTGCACTCCACACCTACGAATTTGGTAAGCTCTCTCCTCTCTCTTCTAAGCTTCATCTTCTTCCTTTGAAGCTCTTAAGTCCATTAATGGAGATTTAACTTCTATCTTCATCTTTAAGGTAATTTCTTAGCAATTCTTGTCAAGTCTTGAAGCAAAACTCTTCCTAGCTTAACAACAAGTGTTCGACATCAATTAGTTCTCCAAGGAGGTTGTCCAAACCAACATTAAACCAAGGAGCATCTCAAGGTTATCTTAAGGTAGTTTTAATGCTTGTAAATCCTTAAAGCACATTTTTATGTGTAACCAAGTTCTACTTCTTCTAAGACTCTTTTCTTCTTCATTTTGAAGGAAAGTTTGTTCTTCATCTACCTTTGGTGTGCCGAAATTAAGGAGAAAAAGCTTAAGGTAAATTCTTGAAAAACTACTTACAAATCTACTTAAGATCTTTATTGAAGATCTAACTCCTAAACACCTTCACCTCTTGCATAAAACCGAAGAGGAGCATCAAGTTTACCTAGGAGAAAGCTTGGAGATTCAAGAAGAAGTTCAAGCACTTAACCACCTTTGTTAAGAAGTAAGTTTACTAAGTAAATCTTTATGTTATAAGCTTTGTTAAGCTTCTAAAAATTGTACAAAAATTATGTACATCTCCTAGGCTAAATAATACCGAAACTATGGTTTTATATGCCAAAAATATAATCTATAACATATATAGAAAATATTTACCTTAAGACACATTTTTGTGTCATAGAATTTGTTTATGTTACAAATAATTAAGGCCGAAAAGTCTAGGGCAAAAATGCTTTATTTTAAGCTAAGAATCAATATAAGACATTACAATAATTTTACATGAGTTATATGACTCATATGAATTTATGTACATTTATTATGACATATAAATCCACTTTTATATACTATATGGTCACTAAATAATATGGCCGAATTACCTAAGTGTTAAATAGGTATTAATGACCTACTTAGGTATATAAACTTATATCATAAAGTTTGGTGAGTTAAAAATATTTTATTAAAGCTTAAATGACTAATTAATAAGTTATGTGGCTTAAATGTAATTTTTACAAAGTTTGGTGCACTTATTGTGAAAACCGAGAGCTAAAGGGGGTATTGGTGTAATTATAATATAATATAAGGTTAGGAATTAAGTTTAAGAATTTTAGATAATTTAAACAAGCTTAAAATAACTTTTTATAAAGTTTTGGGCTATTATGTAATTTATAAAAGTTGATATGAAAGTTTGTAATATTTAGTGGGGCGAATTCATAATTAAGAGAATCATTGAGTTCACTTTCGAAATTTTAAGAAGAAATAAATATTTAGACTTTAGATATAAGTTATTAAGATACTAATATAAAGTTTTGGGATGAAAATGTAATTAAGGAAAAATAAATGACATAGCCGAATTACTTTGGGGTTAGTTTGGTAATTTAAGAATTTATATATATATATTCGGCATTTATGGAGAATTAAAATTAAAACTATAGTTTATAAGACATTATGTAAAGAGATAAGATTTTGTGGTTAATTGCAATTATAGAAAGTATATAAATATATGCCGAGATTTTGAGGGCTAAGATGTAATTCTTGAAAGTTATAATATTTATAAGTTATGTCCAAAAGATTAGTGGTAGTTTTGTAATTTAATTAGATAGAAGGAATTAAAATTATGTTATATAAAGAGATTAGAATTTAAGTGTAAAGTTTATGAATTAATGTGGTTGTTTTGTAAATAACCGAAATACAAGTTTAAGAATTTAGATTTAAATAAATATAGGTCCTATATGGATATTTGGAGGATTTAGAAGAAAGAATTTTGATTAAAGGAATTATGGAATTTAAAACTATGGCTTACATGGTTATAAGGAATTAAAGATAAACAATAAATATTATTTATGGTTAAAAGGAGAATAATAAAACTATAAGAATTTATGTCTATGTATGACATATAAATATAGTTAAGAAATTATAAGTTGTTATGTCACCTAGACAAATAAAATAAACAACAAATGCAATGAACACATATATGTGCATTAAAGGATGTATAAATAAATCAAAAGGAATAACAAATAAGTTATACATTAAATCATGAGGTAATTAAAAGAAATAAACCTCACATGAAATAACAAATACGAGATTTGTTAAATGATCCAATAGAATTATTATATAAGGGTAACATAAATTAACCCTCTCAGTTAATCCTATTCTAGGACTTTGTTTGACCAGACGTTGACCGGGAATTAAACGAGTACAGTCTACGGTGAACGGTATGGGATTCTTGCAACCTGTTTCTAACGGATTACACCGGCTTGTGTGCTATCTGTTGTTTGAAATAACGACCAAGATAATTAATGTAAAATGTTGTTTTACTCTTGTGCACTGTTGTATTATTTTATGTGCGTGATTGTTGCTGACTACAACGTGTATGTCCCACGCATACAAACACTACTATACCAGTGGATTAAATACCTGCGTTTCAGTATACCGAGGACTTGTACTCAAGTCTCTCACTAACTTCACTTTATAACAAACGTCATTATCCTAAACGTGATAATTGACAATACACATTGTGTTTTGTTTAACGTCTTTATATGACACTTAACAACTATACTTCGAGAATGAGGAGCCCAGTTGGATCTGGCCATGCATGCTACGGGAGTTGTACCTGTCTCAGGTCGTCTCCTACTACGTCGCGACGGAACATTCAGTTGGGAGGAAGACTCTATTCCTTCCGGGATTCAAATGCCCTTCAGTTCGAGGAAGACTTTATTCCTCTAGTGGGTTCTTATTTCCCACGCCATTCAGTTCAGGGTTTAACTACGTTATCTCCTGGGGTTTTTATACCCAACCTTTCTCTATAACGAGGTCACTATACCTCCACTATTTCAGATATTCAGTTTTTTGTTCAGTCCCATGTGTGGGACCGACTATCAGTAAAGAATTTCAGTTCAGCTAACTTGACCTTCGTGTCTTGTTCTATGTGACATTATTGGTCCTTGTATGGATACTTGTTATTATCAGACTATGCTTGTTTACAGCTTTATAAAAATGATCTGCATGTATTCGACAAAGTAGTTTGGTGTGGCCCGGTAGACGATGGGCTGCACGTTTTCCATACCAGCATGTTTGCTGAGCCCCTTTGGGGGCACCCCCATTTTCAGGTACCTGAAGTTGAGGAGATCACCACACTGAGTGTAGGTGGGTAGACCAAGCTTTGGGAGTTATATTAGTTAATTGTTTATTCAGTATTATACTTTTGAGTTTTATTCCTAGTATCTCGGGTTGTATCTGTATTCCAGACCGTGACTTGAGTGGATGTATTTGGACTTAGCCTTGTTGGTCACAAGGGTGGCCAACGGCATTGTAATACCGCCCGGTTGTTGTATTTATTTCCGCTGCAGTTGTATTTTATTTGGGAGTGATCGCCGTTCAGTTTATTGGATTTCGGGTTGGGGTATTACACCGCCCCTGTGGGGAGGTCCAGGCAAATCGTGCAGGAAATTAGCTTCTGGTTGGGACCGCCCCAAAGGGGCGGTCCAGTGCAGAGAAAGAGAAAAAAAAATTTTGTTTTGGCTTCTAATGATGGGGGTTTGAATGGTAATGGTTTTAGATGATGTATAGGCCTTGTTTGGTGACTTGTAAAGGCCTCAAGAGGTGTAAACAAGTGTTACAAATTCCAAGTAAGAATTGAGAAAGTAGCTAAGGAGGTTTTAGTGGATGTTTAAAGTTGAGTTTAAGTGCCTAAATGGTATTAGGACACATGGGGGAACTTGTGGAGAAGTTTGGAGTCAAATGGGAATCTAAAAACAAAGGTCTGGAGCAGACCGACCTTGGGGACCGGACATGCAAGGTCGGTCGAGCCCAGTTTACACTACCGGAAAGAGTCTCTGGAATGGACCGACCTTGGGGATCGGACTTACAAGGTCGGTCATGTCTAAAATTTTGTACGGGGAAAACTCTCGGGAATGGACTGACCTTGCGGACCGGACTTGCAAGGTCGGTCGGGGTAAAATTTTCAAACGGCAATAAGTTCTGGAATGGACCGACCTTGGGTAAGGTCGGTCGGTAGGCTCGGTCGACCCTTAAGTTGTAAAAAAAAAAGAAACCCTAAGAAAGTTTAGAGGTATTAGTGGTACCCCATTAAGAGGGCAATGATGAATAGAGGTATTAAGACCTAAGGAATTAAGATAAGTATAAACTTAAAAGTTTAAGGTTAGGTTGTAAGAATAAGTTGTAAAACTTATGAGGTGTTAGGTGGGGAATCATTATGGGTTAAGTAAGTTAAATAAGTTTAATTAAGTTAAGTGATTAACAACCTAAAACTGAATGAATGTTTTAGGGCTTGAGTATTTGGACTCCGAAAGAGAGTAAGCAACCGAACGATCCACGGTGAACGGTACAGTTCTTCTTGTGACCTGCTTGCTAACGAGGTGTCCCTCGGCTTGTGTGCTATTTGTTTTTGTGTGCTCACTAAACAATATAAAGCATGCAACCGGAACATTATGTTTATTGTATTGTTGTGTGATGTTTGAAAACTAACATAACTTACCGTGAGAACTTACTAACCAACGTTTAGTAAGGAATTGAGTGAGACTAAGGAACGCTCCCAAATATTAGTTTGTTATAAACCGAAAGAGGTTAACCAACAAACATTGTCTTGAGACTTCTACTAACTGGAACTTAAGGGGGGAGTGAGGAACCCGGGTCTGACTCCGGTCATGCATGCTAAGGAATAAGGGGGTCGGTATCTAAAGCAGATCCGACTTCCGCTTAAGGACTTGTCTTCGGACTTGTTGCCTAGGGTCGGTTGCCGGCTCAGCTACATTGGACATACAGTCCAAGGTAGGAGGCATTAAGATGGTGCGGTAGGATCACCTAAATCCTAAATTATAAGATAAATTGTTTATTCAACCAATGGAGTTAATAGCTCATTGGCTTGGGTTGCTTTTGACCCGACATAAATAAACATTGAGGTAAGTTACAATCATTTCTATTTTAAAGAGTGGTTTGTATTCTAAGATTAAGATAAGGTTTGAGATTAGTTGCAACCATTCCTATTTAAAGGATGGTTTGTATTATAAGACTGAGGTAAGCTACATCCATTCCTTTTTAAAGGATGGTTGTTTTCTAAGACTAAGATAAGACTAAGATTGAGGTGAGAAAAGGATGGACTAAGATTAAGAGTAAACGTAACTTAAGGAGTGAAGTAATTGACTCACTAATTAAGGGAACGCATTTAAGACGTTCATTGTGTTTGAACTTTGATTGTTCATAATTGGGTTGTTGTTTATTGCACCTTCTATTATGTTGTGCATCTAATCAACCTCCATGCTATCGACAATTAGTCGTCGTAGCCACGTTAGCTTGGGGGCCATGAGAGGATCGTACCAGCATTCATGCTGACCCCCTTTGGGGGCTGTTTTTACTACACAGTCGAACGTTAGGAGGCGGCCGTCGCGAGAGTAAGATGGGGTACAAGCGTTACGGGTTAAGTGTGGCCTACGAGTTGTGCATGTACACTCGTATGGCAATTTGAGTTAGTAAAATGTATAGGATGTGAGGGGATTGTAAGAAGGATATGTATTTGGTTAAGATTTGTATGTACTAATGTTCGGTATATTCCGTCAATCAGACCGTGGCAAGGTCCTGGAGTGTATTGAATTCCGCTGTGACATTTATATATATGTTGTTAAGTTGTGAAACCACGATTGGATCGAGATGGGGTGTTACAAAAAGTGGTATTAGAGCGTAGTTACGCTCTGAAGGCAAGAATTACTGAACTTAGGAGAATACTGAGGTTGAGGTTGAGTTATGGGTTAAGGGTTGAGTGATAGAGTGAGAGGTGCATTAGTTAGGACTTCCCGGTATTTACCGGATATCCATAGTACCTAGACCCGCCCTCCACATCCCTAACCTTGAATATGAGGTACAAACGCCAGAGAGAAGAAAACCTTCTCTTACTCGGGGAAACCCGATCTGGCAGTTAGTTAACAGTAAGCAATACGAAAAACATCTTGTTAAACAACAGTTTATGAGAACTTGAATGTTTTAACTGGGGCGTAGCGGTGAAACAGGCGCTACCAAGGGAATTCTACCAGTAAGGGAGCGGAAATTACCGGCAACATGGGTCGACATGCTACGCAGTCGAGTTACCCCACCATACCAATGATAAGAAAAGCACTACGAGCGCAATGGAAAGGAAGAGATAAGTGACATAAGTACCGGACAGTGATCCTAGGGAGCATGACAGTGGGATAGTATAAAGCATAAGAGTTGTGATTACTGGAAAGTCCAGTTAGGAACGGGAACTCCAAACCCCATACAATGAAGAAGGTTGCAAACCTGGCTGACATAACGCAGACGACGGTAGAAACTCGTACAACTGTACACCAGAATAGGACTACGATGTAGTGCCTAAAGGAGGATCATTACTTAGTAACCACGACAAAATGTGTGGGAACGGGAGCGAGGATTAAGACATGAGAAAATAATAAGGGGTTCCCTCAGAAAGAGGAACGCCCGGATAAGTGACAGTACGTTCAAAACAACAGGAAACTGCCGGATGGCTAGTTATCCAAAACGGAAGAACATCGAAGGATTCCCGAGGACTATCAAAGATATAAAAGATCAGGTGGAAGTACCACTACCGACGCACACAGTACCGGTAACCCATCTTGCATGGCGCACTTGCATAGCAAGTACTACCACGGTTAAATAGTACGGAAAGCCATCATGGCGAGGTAATAGAACGCTACAGTTGTAGTACACACTAATACCGGATTGTAAATCTATAAGAACGGGAGAATGAGACCTTGGAAGGGCCTGACGACCTGACCATGATAAGATGAGCCGACACTTTAGACAGCAGGGAGCTGAACTTGGACGAAGTATCAAATGATATAAATTTTTGCAACAGTACAACCTACTACAACAACAATAACCGACAGCACGGTAAGAACACTAAACCCGGATCTCAAAGAGAAGAACATAAGAGATCGCTCAATAATGCGAGCAAAACACTACGTAGTGATAAAGTACAAGGAATGCATTACGGAATACAATGGAGACCATCGACATAATAACTTTTAACAAGGATGGGATAAGACTCCCAGATTGATTGCTAAGAATACTAGTAATAAGCATTCTTCAAGGTAGATGTTGGATAACCCAGAAAACAAGGATAAAAGAAATGAACGTAAGCTATAACCTACTAAGGATTAAAGACGTACAACTCTGGAAAAGGAAAGCTCAGAAGACTACCCCCACAGAGCGGGCATAGTTAAGCCGAACAAACTGATGAATGACAGCTAATACTGTTTGTCTAACTCATTAACACCCAAGTGTGAACAATCATCAACAGGTGGCGTAGTCAACGGAAGTTGAACGAAGCGGTGAGATGGAAGCATAAGATGACAGGATGATATCCAACTTGGACACCGTAAGGCAAACGCCTAATACGCACTTATCCTTATTTGCTAAAAGACATAAGTCTAATAAAACGACAGTATTGTCAAAGACACTAAGTAACCTCAGATCACCTGAATAAACTTCCATAGCCGGAAGCTGGATGCAGCGACTTACCATGAAACCCAATACTACATTTAGTATGTAACCTAACGGTGGATAGTGTTCAAGGAAACAAAAACCTATAAGGATGACCTACGGATGAGTAAGAGTACAAGTAATGAACTGAGGCATTAAGCACGAAGAGCCTACGAGCCAAGGATGTTAACCACATCAGAGCCGAGGTACAGTAAGTTGTAAGAGAGCTTATGTAAGCCATGAGGAACTACAATTCGTAGATATGAACGGTTACAAACCTATAACTTAGATTGGGGAAAATATTACCAAGAAAGGGTACCAATGAGAATATTGAGATAATGCTAAGGACAGGGGCGGAGAACGAACCATTCCTTTAGGGTGGGGATACCTCTCCTTATTGTGAGGCCATGAGTGGGAATAAACCCCTCAAAAAAGGGTTTTCACTTATTAGAGATGTAATACACTTTCGTTAGAGAATGAAAACTGTAAACCTTGAGATTACCTTAGAACATACCAGATACACTTGAGTAATAAGGAAGACTGCAGAGACAGACCTCATATCCAACACCCAGGATTTAAGAATCAGTAATCGTCGGAGATAGACATTGTGAGTGCACATTATGGCACGTCAAGTGACCAATGCTCAGAAGAGCTAGTGATTAAACGAATGACTTTTCAGTAACCGGTTAAATTACATGGTAAATAACATCATAAAGGGTGGAAGAACGTGAGAGAGACTGACCTACATACAACACCGAAATTGAAGTAGAACACCTTCATGTTTAGAGACAACCATTTTACAAACGGCATGGCAACCGCCATACACCGAAATTGAAGAACTCCCAGTGTGTTTACACCAAGAAGGGATTGAATATAAGAAAAGATGTTAAAGTAAATGAGTAAGTAGTTGCGCCATCAATGGGCAACATGGTAAAGGCCAACTACCACGGTAGTAGTGGTCGTGAGTACAATATTTACATAAGGGGATTAAGTCATGGTGTACGGTAAAGCGACCGTTATGTATAAGCCGTCAAATATTGACACTGAGGCAATTAAATTTATAAGCTAAGACCGATATAAGTAAGGAAATAAGATGGTAGACGAACTGTGCATTGATGCCTGTAGTCTTGACCTGGTTAGGTAAGATTTCACAGGAAGCATACTACCCATTCCTTAAGGAACTGGAAGTGCATTCCTAGTAGAACGAAAATGAGAAAGAAGATAAGAGGCTCTATGGAAAGAGACCTCAGTTACTAAGAGACCGAATCAGTACGGGATACAGAAAGAACTAGAGCATACCATACTTAAGAACACAGTAAATAAATTTCCCTTGATTAAGTTCAAGAAGAACAATAAATGTTATCATGGAACAATGAAGAGGAGATCGACAATAGAATACTTCATAATTAGCAATAGCTAAACGTGTGACGAACACTATGAGTTTACTAAAACGAGACGTGGGACGACTGCACCCCACAGGGGCTTGCAGGCCTAACACGCTCATTTATGAGTTAGTTAGGTAAGTAGTAATGTACCAGTAAGGTACCCCATGCATGTAAATGAGTGGTGTAAGGAACACGGAAGTAGTCGACTCCGTACCACGTACAACGACGCAAGATCAGACAAGAGCAGCTACTACCACAAACAGTCGAAGAGAAGAATTCAGTTGAACCAACAACGCAAAGAAAACAGAGAACAAATAATTAAGGACTATGAAGTGCGAAGAGCACGGATTGTTAAGCACAGACATTGGACATGTCTTGAAGTGTTAAGGATAAGACTATAAAGCGCAATAAGCACTAAACAGTAGTTTCAGATTAAGGGTCATCCTCAGACCAAAGGTCAGTTGGAGAGAACAATGTAGACATTCGAGAAAACACTAATAGTATGAACATAAGATTGAAGGAGAATGGATAGACGAGTTACAACTCATTAAGGCCGTGTATATAAAAGATAACACGTGTCCACTGAGAGACCAATGTTCCTAAACTATAAGGAGGCAGAAGGATATACAATACTATGAACGATTAGAAAGGCAGTTAAGCCTAAGATTATCAGAGTCGCGCAACTGAAGCTAGCAGACCACTACCTTTGAGATTAGACCAAACTAAGTTAAGAAAATGGTATAAATACCGTTAAGAATCCTCGATACAGAAACTAAGCCATTAACATAGTTATGACCCTCTGATCCAATTAAAAATGAGATAGATGACATGGAAGCTAGAATGCTTGGTAAGAATTAGACATCTTGAACATATGTTCAAGGATGATATAATGTTGATTACGTGGGCGTAATCCATTTTAAGGGGGGTAGAGCGAAAACCGCTTAGCGTATGTTTGTGTACTAAGTACATAAACTACGGTGTGCATAGCACAAAAGAATTTGAGAATATGTTTTGCATAAGCATTTTGAGATAAATTATGGTTATTACGCACAGAAGATGTGAATACCATACATATTAAGTACCTATCTTGTTAACTCGGGTGTGAGTACAAGTTTAGAGAATTAAGGAAGAGGATTAAGGAGACTTAAGGAATATGGAATATATGAGGTATGAGTCGATATGAGACTATGTGTGAGATAAGAATAAGATAACATTATGAGATATTATTTGACATGAGTATGAGGAAGAAGATAGTAATGCTATGAGATATAAGATGGTGAGAAATGGTATGAGACTGATATAGAACTTAGTAAGAATGAGTGCCTTGAGGTAATTACTAAGAGATGAACTGGGAACGATTGATGGACTGAGTCCACACCTTGGAGATGTATTGATTACGATTAGAAAGACTAAAAAGATAGAAAATTGGAAATGAGTGAATTATTTCATGTTTGAAAATGACATGGGAGGTGGAACTTGATTTTCTAGGGATCAAGGGAAACCGAACACAAATTGGGGTGGAAGGATAGTTCTACACTGATGCTGATCACATCAGGGTTGGATGATTCCTGAAACTCCCTACTAGTGGTCACAATTAAATCACGCTCAGGATAGAGGCATTAAGTAAAATGAAATTGGAGTTGATTGTACTTTTAATTAGAGGAATTATTCCTCACATGACCTCGTAAAAAGGATTACCTTTTTACTGAGTCTCGCCCATGAAGTCGAGGACGCACGAGCCTTTATCTTCGGACTGGTGACATGGGGAGAGTAGAGTTGTTTTGTATTCTGGCCCATGGTGAAGAGGACGAACGAGCCATTGTCTACGGACCGGTGACATGGGAGAATACGTTGGAAATTATGTGAATTGTTAATCATCAAAAGGAACAAAGGGAATTTTGAGTGTTGTACATGCTTAAGCGTGTTGTGTGATATTTAAGTATAAGCATATGGTGGATCTAATGATTCAATGAGTTTAAGTATACATAAGTATGATCTATCTGATCTTTGGAATGAGGTAAGACATGTATTCTAATAAGATAGATGCATGGGAACTTTGGGGACAAAGTTCTTTTAAGGGGGGTAGATTGAAATACCCCAAACCTAATTATGCTAAGTAAACATCAAATTATGATGTGGTAAGGCTAAAATATGCCTTAGAAAGATTGGTAGACAATTTAAATCAAGGAAAACACAAGAAAACGCCATAAAGGCAATTTAAGCAAAAATGTGCTCTAAGCTTGGAGTGACTTTGATTAGCACCCAAATACCATTATAATACCTTAGTAATATGTCAATGGATATTTTAAATCAATTACCAAAGAAAACCAAGCTCAAAAACAAGCTTAAACACAAAATTTTTTAAGACTCCTTAAAGCACCTTTTTGAGAAATTGTCTTAGAATTGAGTTTTGAGTGGCTAAATGCCCATGATTACACCTTAATCAACATGTGTACTAATTAGTATCACATTAGGAAGCCTAAATCAATGGGAAACCAAAAATGTCATGAATATGTGCACTAATTAGTTAATAGTGCCAAATAGTGCCCAAATTAAGCTTAAGTCAACATAAGTCAATTAGTTGGTCAACCAAGACCATAAATATCTTGATTATAAGGGGGTGGCCGGTTTTTGATGTGGGGAGTCACCACATGACTAAGCAACTAAAGGAAAAGAAGAAGAGAAGAGAGAATAGTACTATTTGCTTTAAAAGACAAAAATCTTTACTTTAGCTTACCTTCTCCTCTCTTCTTCATTTCTCTTCTTATCCACGGTTCTCTTCACCTTCTTCATCCTCTCAAACCGTTCCAAGCAGCTCCATTCTTGCTCCATCTTCAAATGTCCATAACTTGCTCATTTTAGCTCCAAATCAAAAACTAAACACATATATATCTTAGTTAGCTCAAGCTCTAGCTTTCTATCTTTACAAAATTGGAAAAGCTTCATTTTGGAGCCATTGGAAATCTCCATTGAAGGGGGAAACATAAGCTTGGAGGGTGCAATAGCTTCTCTATTCTCTTAAGGTAAAGAATATGTAAGAAAAACTAGGTTTCCACCATTCCTCTCCATTACTGAAAATTTATACTCATGGGGCTTCATTTCTATGCCTTGTTCTAGCTTGTTTTCTATTCTCCAAGGGCTATAGGAGGTCCTTCTTGATTGATATCCAAGCCTACCTTATGACTTCAAGGTAAAATATTCATTTTAAGACCTTAAAACACATTTTTAACCTAAGATTAGATTCCACGAGTTTAGGCATGATGCTTAGTACTCATTAGATTATTTGAATATTGATTAGAACATTGGAAAAGGAAATTTAATGGGTGGTCGAGATTCATTCAAGAAGAAGGTCTAAGGAGGAAGTTAAGATAAGCTTGGAAAAACAAGGTAAATTGCTTACCTAATGGTGGTTTAAGGTTTAAGGGGGTGGTATTTAGATAAGTACTAATGTAGCTTAAAGCTTACATTATGTAATGGCTTATATAACCTAGGAAAAAGAATTTAAACAAGCTTATGAACTTGTGATTAAAGAGCCAATGGGAATGAGTTAGTAAGATAAGTTTAAGATGGATTTTAAGAGCATTATAACTACCATGAGATTGATGGGTGTATTTGCAGGTTGAAAGCTTTTATATGTGGTAAATTCAGTGTTTAAATTCATGTCATTTAAGGGCCTAAGAGCCATGTCATTTAAAGGCCTAAGAGCCATGTCATTTAAGAGCCTTAGTGTTATGCAATTTAAGATTATTGCACTATATTGAGTTTACTATGAATAAGTTGATTTGTGTGAGAAAATATGATGAGAAAGGACTTGATGTGTGTGAGATGGTTGAATGAGGAAAACAATGCATTTGGGAATGATAATATACTAGAAAACTATGGCAAAATTTGAGTAGGAAACTAAGTGTTTAAGGTGTTCTAAGGAGATTTTATGACTAAGGTTCTAGTGATCACTAAGGCTTATTTTGGTGAAAATGGATAAACCATGGAGTTCATGAGTACTAGGAAGACCTAAGAATGTATAAGATGGACTAGGGGTTATAATGGTGAGTTTTATGCACCAAAACCGTGGTTAAGGAAGCTAGGAAACTTGTACAAAGTTTGAAAAAAAAGGTATAGTGACTTATAAGGATGTAAGCATGTGCTAGATTATATATGGCTTTGAGAAGTTTGAGTAAAGCAAATGGGTGTGCAAAATGATGCTTGAGGGAAGTGTAAGGAAGCAAGTGTTAAGTGTAAGAATTTTGTAAGAAATTGAGTGTCAAGTTGGTGATTTTTGAGGTAGGTTAGTGCATGTTTTAAGGTGGTTAAACATGTAGGAAACATGTGGAAATATTGTGGAATGAGTGGGAAAATATTGGGGTGAATTTGGAGTTCAAAATGAGGAGAAAAGCACTTTGGAAAATAGGTTCTGCTGTGGACCGCCCCTAGGGACCGCCCCTGTGGGGAGTCCAGGCAAATCGTGCAGGAAATTAGCTTCTGGTTGGGACCGCCCCTGGGGACCGCCCCAGAGGGGCGGTCCAGTGCAGAGAAAGAGAAAAAAAATTTTGTTTTGGCTTCTAATGATGGGGGTTTGAATGGTAATGGTTTTGGATGATGTATAGGCCTTCTTTGGTGACTTGTAAAGGCCTTAAGAGGTGTAAACAAGTGTTACGAATTCCTAGTAAGAATTGAGAAAGTAGCTAAGGAGGTTTTAGTGGATGTTAAAAGGTGAGTATAAGTGCCTAAATGGTATTAGGACACATGGGGGAACTTGTGGAGAAGTTTGGAGTCAAATGGGAATCTAAAAACAAAGGTCTGGAGCAGACCGACCTTGGGGACCGGACCTGCAAGGTCGGTCGAGCCCAGTTTACACTACCGGAAAGAGTCTCTGGAATGGACCGATCTTGGGGACCGGACTTACAAGGTCGGTCATGTCTAAAATTTTGTACGGGGAAAACTCTCGGGAATGGACTGACCTTGGGGACCGGACTTGCAAGGTCGGTCGGGGTAAAATTTTCAAACGGCAATAAGTTCTGGAATGGACCGACCTTGGGTAAGGTCGGTCGGTAGGGTCGGTCGACCCTTAAGTTTTCTTTTTAAAAAGAAAGAAACCCTAAGAAAGTTTAGAGGTATTAATGGTACCCCATTAAGAGGGCAATGATGAATAGAGGTATAAAGACCTAAGGGATTAAGATAAGTATAAACTTAAAAGTTTAAGGTTAGGTTGTAAGAATAAGTTGTAAAACTTATGAGGTGTTAGGTGGGGAATCATTATGGGTTAAGTAAGTTAAATAAGTTTAATTAAGTTATGTGATTAACAACCTAAAACTGAATGAATGTTTTAGGGCTTGAGTATTTGGACTCCGGAAGAGAGTAAGGAACCGAACAACCCACGGTGAACGGTACAGTTCTTCTTGTGACCTGCTTGCTAACAAGGTGTCCCTCAGCTTCTGTGCTATTTGTTTTTGTGTGCTCACTAAACAAGATAAAGCATGAAACCGGAACATTATGTTTATTGTATTGTTGTGTGATGTTTGAAAACTAACACAACTTACCGTGAGAACTTACTAACCAACGTTTAGTAAGGAATTGAGTGAGTCTAAGGAACGCTCCCTAATATTAGTTTGTTATAAACCGAAAGAGGTTAACCAACAAACGTTGTCTTGAGACTTCTACTAACTGGAACTTAAGGGGGGAGTGAGGAACCCGGGACTGACTCCGGTCATGCATGCTAATGAATAAGGGGGTCGGTATCTAAAGCAGATCCGACTTCCGCTTAAGGACTTGTTTTCGGACTTGTTGCCTAGGGTCGGTTGCCGGCTCAGCTACGTTGGACATACAGTCCAAGGTAGGAGGCATTGAGATGGTGCGGTAGCATCACCTAAATCCTAAATTATAAGATAAGTTGTTGTTTTATTCAACCAATGGAGTTAATAGCTCATTGGCCAGGGTTGCTTTTGACTCGACAAAAATAAAATTTAGGTAAGATACAATCATTTCTATTTTAAAGAGTGGTTTGTATTCTAAGATTAAGATAAGGTTTGAGATAAGTTGCAACCATTCCTATTTAAAGGATGGTTTGTATTATAAGACTGAGGTAAGCTACGTCCATTCCTTTTTAAAGGATGGTTGTTTTCTAAGACTAAGATAAGACTAAGATAAGACTAAGATTGAGGTGAGAAAAGGATGGACTAAGATTAAGAGGAAACGTAACTTAAAGAGTGTAGTAATTGACTCACTAATTAAGGGAACGCATTTAAGACATTCATTGTGTTTGAACTTTGATTGTTCATAATTGGGTTTCAAATACCCCGAACTTAAATACAGGGATTAACATAATTCTAATATGTATTTAAGGGCCTAACAATGCCTAATTAATGTTTGTAAGGAAATAAATCCGAAAGAAATAAAGAAACGCTTAAAAGGCGAAAAACGCTAAATAAGCGTTAAATAACCATAGGAGGTATGAGACCTCGGTTAGCGTATTATATGGATTCCAAAGGTTTAATAAGACCTAAATAATATATGGGATCAACTCCCGAAGAAAACGGATCCAAATAATGAATTAAAACACCAATAGAGCTTTAGAGCACGTTTTTCGAGAGAACCCGAAAACGTGACTTTAAGTGGTCAAACGGACCCGTGAAAATTATAAATCATTAAATAATAATTATTAAGCATTTATGGAAGCTTAATAACTAATAAGAATAATTAAACGAGGAAATTCCGGAAAACGGGCCCGGTTAGTGAATAGTACCTAAACCGGGTAAAATAACGAGCGTTTTCTGTAAAAGAAGAAAAACGCTCCAGCTAATATAACTGTAGGGGGGACCGATTTTTAATAGTCAAATAACTCCCTCACACACATGTAACTAGCTAATTAAATAAGAGAGCCAAAAGCAAAAAGCAATAAAGTAGAAACTACTTTATCCCTTCTCTCTCTCCTCACTCACTCAACTCTCTACTCTCTCACCCCTCTCCTTCCTCACCATCGATTTCTCTCCCTCTCTCCTCTGGTTTTGGGCGATTTCCAAGCTCCCCCAACAACAACAATGGCACTTCATCTTCTCTCCCATGCTCTACCTCCATTTGAGCTCCAATCACAAAAATAATTACATATTTGTAATCCCCTCATCCTCCTCTATCATTCTCTCTTTTCAAAATTCGAAAAGGATGAGTTTCATCTCCATGGGTTTTCCCCATTCAAAGAGAAAATGGCACCAATGTAAAGCTTGGAGTCTCCTCTTTCCAACAAGGTAAAAATCTACATGAAAAACTCATGTTTTCTCCACCTTGCTTCATAGCCGATTTTTACCTCCTTGTAATGCCTTGTTTTCTCTCTCTCTTTTGAGCATAATATCAACCTTGCAATGGTGGTGGATTCACCTTCTTGAACCAAGGGCTAAAAACCCTCTTAAAAGCTTCAAAAGGTAAACCCTAGAAATTTGTGTTTAACACTTTAAATGAATTAGCATTAATTTAAGGATTAGTAGATTAAGTGCACTTGTTTTATGTGCTTTGGGTGGTGGGAATGGAGTTTGATAACTCCATTCCCCATATGGCCGATTTGAACAAGAAAGAGAGAAGGAGAAATGAAGAGGGATTGAAGGAAATAAAAGCTCAAGGTAAGAGATCTTCACTCATGTTAAATTATAGTGCATTGGAGTAATGGGAATGGGTAAGCAAATGAAAGAACCTAAACTAGTATTGGTATTGTAGTATTGGAAGTTTGGGTAATTGTGAGTAAGTTTGAGTATTTGTGCATTGGTATGTGAATTGTAGGCCTTAGAGCCAAAGAATGGTATATGTGTATTGATATTGTGTTTTGGGGAGATAATGATGTATTAAGATTTCTTTGTGTTGCTGGTAGGACCCTTGTATGGGTGTGGCTAGAATAGGAATGATGTTGGTGATAATGAGTATGTGTGGATAAGTGAGAATTGTAGGTGAACTATGGCAAATTTTTGGTAGGAAATGTACACTTATGGTTGACTTGGTGAATGGGAGAACCAAGGTGTGTATTGGAGTTAGTAGGTATGTTTAGTAGTGATGAAGAGGTAGTTGTGGTAAGAGAAACAAGGAGTGTGAAAATCTGTAGCAAAAGGGTATAAGGAAGTATGGAGAAGTTAGGAAAAATTAGGGTGTAAGAATTGGTAAAAAGAGTGTTGGACTTGGGTATAGATGTTGTAGTTGTTGGAGATGTATTTGGGATGCTAGGAGTGACATTGATAGAGGAAGTATTGAGTGCTAGAAGTTGCAACAAAAATCTGTAGCATAGGTAGAACAAAAACTGTTACATTGGTAGGAAAAGGATTGAGGAATTGGTGTAAGATTGATTGATGGATTTAGTAAAGAGTTTGGTGGATGAACTAAGGTGTATTAGGAGGTTTAATTAGTGTTATAACATGTGGGATTAAGTGTAGGAACAATGGGGAAGTAATGGGTGAAAGAGAGGACTGAAAACAGAAATTAAAATGCAAATACTGGGCTGGACCGGACTTGCGACCGGACTTGCAAGTCCGGTCGAGCTGAAAATTTTCCCGTCAGGATGCTACTGGAATCGACCGGACTTGCGACCGGACTTGCAAGTCCGGTCGGACCAGAAAAATTTCCCGATGAAACCTACTGGAATGGACCGGACTTGCGACCGGACATGCAAGTCCGGTCGGCCAGAAAAATTTCCGTAACCCGAGCTACTGGAATGGACCGGACTTGCGACCGGACATGCAAGTCCGGTCGGCCAGAAAAATTTCCGTAACCTGAGCTACTGGAATGGACCGGACTTGCAAGGTCGGTCGCAAGTCCGGTCCTGACAAAAAAAAAAAGATATTTAAATATGATGATATATATAGATAATTGTGTATGTATATATTATAACTTGTATGTTATATCCACATATACATGTACTAAGAAAGGTAAACCTAAGTTACTTCAGAAGAAAAGTAACAACTTAAGGTAATGAAATAAGTACGTAATGTGTAAGTGTAGGAAGCAATAGGACTAAGTAAGTATGAATTAGTAAACATACTAAGAGCAATTGAGTTAAGATAATGATAGCTATATAATCATTCAATTGCATGTATATAATAGGAATTGTTTTGTGAACACCGGAGGAACGTTGGGATACATGTACAACGGTGAAAGGTATGATTTCTTCATGCCCTGTATCCTAATCTGGTTACCCCGATTTTGTGTTACTTACTTGATCACCTAATAAGATAAATGCACGAATCGGACTATATTGCACTTACTTGTGTTTGTGTATATTGTTCTTGGTATATTTCTCTTGAACAATAGTTTGTATAATTCATGAAATGTATGGATGATGATATGGTGTAAATGAATCTTGTATTGTACTTATGTATTGTATTATATTAGTATGAATGTATATTGGGCATTGTATTTGTAAATGTGGCTTGAATGTTGACTTGTGCTAATTCCTAACTATCTAACTCCTAACTTAAGTGAGTAAATTGGAATGAGTACAAGTCCGATATAGCTTCGGCCACGCGTGAGGATGAGGTGACACAAGAGGTTGGATCCGATTCCTGGTTCGTAAGCTGGTCCACGGCCCAAATCCCTTAAGTGGGTAGCATCCTGGATTGGTGAACCAAGTAAATCCCGGTGGTGGGACGGAGTAGTCCCCGGGCCGGAGGTCCCGACGACTTAACATGAGTAAGAGTAAGAGTAAGTAAGTATGTATGAGTATGAGAATGAGTATGTATGCGTATGTATGAAGTAATGAGTAAAAGAGTAATCTCCACCCGATTAACCCGGGTGGACCAATGAAGCTAACCCGTATTGTGAATTGTGTATGTATTGGGTATATGTATTCGGAAGAAGGTAAGTATGTATTTGATGGTTATATTGTATTCCTTGTATGTAGTGAAGTGTATGTGTGTATGCTTGGGTAAGTATTCATGTATTGTGTATAAGAGTATGTATGCATGTATGTTGTATGAAAATGAACCGCATGTATTCGACCAAGTGGTCGGCGTACCCTCACTAGTACGCGGGGTATGCGGTTATCATGCTCGGCGAAAGCTGACCCCTTCGGGGGACATTTTTTAGTGTGCAGGTACCCGAAACGAATATGGTCAAGAAAGAGACCGGAGGCACATCCTGATATTTGGAAGTAAGTAGCGTGTGAGGAACGGGTAGCAAGTAGTCTCTTAGCGAGTATGTATGAACCTTAAAGAGATAGTACATTGTATAAGGATCTTAGTAAACTCGGTATGTAGATTATAATGTATTGTGCTTGGAGTATTGTATTGAATGGAGATTGTAGTAGCATTTGGTAGATGGAGAATGCATTGTAGATTTGTAGTACTCGGGATTCCGGTCCATCAGACCGATGCTGTATGTAGAATCAGTAGCCTGGTTAGTCACGTGGGTGACTAACGGCATTGTATCACCCATTGTATGTAAGCATATATCCGCTGCGAGTATCTGATGAGTAAGGAGATTGGACGTTAATGACTGTATTAATAGTAGGGGTGTTACAAAAAGTGGTATCAGAGCGAAGTATCGCTCTGATGACTGGAAATACCGAGTCTAGGAATACCGAGTTAGGAATTAGAAGCCTAGGGCTAAGGGCTGAGTGTTAGCATTAGAGATATGCTAGTTAGGAACTACCGGTGAGTACCGGATACCTACAATACCAGTCCCGCCGCCGCGAACCCCACTGTATAACTTGGGAAAGGACGCCAGAGAGAAGGAAAGTCCTCTCATACTCGGGGAAACCCGATCTGGCAGTTGTGAAGCAATCACCCAGTAAACAAGAACCGACATATAGTAAATTCCAAGGATTGGAAGCCGGAAATGGATCCCGGTTAAACCACAATACCCCCTCAACAGCGGTTGAACGAGCACTCCAACCACGAGGAGGCTGCAACTTACAACAGCATGGGGCGACGTGCTTAGCAGTCGCGAGACCTAGCTAGACAACCAGCAGTAGGAAAGAAGCACTAACCATGCAGTGAAATGGAAAAGGAGTATGACAGAACCCGAGACACAAGTCTACGGGATAGTAATACTTGAATAATACCACCAACGGCATGCCAGCTGACTAAGGACATAGTCAGGAACGGTTAACTCCAAAAACCACAACGCCAATGAGGTTACAATACCTGGCCAGCATAGCTTACACAGCTACAAGAACATCTACGGGATATAATCCGATAGGACTACAGGAGTAGTGCCTAAACAAGGTAGGCTCAGTAAACACCATAAATATGTGGGAACGAGCCACAAGGGACGACATTAAACCAAATAGAATGGGAGTCTCCAAGGATTGGAGAAACATCCCGATTATCAACAATCACGTCAAGATCATTGAGAAGCTACCTAAAGGATCGAGTATACCAACTATAGATCAATGAGATCAAGGGAAGAGTCGACAGGACTATCAAATACTAATGGAAACCATACCGTGATCGGTATAGGATTACCCAAAAACCACCAGTACCACGCACTTGCCACGGCAAGTGCAGTAAGGACAGAAAGTAAAGAAACTCTAACACACCACAGGTACATAGTAATGTACCGTGACTACAATGAAGCAACTATGGGATCACAAATCTTGAAATTGAAAGAATGGAACCTTGGAAAGGCCTAACGGCCCGACCACTGTATTTAGAACATACCAGTCAGCGAGAGGCTAGACTTGGTCAAGACCTCAAACATGGCTATGCCATGAAAGATTTCTTTTAACACCGAACCATTATTTTTAAAACCCAAAATTTTCTTTTTAAAACCTCAAACCTCTTTTAAAAACCTTGGATTTTAAAACCGAACCAACATGATTATGGTGAGTATCATAGATTGATACAAGAGGAGTTGACAATAGAATACTTCACCTAGGCGTGTGACGAACGCTACGAGTGTACCCGTTACGGGATGTGGGACAACCGCACTCCGAAGGAGCTTGCGGGCCCGACATATAGTTGGGTAAGTGGCAACGTATCAACATGGTACCCCACGTATGTGCACGTGTAGCGTACGATACACGGGAAGTAGTCAGCTCCGTTCTACGGACCATCAGTGAGTTCAAACCAGAACAACTGGACACCTCAGACAATTCAGCATAAAGGAACTCAGAAGACCCATCTGAAGATAAGTAAGAACTAGGAAGTGCAAAAGGCACAGACTAAACGGTATAGACATTGGTTATGTCTCAAATAATCTAAGCAATTACCTGACAGCTGGATGGAATGCCCAGCCTAAACACATGAAGGCGAATGCCTAATGTGAACCTAACAATGCTCAACAAACGGGACAGAACTCCCAAGAGCAACCCCAAGATTACCACAAGTACACTCCATCATTGAAGGGGATATCAAACCTAGTCCTAAGCACTAGGAGCAAGTGTAAACAGTCTACCCAAGAACGGGAGACGTTACAACCCAAAAGGGGACGACTCAGCTACAATACCATAAGACGGTATAGAGGACGACACACGTTATAAACATTAGCCGGATGTAACGGCACAGCCACCAACACCCAGGAGCGATCCTTGAAGGGTGTCTGCGTTAATAACAGTCGAACAACCGTAATGACATGAGCACGGGAGCTAAAACGAACACTCGGTTAGGACACCGAAGGGATTTCACTTAACAGGAAATGCCCTAAAATACTGAGAGGCACCTATTAACACCTGATTGCCTAAAGGGTCTCCTATGAACGGAAGCGTGATGCCACGACTTACCATGGAGCCCAATAATATCTCCAACCTATGACGGTATACAAGGAGTGGAAACATGTATAAACAGCTTGCAAAAAGCATAGCTTGCAGCAATACGACTCAGAAGTTGCAAACCAAATACGTTATATAAACTTAAACGGTTGCAAAACCGGCACCAATTGTTAACAAGACCTACAAGAGATATTGCCTCATACGACAAGAAATCAACAACTGGACCATAAATCCAACCCAACATCCTGAGTGGCTTGTAGTAATGGCCACCTCAGTGTCACTGTCACTAGAGCACCAGTCTAGTATACAGCTGACGGAGTTAAATACCCCTCATGCCTTCTGTAGCAATTGTACACAGAGGCATAAGAATCATGATAATGCCAACAATGGCCTAGTCCACACTTGGACACTACGAGAACCCAAGGGAAAGTACCCCTCGTTAACCGAAGACCACCAAGGTGGTGAAGATGTGAATCCTTAGAAAGGTTTCCATCTATTATAACAGTAAAGCCTACGCATATAGATATTGCCAAGAGGCGATGGAATCAGGAAATGAGATTTCCAAACCATTACGACTTAAGGGAGTAAGTATACTCCTCATGCACCCAAGCATGTGGTGAACCATTACATAAATACTCACATGGTAAACCTTGTCATGAGACCTATGAGTGGCAACAACCTCTCAACCAGAACTTCATTTACCAATGATAGAACGGGACCAGGAAACCCTTGAAGTTTCGGGATGTCCTGGTAAAATACATACAAGCAAAACTACACAGCCAGAGCCTAAACCAATGCTCAGCACCGTAAGGCAATAATTAACAAAGCAGTTAACGTGAACGCACACTGAACACCATGAATGACTAACGCTCAAGAGAGCTTATGACCCGATGAGTTATCTCATCCTTGGTCAACCAAGATACGTGGTGAATTGTATCAGAATAACGAAAATGATGTGAGGTAAGCCAACCTACACATGAAACCTAAAACTGAAATAAAACATCCCCACTATGGGAAGATAGCAGTAGTGCGGTATGCTACGACAACCGTCATACACACGAACATTGGAAACCCCAGGGTATTCATACCATAAGGGAATGGTGCCAATGACAATGGCTATGAGTGAAGAGAAACTATCACAGTAACAGAAACAGTAAAGACAATGTTGCACAGTAAGTAAGAACACGGTGCGCAACAGGCGACCGCTATGAGGGAGTAGTTAAGTAATAACACGGAGTATAAGTATGAGATGACACACAAAAATATTCTTTCCTATCACATAAGTGACTTACTGTCAAGCGTTTACGCCTCTGCACTCTGTATGACTGAGTGTTTTGGTATTGCATTTGTTCAGCTAATGATCTAATGGGATGGCTAGGGATATGGAGGATGTAAACCATAGTAAACCTTTCTTTTCACCAACAAACATGGCACTAGCCAGTTAAGCAAGCTTAGCGACAAACCGTGCGGCCTAAGGCCAAAGAAGCACGAAGAGTGTACAATACACTAACAATCACAAAGTGTGAATTCCAATGGAATGAGGAGTGAAAAGAGACTTAAGAAAGTCACTAGGACCGACGCATAGAAATGCAAGGTCATACAAGTAAAGAACACTTGTACTGAACCAGGGAAACTGGTAGAATTCAGAAGCTAGTGACACCAGAGGAAGCACTACAACTAAGTAGTGACTTACCTCGCCCGACAATAAGTCGGAGGAGCTTAACGAATAATCATAGAAGCACGAATAGCATGTGTAGAAGATTACCAGAGAGCTGGTTATAAACCTTAAACTCATTGAGTTCAAACACGGTAAAAGAATACCGCATTTGTTTAATAAACCTTATGCCCATAATAGACGGATAAAAGGTGATGCATAGTACATTAAGGATAGCACGAAGGGTAAATAACCCGAGTTATCAGGGTCGCGCAGCACAAAGCTAGTGGGCCCCAGCTAGTAAGTATAGCAAAATGGCTATTAATGCCTTGAAGCCTAATAGGCTAGAACCGAATTAATGATGAGTTAAATAAACTCATATAGAAATCCTTGGTGCAAAGACTAAACCATTGGTGTGGTTGAGACCCTTTGACCAGAGTATATTGTATAATGTACCGTAGTGAAGCTAAACGCTTCAGATTGCCCAAATTGATTAAACCAATGTTTAATAATAATAACACATGGTAGATTACGTGGGCGTAATCCCTTTTAAGGGGGGTAGAGCGAAAACCGCTCAACGCAAGTTTTATAAATAAAACACATAAAACTATAATGTGCATAGCACAAATGAGAAATTATTCGATGAGTGGTATTTACGTTATATAAACATACGTATTCATTCATATTGAATTGTGGTAACTAAGCATTAGACATGCAAATACCATAGGGTGAATATACCCATCTCGTAACACCAGTGTAAGAGTATTGGTAAAAGTAATGAGTAGTGGACGGAGCTTCACAAGTATTGTAACCCTTAAAGAAGTAGTACGAATGGATTATGAGTAGTAGAGGAAAGTAACCAGGAGTAATGTATTCGTAAGTATGTTATTGGAAGTAAATTGAGCACGATTGAATTTCATAAGTACTGTAGTCCTTAGTTAGAATATTGGAGAGTGATGGATGAAAGCAGTGAAGGCTGAGGAAGTGAGCATTTAGGTATTGAACCACGGAGTAAAGTATTTGGGAAGTAGAGTGAGGACGATCGATGGACTGATTCCATCCCTTGGAGATGTATGAATTCGTAATTACGACTAGAAAGAGTAAAAAGATAGAAAATGAAAACAATTAAATTATTTGTTTGATTGAATCTAATGTGGGAAGTCGAACTTGATCCTGATCAGATCAAGGGAAACCGAACACAAATTGGGGTGGAAAGATAGTTCAACACTGATGCTGATCACATCAGGGTCGAATGATTCTTGAAGCTTCCCTTAAGTGGTCACAAGAATCACATAGGATAGAAGTAATGAATATAAATTCGGAATTGGAGTTGTGTGTTTTAGAAAATTTCTAATTGGTAGTGGTGAAAGAATTTCTTTAGTACGGAGAATGAAGATCTGCTAGAAGTGTGTACCGAAGAAAATAGTAAGGTAGTATGTGGTATTATTCCAAAGGCAGCGGGACATAAGAGGAGTCCCGTGTCTAGATGACCGGAGTGCCTGCGGGATTGTATGTGTATTGCATTGCTTTGGGGATAGCTTTGCACTGTATGTATGTATAAACTTTGTAATGAGGAACCGGATGGTTGATAGTAATATGGATTGGAGTAATTATTGTACATTGGTATGGTATGGAAAGGAGAAACATTGAGTAATGGATTTGGGAATTGTAAGGAGGAAGAATGTGTGACGTTTGGTAGTAGACATGTAGGAATGAGTAAGTATAGTAATCCCGTAACATTGAACAACTTTGAGGACAAAGTTTCTTAAGGGGGGTAGATTGAAATACCCCGAACTTAAATACAGGGATTAACATAATTCTAATATGTATTTAAGGGCCTAACAATGCCTAATTAATGTTTGTAAGGAAAATAAATCCGAAAGAAATAAAGAAACGCTTAAAAGGCGAAAAACGCTAAATAAGCGTTAAATAACCATAGGAGGTATGAGACCTCGGTTAGCGTATTATATGGATTCCAAAGGTTTAATAAGACCTAAATAATATATGGGATCAACTCCCGAAGAAAACGGATCCAAATAATGAATTAAAACACCAATAGAGCTTTAGAGCACGTTTTTCGAGAGAACCCGAAAACGTGACTTTAAGTGGTCAAACGGACCCGTGAAAATTATAAATCATTAAATAATAATTATTAAGCATTTATGGAAGCTTAATAACTAATAAGAATAATTAAACGAGGAAATTCCGGAAAACGGGCCCGGTTAGTGAATAGTACCTAAACCGGGTAAAATAACGAGCGTTTTCTGTAAAAGAAGAAAAACGCTCCAGCTAATATAACTGTAGGGGGGACCGATTTTTAATAGTCAAATAACTCCCTCACACACACATGTAACTAGCTAATTAAATAAGAGAGCCAAAAGCAAAAAGCAATAAAGTAGAAACTACTTTATCCCTTCTCTCTCCTCACTCACTCAACTCTCTACTCTCTCACCCCTCTCCTTCCTCACCATCGATTTCTCTCCCTCTCTCCTCTGGTTTTGGGCGATTTCCAAGCTCCCCCAACAACAACAATGGCACTTCATCTTCTCTCCCATGCTCTACCTCCATTTGAGCTCCAATCACAAAAATAATTACATATTTGTAATCCCCTCATCCTCCTCTATCATTCTCTCTTTTCAAAATTCGAAAAGGATGAGTTTCATCTCCATGGGTTTTCCCCATTCAAAGAGAAAATGGCACCAATGTAAAGCTTGGAGTCTCCTCTTTCCAACAAGGTAAAAATCTACATGAAAAACTCATGTTTTCTCCACCTTGCTTCATAGCCGATTTTTACCTCCTTGTAATGCCTTGTTTTCTCTCTCTCTTTTGAGCATAATATCAACCTTGCAATGGTGGTGGATTCACCTTCTTGAACCAAGGGCTAAAAACCCTCTTAAAAGCTTCAAAAGGTAAACCCTAGAAATTTGTGTTTAACACTTTAAATGAATTAGCATTAATTTAAGGATTAGTAGATTAAGTGCACTTGTTTTATGTGCTTTGGGTGGTGGGAATGGAGTTTGATAACTCCATTCCCCATATGGCCGATTTGAACAAGAAAGAGAGGAGAAATGAAGAGGATTGAAGGAAATAAAAGCTCAAGGTAAGAGATCTTCACTCATGTTAAATTATAGTGCATTGGAGTAATGGGAATGGGTAAGCAAATGAAAGAACCTAAACTATAGTATTGGTATTGTAGTATTGGAAGTTTGGGTAATTGTGAGTAAGTTTGAGTATTTGTGCATTGGTATGTGAATTGTAGGCCTTAGAGCCAAAGAATGGTATATGTGTATTGATATTGTGTTTTGGGGAGATAATGATGTATTAAGATTTCTTTGTGTTGCTGGTAGGACCCTTGTATGGGTGTGGCTAGAATAGGAATGATGTTGGTGATAATGAGTATGTGTGGATAAGTGAGAATTGTAGGTGAACTATGGCAAATTTTTGGTAGGAAATGTACACTTATGGTTGACTTGGTGAATGGGAGAACCAAGGTGTGTATTGGAGTTAGTAGGTATGTTTAGTAGTGATGAAGAGGTAGTTGTGGTAAGAGAAACAAGGAGTGTGAAAATCTGTAGCAAAAGGGTATAAGGAAGTATGGAGAAGTTAGGAAAAATTAGGGTGTAAGAATTGGTAAAAAGAGTGTTGGACTTGGGTATAGATGTTGTAGTTGTTGGAGATGTATTTGGGATGCTAGGAGTGACATTGATAGAGGAAGTATTGAGTGCTAGAAGTTGCAACAAAAATCTGTAGCATAGGTAGAACAAAAACTGTTACATTGGTAGGAAAAGGATTGAGGAATTGGTGTGATTGATTGATGGATTTAGTAAAGAGTTTGGTGGATGAACTAAGGTGTATTAGGAGGTTTAATTAGTGTTATAACATGTGGGATTAAGTGTAGGAACAATGGGGAAGTAATGGGTGAAAGAGAGGACTGAAAACAGAAATTAAAATGCAAATACTGGGCTGGACCGGACTTGCGACCGGACTTGCAAGTCCGGTCGAGCTGAAAATTTTCCCGTCAGGATGCTACTGGAATCGACCGGACTTGCGACCGGACTTGCAAGTCCGGTCGGACCAGAAAAATTTCCCGATGAAACCTACTGGAATGGACCGGACTTGCGACCGGACATGCAAGTCCGGTCGGCCAGAAAAATTTCCGTAACCCGAGCTACTGGAATGGACCGGACTTGCGACCGGACATGCAAGTCCGGTCGGCCAGAAAAATTTCCGTAACCTGAGCTACTGGAATGGACCGGACTTGCAAGGTCGGTCGCAAGTCCGGTCCTGACAAAAAAAAAAATATTTAAATAATGATGATATATATATATATATATGTGTATATGTATATATGTATATGTATGTATATCCACATATACATGTACATGTAAGAAAGTAAACCTAAGTTAAGTAAGAAAGTAAAACTTAAGGTAATGAAAATAAGTACGTAATGTGTAAGTGTAGGAAGCATAAGGACTAAGTAAGTATGAATTAGTAAACATACTAAGAGCAATTGAGTTAAGATAATGATAGCTAGATTTAATCATTCAATTGCATGTATATAATAGGAATTGTTTTGTGAACACCGGAGGAACGTTGGGATACATACAACGGTGAAAGGTATGATTTCTTCATGCCCTGTATCCTAATCTGGTTACCCCGATTTGTGTGCTTACTTGATCACCTAATAAGATAAATGCACGAATCGGACTATATTGCACTTACTTGTGTTTGTGTATATTGTTCTTGGTATATTTCTCTTGAACAATAGTTTGTATAATTCATGAAATGTATGGATGATGATATGGTGTAAATGAATCTTGTATTGTACTTATGTATTGTATTATATTTAGTATGAATGTATATTGGGCATTGTATTTGTAATGTGGCTTGAATGTTGACTTGTGCTAATTCCTAACTATCTAACTCCTAACTTAAGTGAGTAAATTGGAATGAGTACAAGTCCGATATAGCTTCGGCCACGCGTGAGGATGAGGTGACACAAGAGGTTGGATCCGATTCCTGGTTCGTAAGCTGGTCCACGGCCCAAATCCCTTAAGTGGGTAGCATCCTGGATTGGTGAACCAAGTAAATCCCGGTGGTGGGACGGAGTAGTCCCCGGGCCGGAGGTCCCGACGACTTAACATGAGTAAGAGTAAGAGTAAGTAAGTATGTATGAGTATGAGAATGAGTATGTATGCGTATGTATGAAGTAATGAGTAAAAGAGTAATCTCCACCCGATTAACCCGGGTGGACCAATGAAGCTAACCCGTATTGTGAATTGTGTATGTATTGGGTATATGTATTCGGAAGAAGGTAAGTATGTATTTGATGGTTATATTGTATTCCTTGTATGTAGTGAAGTGTATGTGTGTATGCTTGGGTAAGTATTCATGTATTGTGTATAAGAGTATGTATGCATGTATGTTGTATGAAAATGAACCGCATGTATTCGACCAAGTGGTCGGCGTACCCTCACTAGTACGCGGGGTATGCGGTTATCATGCTCGGCGAAAGCTGACCCCTTCGGGGGACATTTTTTAGTGTGCAGGTACCCGAAACGAATATGGTCAAGAAAGAGACCGGAGGCACATCCTGATATTTGGAAGTAAGTAGCGTGTGAGGAACGGGTAGCAAGTAGTCTCTTAGCGAGTATGTATGAACCTTAAAGAGATAGTACATTGTATAAGGATCTTAGTAAACTCGGTATGTAGATTATAATGTATTGTGCTTGGAGTATTGTATTGAATGGAGATTGTAGTAGCATTTGGTAGATGGAGAATGCATTGTAGATTTGTAGTACTCGGGATTCCGGTCCATCAAACCGATGCTGTATGTAGAATCAGTAGCCTGGTTAGTCACGTGGGTGACTAACGGCATTGTATCACCCATTGTATGTAAGCATATATCCGCTGCGAATATCTGATGAGTAAGGAGATTGGACGTTAAGGACTGTATTAATAGTAGGGGTGTTACATTTATGCTCCATCTCATTGTAAACCCTAGATACATATATTGTCTTAGAACATTTGGATGATTGTTTTACCTTGGATATAAAAGAGATTTTGGATATGCAGCAAGAGAGGACTCCACCAAGCCCTTGGAAGGTTCAAATGAAGCTAGAACAAAGAAATATAAGGGCAACATTAATGGTGTTTTTCGGACAACATACAATCATGAAGGAAATGGAATTTTTCTTTGAGTTTCCTTACCTAGAAGCAAAGGAGAACATTAATATGTGAAAAGATGAGCTCAATCTCCTCCCATGGAGATTCCTCTTGGCACCGAAATGGAGCTCTTGGAATTTTGAGAAGATAGGAATGAAGAGCTTGATGAGACTAAGAGAATGGTGG